>VZQC01012821.1:825791-897384 GCA_009823505.1 Rhizomys pruinosus
AAAAAAAAAAAAAAAAAAAAAGAATTGAATGTTGGATTTATTGCTGAGGCTTCTCATATATATGCTATATTGATTACTCATTTTCCCTTGCTAACTACATTTTGTGTATAACCATTATTACTATTCATTATTATACTATTTTTGCATGCTAGAGATTAAACTAGGCCTCCACACATGCTAGGCAGGTGCTGTAACAGAAAGCTATACCTCAAGCTCCAGTGACCCATATTTTAGTAGGAACCCTGGTATACCTTCTTCCTTAAAGTTCCTTTGCTCTGCACTCTTAGACCACATGGACACTGTTAGGCACTTTTCTTATTGGGTAATAGATATGCCCTAACCTCTTTCTGGCACCAGCACTAACTTGTCCATTTTATTCTTATAAATATCTCTTTGTTTAATACCCAAAGGCTACTACTTTAACACAGGCTGTATTCTTCATTGAGCAAACCGTGTAAATGAGAGGAAGTAGATTTATGACTTCCCGTCTACCTCTGCTGGTGAGCGATGGCTTTCACAGTTGCTATTGTCTCAGGAGCGGAGCCCAGTCATGACTCAGCCAGAGAAAGCACTTTCCTTTATTCAGCACAAAGAAAGGTGCTTTTGTGTTGTCTGCTTCACAGCAGCTCCCTTGCTAAATGAGAAAAACAAGGATGTGCAAGAAGGCAAAGATGTTGGGAAGCGGATTGGTTTGTTGTCACATTTTTGGTGTTTTTGAGACAGGGTCTCCCTTTAGTCTCAGCTATCCTGGAACTCACTCTTTAGACCAGACCATAGGCGTGTGCCACCATGCCCGACTAAAAAATATATATATTTTTTTATTTTATTTATTTTTATATGTGTATGAATGTACTGTCTGCATATAGGTTTGTGCACCCCTGTCGTGCAATGCCGTGGAGGTCAGAAGAGGGCATCAGATTCCCCTGGAACTGGAGTTAAAGATGGTTCTCAGCCACCATATGGTTGCTGGGGATCGAACCCAGGTCCTCTGCAAGAGCAGTCAGCGCTCTTAACCGCTAGGTCATCTCTCCATCCCCCTAAAATATATATATATATATATTTTAATTTTATTTATTTTGTATGTGTAGGAATGTACTGTCTGCATGTAGGTTTGTGCACCCGTGTTGTGCAATGCTCAGATCAGAAGAGGGTGTCGGATTCCCCTGGAACTGGAGTCAAAGACGGTTCTCAGCCGCCATGTGGGTGCTGGGGATCGAACCCTGGTCCTCTGTAAGAGCAGTCAGAGCTCTTGCTGGGTGTGGTGGCGCACGCCTTTAATCCTAGCACTCGGGAGGCAGAGGCAGGCAGATCTTTGTGAGTTCAAGGCCAGCCTGGTCTACAGAGCAAGTTCCAGGCCAGCTGGGGAGACCCTGTCTCGAAAAGACCAATAAAAAAAAAAAAAAAGAGCAGTCGGAGCTCTTAACCACTAGGCCATCTCTCCAGCCCCCTAAAATTTTTTTTTTTTTAATCTCAAAACATGTTGTTTGTGGTAGTCCCAGTACTTAGAAAGCAGAAGCAGGTGGATCTCTGAGATGAAAGCCAGCCTGGTCCACAGAGAGAGTTCCAGGCCAGCTGGGGCTATAGGGAGACCCTGTCTCAAAAACAAAAGCAAAACAAAACAAAAATCTCAGAATACTTGGGAGGATTTAACTAAAGGTTTGTCTTAAGTGATATGAGAAATATGGCTGGGAGAAACACATGTAGGATAATGTACTATATTACAAAGGACACCTTTCTGTGAGGAAATAAATGTTTCAGTCCTCTGTTAATAGTACACCTCTTTGAAGCAATAACACACATTTGTGTACACACACACACAGACACATAGAGCAAGGCTTTGTACCACACCACACCAAGGAAGAATAAGAATGACTGAAAGTATCTTAGATTCAGAGAAAGCTGCTTTTGTAGACGTACACATACCAACCTCTGGTACATGGACATGAATTTTTTTTAAGATCTATTTTTAATTATGTATATATATGTATGTGTCTCTTTGTGGGTTTGTGCATGTGTGCAGGTGCCTACAAAGTCCCTAAGAGAACGTCAGATCCCCTGAAACTGGAGTTACCTGTGTTCATGAGCTGCCCAACATAGGTGCTAGGAAGTGAACTTGGGTGCCCTCAGAGCAGTACATGCTCTTAATGGCTGGTCCATCTTTCCATTCCCTGGACATAAATTTTGACCAGCTTCCAGCTTTCTAGGTTGGGAATAGTTTTGGAGCAGATCTTTTGCTTTGTTTTTGTCTTTTCAGCAGTGTCAGCCGGCCTGGAACTCTCTATGTAGACCCTCATAGGCTGGCCTTATTCTCACAGCAATCCATCTGCCTCTACTTCCTGAGTTATCAGGTTAAAAGGCATGTGTCACCATGCCCAGAGCAAATCTTCTTAAGAGAGGCTTGGATTGGAGCTGGAAAGATGGCTCAGTGGTTAAAAGCACTAGCAGTTCTTCCGGAGGACCCAGTTTGGTTCCCAGCACCCGCATGGCCTAACAACCATCTATAGCTTAAGTTTCCAGGATCCGATGCCTTCTTCTGGCCAGGCAAAACATTCATACACATACAATAAAATAAAATAAATTTAGAAAGAAAATAGGTATAGCAGAAAATTTTCCTTCCTGGGAGAGCAGCACACGTTAGCACAATGGTGGTGCAACCTGGGGTCATTTCGGCACCCCACCACCTCCTCTACCCTGTAGACCTGAAGACAGACCAAGAAACAGACTCTCCAAAAACTTCAGTTTAGGTGATTCTAGCAAGTTTAATGGGTTTTCCTACAGATCGAAGGGGGAAATCATCACTTACAGGGTCCTTTGGGTGCGCCCTCTCATGTTTATCCCTGACCAGCCTGTTCCACACAACATGGCACCCATGGGAATGGGGAGGGGTCACTCTCAGCCCCTCCCCCTAGGTGAGCTGGCTTGTCATTAGGGGTTGCTGGATTTGCAGCTCCACCTCCTCAGAAGGGTTCTTCACTGGGAGACATTTGATGTCTGATGGCCAGGGCCAGTCCGTTCAGGAAAAAGTCTAATCACGCCACACTAGGATTACAGCTTCTTAATCTATTCTAGTCCATCCATCCTTCCTAATCTTGTGTCACAGTAGAGCAAGTGCCACCCATAGAGGCTGATAACTTCTCCAGTCACATGGCCCATCTCAGCACGGGTCCTCAGGCTCTCTTTTCTTGGCACTTCCTGCTTGCCGTGGCTCCATGAAGATTACCTGAACCTGTAGAACCTTATTGGTTTGGATAAAAGCTTTGTCGTTATGCCCTAATATGGTCTCGAATGATAAAGACACAAAGAAAATTTTCATTTATAATTTGAGTTGTGTTATAGTAACATAATACAGAAATGAGACAGAATGAAGGGTTTGAAATTAGCCCGAGTTAAATTCCTGCCTCTACCAGCTTACTTGTTATTTCCTAGTGTTTGTTCTACTCTCATGACCTTGCTGGCAAATTTTATACTACAGCACAGACTAACAGCAGTACCACCATGTCTGCTGAAAGTGTATATTCAAAATTGATTTTTAGAAAGTGTAGTCTCACTGGGTGTGGTGGCACATGCCTTTAATCCCAGTACTCAGGAGGCAGAGGCAGGCGGATCTCTGAGTTCAAGGCCAGCCTGGTCTACAGAGTGAGTTCTAGGCCAGCTGGGGCTACAGGGAGACCCTGTCTAAAAAAAGAAAAAGAAAGGGGCTGGAGAGATGGCCTAGTGGTTAAGAGCTCCGACTGCTCTTACAGAGGACCCGGGTTCGATCCCCAGCACCCACATAGTGGCCGAGAACCGTCTGAAACTCCAATTCCAGGAGAACTCCAGTTCCAGGGGTAGCCGAGACCCTCTTCTGACCTCTGCGGCATTTCACGATGCAGGTACACAAACCTACATGCATACAGTACATTCATACACATACAGAAATAAATAAAATTTAAAAAAAAAGAAAGAAAAAGAAGAAAGTGTAGTCTCCCTGAAAACTATGAAAATAGTTAAAAATACCCTTGAGGAGGGCTGGAGAAATGGTTTAGCAGTTAAGAATATGTTGCCACTCTTGAAGAGGACCTCAGTTCAGTTCCCAGCATCAACATGGGGTGGCTTACAACTACCTTTAATTCTAGCTTCCAGGGATCTAAAGTCTCTAGCCACTGTGAGCACCTGCACTCATGTGCACAGCCCTCTTGCATACACATGATTAAAAATAAAATAAATCTTGCCAGGCGTGGTGGTGCAGGCCTTTAATCCTAGCACTTGGGGAGGGGAGACAGGCAGATGTCTGTGAGTTTGTGAGTTCAAGGCCAGCCTGGTCTATATAGTGAGTTCTAGGACAGCCGGAGCTACAGGGAAATCCTGTCTCAAAAAGACCAAAAATAAAAATAATAATAAAAGTGCCTCCTTCGATACCTGCTGGAGTTTGTCTTCCTGCTGCCCTCTACCACCTGGGGTCACCCCATTTGAATGACTCCTTAGGACCTTGTAAACTAAGAAGATTCCGGACTTTACAACAGGCAGATCTGGACTTGAGTTACTGTCCTTCCACCACCCTGTGCGAGTACTCTGTAGATTTTGTTGGTAGGCAGGTGACCCCCAGCAGCCTCCCTAACTTGCTCTTCCAGGATTAATGAGAGACTCAGGTGAAGAGCTGGGCACAGGGCTTGGCACACACAATGTGCCCAGTGAGTATCTGCTGTGATGAACACATGAGTTAACGGATGGTTATCCTCATATTAGCCCTGTAACAATTCATATATCGGTATTGTGAGAATTAACTGAAGCAGCACATGTGGAAGAACTTGACCATTCCTAAAACATGATAACATGGGTGTTACCCTCTTTGCCTCATTTTGCTTTCCTCTCACACAGATCAGGTGATGTATTAATTTACTAATTATTGCTCTCACACTTAATGTACAGTGGCTAAATTGGATGCCTGCAGTTCATATCTTCCATTCACAAGCTATAGAGTGAACTCAAATTGACTCCAGCATACAAGGGCCCCAGTCACGGAACCAGAAATTCCCCAGGGGGGCAGCTTGGCCGGATTGGAGGCCAGGCCCCAGGGTCTCAGTATGGCTTTCTTGTGTGCTGGCTCAGCCCTCAGGCAGGATTCACAATTATGCATATAGTCTAAGTTATAACAACTATTTCTGACACAATTCAGAAGTTTTTCCTATATAATAAAAGCAACACCTATCTTTATTAAACATGAGTCATATGAGGGTTTTTGTTCGCTTTTTTGTTTTTGTGTGTATGTGTGTGGTGCTGGAGATAGAACCCAAAGCACAGCCATGCACATGCTAAGCAAGCATTCCACCTCTTAGCTAAATGCAACTCCCCAATGTTAAAAACAAGTCTGGATACTAATGGCACAGAAGCTGCTGTCCAGAAAGCTCAGCTCATGGCCAGAGATGTGTGGTAGCGGTCCCACTGCCCCGCCTTTGCTAAGCTTGGTGAGCAGGCCTGCTGCACACACTGCTTTGGTAGGGCAGGGCCTCTTCACAGTAGGCACTCTAGCAGTGACCAGCTAAGAAGGCTCGTCACAGAGGCTCAAGAAAGCCAGCGGGCCAAGTGCAAAGCTAGCTCTGTTTCTCCTCCTGCCTTTGAATTCAGATGCCATTCCATGTGGGTGCTGGGGGGCAGAAAGGGCTGGGAGGACAGGTAGCTAGAGGAGGCTGCCCTGCCCCGGCTGCAGTGGATGTGGGGCCTCAGCGCACTCTTCCCTTTACTGATATGTCTGAAATTCTCCAAAATTAAAAAAGTGTATCTTTATTTCTCCTATAAAATACATAGAAATGCATTGGGGAATTCCATGGAGTCCTGGGTCTTTTATGTTGTTCTTACCCATTGCTTATTGGTAGTAAGCTGGAAGTCCCTCAGGACCGATGGTGACTGAGCTTGGCTGCTGTGGCCTTATACAGTGTAGTGTTCAGCAGCAGGTAAGGGGTGATGGTCTGTGAAGTGACTGAGGCTGTTACTGGGGTGCCCAGCACTGTTCATGGGTGCTGCTGGGAGTCGGGCCTGCAGCTCAGGGGGTCTGCATCACAGGTGGGCATCCATGTTCCTATGGTACAGTGGGAACTGCAGCTCAGAGAGGCTGTGGGCTCACACAGGAGGGTAGCTGCATCGGAGCCGTCTGTCCCAGTGCTGCACTGCTCGTCCTGCTCTCGGACTGCTTTCTCTATGCTGTAGGAAGGCCATGAGTGTGGTTTCCAGTATCTCTTAACTCCAGGAGGGCTGTGGGAGCCGGCTGAGCATGTTTTGTCAAATAGAAAAGCCTTTATTTTGAACATTGACTCCCTCTGCTGTGTATGTTAATTTCATGTAACACATTCATTGGCCAAAATTTCCTTAAAATATGTTGCCTTGGACGTCTCTAGATGTTGTGTTGAAAGGAAAGCCTGCTGTGACCTTTTCTCTCCTCTGCTCTAGTACACACTGCGCTGTGACATGCGGCGGTCCCTGTTGGCCAAGGACTTGACCAAGACATGTGAATTCATCGTTCACTCTGCCGTAAGCCTTGTCTCAGGGCCCTGGGCTCTCCTTTTCGGGTGGTCTGGGATTGCACCTACTCATAAGCTAGTATTCTGGGGGCTGGCAGGAGATACAAGGCACCTGTGGCAGTTACAGTTTGAGCACCAGCAGGGACATCATTTCCATTGTCCAGTGGTGCCCACCTATGGGTGTCTGTGCCTGCCCAGAGGACTGCCTGTCCGTACCCCCACCCCTGATACTTCTACAAAAGAAAGAAGGAAGCAGGTCTGCTGTGTCCAGAAGGAGACATCACTCTGGCCCTCGAGGTTGCTGTGGCAGACACACCAAGAGGCCTAGCGTGCTTGGCACTAATGCCCTAGGAGAACAGGGCTGTGTCTGTCCTGTCTTCACACTCTCTGTCTCTATATTACAATAACAAATTTCTTTAAACTGCCTTTCCCGTGCTGGTTTGGGTAGTTGGTCTCTAGTCACTATTGCTGCAGTCACTTGGGAGAGTTCATAGCAAGTCCTCCACAGCCTATGTGGTCCCACAGAATAGCAGTGACAGCGCCTGCTCTTGGTGTGACACAAGGTAACAAATGCGTCCCACACTCTCTCTCTCATTCACAGAGGCAGCTACACTGTGGCCTTCCTTTCCCATGAACACCATCTCACCACTGGCCACCCGCCAGTCCCGCTGGTCCCTACCTCTGCAGATGGTGCATCTGAGGAGGTCCAGGGCTGAGCTAGCAGAATCTTGGAGTAAGAAGCCCTGAGCCTGAGAGCTGCCTGGGGCGGCACTGGCTGGGTTGCTGATGTGCACGAGGCAGGGCTAACTCAGGAACCTGTGCTAGAAGGGCGTGGTCCCCCCTGGGAAGGCTCTGTGGGGTAGGCTAGCAGTGCAGAGCCCAGGTCAGCCTGTGGGCATTTCCAACTGGGTCGGTCACTCAGTGTGCCACTGTCTTGCTGGTGCTGGATAGCGTCCCACAGGAGCCCCAGAGCCTTCACTGTGCACCTTAGGGAAGTTTTTAAATTATTATAGTGTCTAGGTGTCTCTTAAGTTTATTATGTAAAATATTATCAAAATATTCCTTTTATATATTTTATATACAAAGTTTAAGTTACATTTTTAAGATCCCACTAATCCCCTCCCCTCTTGGGAGGCAGAGGCAGGTGGATCTCTGTGAGTTCAAGGCCAGCCTGGTCTACATAGGAAGTTCCAGGACAGTGGGACTAAAGGGAGATCCTGACTAAAAAAAAAAGTATTTTCTATCAAGGGTCTCTAAATTGAAGCCAAAAATATTTTAAAGTAGATTATTTCCTTGGGGCTGGAGAGATGGCTCAGCAGTTAAGATCACCAACTGCTCTTTTTTTTTTTTAGTCTTTTCGAGACAGGGTCTCCCTGTAGCCCCAGCTGTCCTGGAACTCACTCTGTAGACCAGGCTGGCCTTGAACTCACAAAGATCTGCCTGCCTCTGCCTCCCAAGTGCTAGGATTAAATGCGTGCACCACCACACCTGGCAGGAATACCAACTGCTCTTGCAGAGGACCCGGGCTCGATTCCCAGCACCCACATGGTGGCCAAGAACCATCTTTGACTCCAGTTCCAGGGGAATCCGATGCCCTCTTCTGACCTCCACAGCATTGTACAACAGGGGTGCACAGACCGACATGCAGATAGTATGCTCATACACATAAAAAAAATCATAAAAAAAGATTATTTCCTAAAAAAGTGATGACAATGAGCCTAATCCAATGCTGTGTCCCATGCCTGTCTGATTTGCCCTACCTGTGTGGCAGAGTCCTCAGGGTGGCTCTGGCTCACAGCAGAGACAACACTCTTAGGGCTCTCACACCACAGGACCTTCAGGAATCGAGTTGTTGGCTAGGTGTGATGGCTCCCATGTGCTCAGGAAGCTGAGGCAGGACAGTCGCCAGGAGTTCAGTTCTAGCCTGAGCATAGTAAACTCAAGCCACCCCAGACTGTCTACAAACTGAGATGCTGTCACAGAAGAAGCCAAAAAGAAGGTCTGGAGAGTTGGCTCAGTAGTTAAAAGTACTTGTTCTTGCAGAAGACCAGGGTTCAGCTCCCAGCACCCACATGGCAGCTCACAACCATCCTTAACTCTGGTTCCAGCAGAGCTGACACCCTCTTTTGACCTCTGTGGGCATTATACACATGGGTGCACTTACACATGCAGGCAAAACACTCATACGCATAAAATAAAAACAAATAAAATATATTTTAAAAAATGGAAAAACAAATTGTTAGTGGGTGGTTTCATGAGCAGGCTGACACACACTTGACCTCTGCTTTATAGATTAACTGTTACTTTAATGCCTCAGGAAGGATATTTTGACTAAAGAACATGTTAATGAGCCTATTAAACTAGAGTGTGTTCCAGAAAAGAACTCCTTAGAATAATCCTCTGGGAAGAGTGAGCTTGGCTCACTGGCTCTTTGCCCTCTCTCTACCTGGTGCCCTGCGTCTTGTTGAACTTTTGGTTCTAATCCCTGGATGGCAGTGCCAGTCAGGCTTCAGCAAAATGTGGCTGTGTGGATGGCTTCTGAAATGATTTTCCCAGTAGATGGCTCTGTAGTTAGTGCCTAGCAGCATTGGCCTGTTCAGGTCTGACTCAGCTCTGCCATGTAGTGAGCAAGTCCATGTGCTCCGTGTGCCTCACTTCTCGTGTGAGGTGGGACCAACTCCTCATGAAGTCATGGTGCCTCAGCAGCGGCATGCGTTCCACTCAGTGCCAGCTGACTCTGCAGAGGTTGTAAACAGATGCCTCCCAATATGACTCTTCTGTTCCTTACACCAGTTTCAAAATTTTGAACCCATAAAACCTCTTGGGGGCTAGAGAAATGGTTCAGCGGTTATGAGCACTACTCCTTTTGCAGAGGACCTGAGTTCAGTTCCCAGCACCTATGCAGGGAGTGGGGGTTGAGGGTCACAACTATAACTCCAGCTCCAGTGCCCTCTTCTGGCCTATGCACGTAGTGCATAGACATAGCATCAGGTATACACAGATACACATAAAATAAATAAAAATCTTAAAAAATAGCCCTCCCTTGTATTGAGACGTCTGTCTCCTCATTTTACAGATGAGGAAACTGAGTGTGGGGTTGGGTGGAGACATCTGACAGGCAGCGTTTGTTGGTTTGTGTTTGGAATCGAGTCCCCTATTCCCGAGCACTATGTCTCTTCTAGTTCCCTGTGCTACCATTTGCTTAATCAGAGGTGAAAGCTGTTCCATATGCAGATCTTCATCCTGTCATTGTGGATTTGCCTTCATTTTAGCCTCAGAAGGGGAAATTGACTCCGAGTCCTGTGAACTTCACCATTACCCCGGAAACCTTGCAGAATGTCAAAGAGGTAACACGTTCCTCATGCTTCCGTGCTCTGCTTTGCCTGATGAGCAGCTGCTGTCCAGTTCTTTAGTTGGGAATCAGAGAATGGTGTTTATGCCCAAATTAGTATTTTCAAGTTGATTTCATGTTGAATTCAATAATTACTTAAGAAAAAAATGCTTTTTAAAAGCATGTTTTTAATATTATTATTTGAGACAGGCTGTTCCTGTAGCCCCAGCTGGCCTGGAACTTACAGAGATCCACTTGTCTCTGGGATTAAAGGCATGTGCCACTATGCCCAGCTTACTATTTTTTCTTGAGGTGACATCTCACTTATTGCCCAGGCTGGCCTGAATTGGAGCTATCCTCTGGGACTGTAAGTGTTCACCAATCTGACTTGTCTGTGACCTTACCGTTCGTTGTCTTTGTTTGCTTGCATGTGTACCCTGAGTTCCAGTACTGCTGTCCCCCTGGCTGTCCCTTTATTTCTCATCCTAGCCACAGTCCGCACTGACCCGTGGCATCTGTCTTCCTTGAGTTCCCATCTGGCAGAGAACTGTCTGTGGGGTCAGGCAGCGAGGACGCAGGAACTGGACGGCACCAGACTGCAGACTCACGTCCTGTGTGGGAGCCAGGGTTGCCTGGCTCTTGGCAAACTCAGTAGGCCTGGCGACTGTGCTGGGCACACAGTCACTTTGGCTTAGTCCACATGATAGCCTACCTCCTTGGACTAGCAGTCTCCTCCACTGCCAGAACCCCCCCCCCCTTTTTTTAAGTAAATTATTGTCTCAGAGCAAGCAGTGAATTCTATAGCGCTTTCTGGACAGGGCTTGTCTTCTTAATTCTAGTTCTGCATTTTGCTCATATGGATTATAATTGATTTAGGACCCTGGAGTGATCACTGATGTCATTCTTTGGAAGGTACAATGAAGGCAAGGGAATGTTGTAGGTAGCCATTCAGAAAGTACTGGAAGTAGCCATGTGACACATGGCTTTAGCACCCCGGGAGACTCCATTTCTTCTGATGCAGTGCCCTTGTTTCTGCTTCGTGTGTTGATTGTTTCTCATAGGTGGTTTCTATGTGTGGAGGAAACTCTGCTTTTCCTTGCTTTTATTTTCTTTAAATATTGATTCTTGGTTTGTACAGGATCCGCAGGTATGGTTTTATTAGCAAGACTGTGTACTACCAGCCTTGATGAGAATCTGTTCTGAGTATAAGCTCCTGAAGTTCGCCCTGAGTGTTATGTAGGGCGTGGTAATGCGTGTAGATGGCCAGCTTTCCCCCCTTCCAGCCGTTCTAGAGGAACAACTTTTATTAAATAAGACAGAAGCATTATGTTTATTGTTGGAAAATGAGAAAATAACACTTTATTGTAGGTACTTTGAATAATATACAATTAATTGTTCACAAAACATCACTGGTGGCTTTCTTTTCTTTTTTTTTTTTCACAATTTTTTTATTGATGCTTTGTGCATTTCATACATCATTTTCCAATTCAGTTCAGGCATATCTCCTCTTCCCTTCACCCCCACCCCCACCCCAACCGAGATCATGCATTCTGCCATGACTGTCCTGCATATCTCTCTCAGTTTTTTTTTCCATTTTTTAGCTATAAGTGATAATCCATGAGTACAAGCATCCTTCATGTATAACCAATTTGCAGGCTGTTGTGCCCAAACACCCACAGCCCCTTCTTTTCTAAGTAGAAAAAGGATTTCTGTTGAATCAGATGGCTGGAGATGACACTCAGAGCAGTGTGTGGGTTTGTACTGTTGAGGAATCAGATGGCTGGAGATGAGACTCAGAGCAATGTGTGGGTTTGTACTGTGGACACCATGACCACTGGGAAGGAAGAAGAGTGTGTGAGAGTGTTTGAAAGTTTTTTTTTTTAATTACTTATATTTTTATCTGTATGAGTGTATTGCCAGCATGTGTATAAGTGGATCCGTGTTGTCCAGTGTGCTTGGAGGTCAGAAGAGAGCATTGGATCCCCTGGAACTAAAGTTTACAGATGGTTGTTAGCCACCTTGTGGGTGCTGGGAATTGAACTCAGGTGCACCGTAAGAACAGCCAGTGCTCTTAACCACTGAGTCATCACTTCAGGCCTGAAAGTAGTAGTTGTTGTTGTTGTTGTTTGGGGGTTGTTGTTGTTTTTTTAAAAAAAACAGCTCCCTAAGTGTTATGCAAGCTGATACTGGTATTTACTTTGCAAAAAAATACCTTCTTTTCCAGGTAATTTTTCAAACTTTGTCATCAACATATTTTTAGAGGGTCCATCATGTAGAGAGCAAAAGGTATGCCATTCTGGTGGCCACCAGCCCTGTGTGACCACTGCCACTTCACATGCAGCTGGTTGACTTCAGATAAGCAGTAAGCAAAGAATACTAATTCAGTTTCAAAGCCTTAGTGTGAAAAAGAGAATGGAAAGTGTCGTTTTTTTTTGGAGACAAGGGCTCAAGGATCCCAAGTTGGCCTCGTTATTTAGATGACGTGGAGCCTCCGATCCTCCTCCCTCCACCTCTTGAGTGCTGGGATTGTATGCACCCACAGTGCCTAGTTTGTGTGCTACTGGTATTGAACCCAGGGCTTCATGCATGTGAAGCAAGCAGTCTTCAGCTCAGCCTGTAGCTCCAGCTTGCATCATATTTTTCATATTACTTAGTTATAGAAGTCATAACATTTTGGATATACTGTTGAAAAATCTTAAATGTACAGAAAATTGAAACGACACACACGCAGTTGTAAATTTTAAACGACACATACAATGCTTATGTTACTTCTGTTGCTTCTGCTGGATAGTGGGATACCACAGACCACAGAGTTGAAGACTCCTGCGGTGACTGTCCATTTCCCCCTCAACACCAGCGCCAATTACCTCAGCCAATTTCCTGGCTACAGAGAAAAGTTCCAAGGGCTTTCATCAGGCATTGAGAAAACTGCTCTTTCAGTGTCCTTGAAATAAAATAATTGTCTTGCCTTTTCAAACTTGCCTAATTGGGAACGCTTTAAAAACTGGCCACCCTTTTTTTTCAGGGCTGGGAGGCGGGGGTGCTGGAATAACGGTCCTTACACCCCTGTCAACTCCTTGGGCTTTTTACGTTTTGGATCTTGTTGCCTGGTGAAAGGCGCTTTGTTGACTGGCGTGTGGGCGGAGGTGATTTTGATTGAGTTGGTCATTTTGCATAGGTCATGTCTGTTTTGTCATGTGCGTGTGTGGGGGTGGTGTCAGAGTAGCTGACAATTTGGTCTTTTTTTTTTTTGTTTTTGTTTTTGTTTTTTGAGACAGGTATCACCCCAGCTGACCTGGAACTCACTATGTAAACCAGGCTGGCCTTGAACTCACAGAGATCCCCCTGCCTCTGCCTTCTGAGTGCTGGGATTAAAGGTATGTACCATCACACCCTGCTGACAATTCATTCTTTTTTTTTTTTTTTTTTTTTTTTGAGACAGGTCTTCCTGTAGCTCTGGCTGTCTGGAAACACTCATCTGCAGACCAGGCTGGCCTCGAAATCACAGAGATCGAGTGTCTCTGCCTGCCCTAAGCGCTAGGATTAAAGGCGTCACCACCACGCCCGGCATTTTTTTTTTTTTTTTTTTTTTTTTTTTTTTTTTTTTTTCATGCAAGTCTGTGCACCCCTGTCGTGCAATGCCACAGAGGTCAGAAGAGGGTGTCGGATTCCCCTGGAACTGGAGTTCTCCTGGAATTGGAGTTTCAGACGGTTCTCGGCCGCCATGTGGGCGCTGGGGATCGAACCCAGGTCCTCTGCAAGAGCGGTCGGCGCTCTTAACCGCTAGGCCATCTCTCCAGCCCCAACATTTAATGTCCATTCTTGTTTTGTAAAACAGGGTTCCCTTGGTTTGTAGAAAAATTGTCCAACTTTGTTTTCAGCTTTTATTTGTAACAGAGTAACTATGGAATAATGGCTCCCTTTTCCTTCTGTTCCTATCTTTCTTTCTGTTTATTGTAGAGAGCCTCACTTCCCAAATTCATCATCAGAGGACACCTGAACTCCACCAACTGTGCTATCACACAGCCACTAACAGGAGAGCTGCTGGTGGAGCATTCGGATGCCGCCATCCGGAGCATAGAGCTTCAGCTGGTCCGCGTGGAAACCTGTGGTGAGCGAGGCCTCTGGAGGCTCAGGTGTTGGAGCCGTGCCTGTCACCTCAGTCGCTAGTTAACTAAGATGTGTGAGTGCTAGGTCAGTTACAACACGAGGTCCACTTGAAGGATTTATGTTCATAAAAGTGCCACTACTGTACCAGTATTGATAGTTTTCTGGGCCAGTCACAACTGGTCAGACACAGAGAATAAGTGACTATTGGTTGCTCAGCCATAAGTGACACATCTACAATGCAACTTCTACACCTAAAGTCAGGACACATTGCAAAAGAGGGGGTGGAAAGAATGTAGAGACAGAGGGACAAGATACCTGCTGCTAGTTAGATAGATAGATAGATAGATAGATAGATAGATAGATAGATAGATGATTGATAGATAGATAGATAGATAGATAGATAGATAGATAGATAGACAAATAGATAATAAAGAAGAGGGTAAGACTTTGAGAGGGAGTGGGGGACATGGAGTTGGTGGGGACCTGGCTACTTTCCACAGCTGATAAAAACACTGACAAAAATCAACTTGGGGAGGAAAGGGTTTATTTGGCTGACAGGTCACAGTGCATCATCAAGGCAAGCCAAGGCAGGAACTCAGGGCAGAAACCTGAAGCACAGACCATGAAAGTACGCAGTTTAGTGGCTTGCTTTCTTGTGCAATGCAGGACTGTCTGCCCAGGGGTGGCACCACCCACAGTGGGCTGGGCCCTCCCACATCATTCAGCAATCAAGAAAATGCCCCACAGACATGGCCACAGGCCAGTCCAATGCAGGAAATTCCCCAATTGAGGTTCCCTTTACCCAGCGTCAAATTGTCAACTGAAGCTGTCCAGCACAGTAGGAGACTGGGAAGAATGGAAATTGAAAAGAAAATACTCATCTATGAATTTCTCAAAAGCAGAAAAATGCTTCCCTTAATTTCTGATAGTGGTGCAGGTAGTTCCTGGATCCTGTTTGGACACATGGTTAAAGGCAGCTGTAACATTGTCATGGCAACTTCGTTCTAAGTGGATGGCCTCCCTCCTGGAGCTCATTGTTGGGAATTTGCTGATCAGGGTGGGCTGCAGAGACATGTCCTTTTCTTTGAATGTGCTCCCCAGAAGTTGACTGTGGAGATTTGTCCCACTGCAGCAGTACTGAGAGTCAGTGCCTTTGGGAGGTGATTGAATCACGAGAGCAGCCTTGACGAAGACTGCTGGGTTGTTGGGAGGGTTCACCACGCAGCTTCTACTTCATGTTCTATTACAGCACAAAGCCTGGCCCCTGCTTTTGGAATTCGTAGCCTCCAAAACCAGATATAGACCAATGAATTTCTGTTCTTAAAAAGGGGAAAAAAAGGATGGGTAGATGCAAATTAAGAGCATGTCTAGCATTGTAGTAAATGCTTGTCTCAGCCTATTTTTTTTTTTATTGCTATAACAAAATCCCTGAAACTAGGAAATTTTTAAATAATAGAGGTTTATTTTGCTAATGGTTCTGTAGGTGGCAAGGCTCAAGAACACAGTACTAGCTCTTGGCAAGGACCTTCTTGTAATTTTATTTTTGTCTTGAGATACAACCTCTCTGTAACCCCAGCTGGCCTGGAACTCACTATATAGACCAGGCTGGCCCCAAACTCACAGATCTGCCTGCCTCTGCCTTTTGAGTGCTAGGATTCAAGGCATATGCCACTGCACCCAGCTTAGGGGTTTTGTTAAGATTTTGTAAAGATCTTATTTTTGTTTATGCATATTTGTGTGTGTGTGTGTGTGTGTGTGTGTGTGATTAGGTTGGAAGAGGCTGTCAGTTCCTCTGCAACTGAACTTAGAGCTAGTTGTGAACTGCCCAATGTAGGTGCTGGAAACAGCTCTGGTCCTTTGGAAAAGCAGGAAGTGCTCCTAACTGCTGAGTCAGCCCTTCTTCTAGTCTGAAAATGGTAGAGGGCGACACATGGCAAGACAGCAGATGTGCCAGAGACTTCATTTTTGTAACAAAGCCACTCCCCTCATGATCCACTCGCCCCCAAAGACCCTCCTCACAGGCATCATTGCAATTTTAATTTGGGCATTAGGTTTCCAACGCCAGAAGTCTGGGGGCGCCTGAATGCAGCGCGGTAGGCTTGAGGAGAGGAAGCACGGAAGAGAGGGGAGCTCTGGAAGACCCCGAAGAACAAGCTGCAGAAGTGTACGAGTGTGTCGACGCTGGTCGCCACGGTGTTCAGAGTCTGTTGACCAGCTTGCTTCGGTGGCCTCAGTTTCCTGACCCCATGGTGTTTTTCCCCTTCCCCAGGGTGTGCTGAGGGTTATGCACGTGATGCTACAGAGATTCAGAACATTCAGATTGCCGATGGGGACGTTTGTAGGAGCCTCTCTGTCCCCATATACATGGTCTTCCCCAGACTGTTCACCTGCCCAACACTGGAAACCACCAACTTCAAAGTGGGTAAGCAGTGCTTTCTGGCTTCTGGCCTGTGGGATTGGCCCACAGGGAAGGAGAACCTGGTACCTGGGCCTGCTGTAATCACAGCCTGAAGCATTCAGCCCTTAGGTTGTTTAATAAAACCTCAGTGAGAAGCTGAATGCATAGGACAGTGGAGTCTACTGATCCCCTTTAGGGTCAGGCTTGGCCAAATGAAGATACTATTTTTATAAAAAGTCTTTACGGGGGCTGGAGAGATGGCCTAGCAGTTAAGAGCACCGACTGCTCTTGCAGAGGACGTGGGTTCAATCCCCAGCACCCACATGGCGGCTGAGAACTGTCTGTAACTCCAATTCCAGGAGAACTCCATTTCCAGGAGAATCCGACACCCTCTTCTGACCTCCGCGACATTGCACGGCACGGGTGCACAAACCTACATGCAGACAGTACATTCATACACATACAAAAATAAATAAAATTAAAATATACATATTAAAAAAAAGTCTTTACGGTTGCTATCATATAGGTAGCATGTGCCTATTGTCTTACTTTTCTCATTGATGGGACTAAGTATCTGACTAGAAACAACCTAAAAGAGGGTGGATTTATCCTGGGTCACAGTTTAACAGTAGAGTCCATTGCAGTGGGAAAGGTGTAGCTAGAGGGGCTGCTTGTTTACCTCCAGTGGGTCATGGAGCAGAGATGATGTGCTACTACTAGCACACTTTCTGCATTTTCACGTTTTATTGACGCCAGGACACCCTCCCATGGGATGGTGCCACCATATTCAAAGTGGGTCTTCCCTCCTCAGGCATATCTCTCTAGGAATTCCCTCAAAAGACATACCCAAAGGTGCATCTCCCATGTGATTCCAAAACTCAAGTTGATGATACAGATCAACCAGAAGTCCACCCTTTGTGAACCCAACACCAAAACATACCAACTTAGAACAGAGGCATTCTGCCCCGCACCCTCATAGGCTCATAGCCATCTCATAATGCAAAGTGCATGCTTTTCAGCTTCAAAAGTCATTATGGTCTTAACAATTTTGACACTTTCAAAACCCTGGTGTCCTGAGACTCAACTTTGTGCTCCTATAATTTTTTTTTTAACTTGCGTAGTTCCAGCATAGGCACAGGACAAACCTTCCCATTCAAAAAAATAAGAATAGCACCAGAGCCAGGAAAGGCTGAACCAAAGCAAGACCCAAATCCAGCAGGTCAACACCACGTCCTGCATCTCCATGGCAGCATCATGTGGGCTCCAGTCCCAGGTAGCCTGCCCTCCACTTCCGCTATGTGCAGCACAGAGAGTCTCTCTTTGGCCATCCCTCCATGCCAGAAGTCCCTGAGTCCTGGGACTCAGCATGCTGGGGCTTCCCATTGCAACCAACCTAGGCAGCTTCACTCACCAGTCTCTCTGCAAGGAGAGTGACCTTGCCAAGCATTCCTGGGCCTCAGTGGTGTAGGTTACCATAACCCCACATGTGTTTCATACATGCAAAGCCAACACCAGCAGGATGATGCTGTGTATTGTTGCCAGCTCAAGGCGTAGGCTTCCCACCTTGTACCACAGACGCAGCAGCCTCTGTGCACTTCGTGACTGGCCCTGGGAAAACTCTACTCTTCTCCAGGTTTTTGTTTGAGAAGTTTGATTATATTCTTATCCATCCCCTCACTTGTGATGAACCCCTTCTTCCAAACAGTTAATGAGGTTGTTTTTAAACAGGAAACCCCGTGAATGTCATTTTCATTTGGTCTCTCCTTTCAGATGAGTTTGTGTTTTTATAAAGTGGAGCCTTTGATGAGTGTGGGTCCTTCTGTCGTCTCAGTGCACAGTGTGGTTTCCCTTACTTGTGCTTCTTTCTTTACAGCCTCTTCACACACACACCCTGTACTGTTGATCTTTAGCCATAGCAACCAAAAACTGAGGAAGGAATCCAGTCTGCTGGACAAGTGTCTCCAGCAGGTCAGCTGATACCCAAAGGAAAAACAGTTGAGCTCTGTGCTGAGTTTTGGTTTTTTTTTCTTTTTCTTTCTGGTTTGGTAGTTTTGTTTGTTTAAACAGGATCTCATTCTGTACCCCAGGCTGCCCTAGAACTTACTACATAGCTGAGGCTGGCCTTATACTCATGGCCTTCCTGCTCCTCACTCTCTCAAGTACTGGGTCATAGGTGTTGGCCATTCTGCCTGGCTTAGACCGTGTGCTGTTTCTAAAGGTGCTTCTCATTGGAAGTTGGAGATGTGTACTCTGATAGCTGTAGCAGTTTGGAGTCTAATGTTCCAGGCAATGTGAAAATAAGCAAATACAAGTAAGTTGGAAAGGACTCAAGTTCTCTTTAGACAGGAAAGTGGACAGGGAGAGTGCAACGGGGTGTCCTTATGACTCAGTATCCCAAGATGATAAGGCAGTAATTACTTAAAGAAGCCTACAGTACAGTCAGTCACAGGTCAGTGTGGGGGCTGCACTGGTTTTACAGAAATGTGGGGAGACACGGCCTGGGACCTAAGCACAGAGTCCCCATGTCCCTTAATGTTTCCTTACCGTCAGACGGCCAGTCTGAAGTGAAGTTAGAGTTTGGTTTCCAGTGGTCAGTGCAAGTGAACATAAGCTCTCTCTTCTTTTGGCAGAATTTGAGATTAACATAGTCGTGCTTCTGCAAGCTGATCACCTCATCACCGAGAACTTCCCCCTGAAGCTCTGCCGTACGTAGCCAGCAGCAAGGATAGGACACCAGAGTCGCCCTGCAGAGTCCAGCACTTACCCACTCAGCAAAGGCCAGGCCGGCAGCATCTGTTCTCGGGGTTTTCTGTATCAGAAAGGAATCTGAGTCCTCAGATAACTGTCACTCTTCGTCCTCATCCCCTCAACACTGCTTCCCACAGGCACCTTGACTCAAGCTTTGCTTTGTAATACAACAGGATTTCCTCCTGTTTCTTACAAGATCACTTCACAGAAAACATCTCCGATGGCTTCGTTTGCCCAGTTCTTTAGGTTCTGTATGGTGATTATGCAGTTTGAGGTTTGCTGGGACCACAAGAACAGAAGAGAGTCCCTCTGTCTCACTGCTGACAGGACAGGGCAGCTACCAGCGCGCTCAGTGTTTGTAAAAACCCTGCCAGGAGAGCAGGTGGCTTCCATGGAGTGGGCAGCCTTCCCTGTCCTCTTTAGTTCTTTATATCATTGTCCCTTTAACTTCAAAATCTTTAGGAAACTGGGAAGGAAAAAAAGCAAAAAGACCTCAAAAACATTCCTTGTTCTCACAGGAGTGAGGGAATCTGTCGATGATGGCGGCGCTGTTTGTCGGCTCATGCAGCCACATTCCCAGAACATAGTTAAAGCAAGGTTTGTATAAGGGGAAGAATGCTGCCTGGCTGCTCCTATTACTAGGTAGATTCTGAACAGCACGAGGCCATGCCTAGGAGGGGGAGGCCCCTTTCCACAGCCTGGTGCCAGGAAAATGTCTTTACCTTGATGAGCTTGGCTTACCCCTGACCTCCTGAGGGGCCTGTGCTTTGAGCCAGGGATCTTGGTCTGAGCCAGTTTCCCCCTGCCTGACACTGTAATTGAAATTGTATGGAGAGCTGCTGCAGTACGTGGCTTCCTTCAAATCGCACGTTTTGTTGGTCTGCAGCTACCCAGAACTCAGAGATAAGCCATGCTGCTTGCACCTCACAGGCCTTCCTTCCCGGATCCTGGTCAGCAAGTCTGGGCAGGCCCAGGCTGAAGCCTCCTAGGCTGCACTACCATTCCCAGGGGAATTGGGGCACTGATTTTCCTGCTTTCCCTGGAGCCTTGTCAGGGAAACTGAGAAGACTTCACAGAGTCTTCTGACTGCTAAGTCCCAAACAGTATTTCTGATCTGACAGTTGTGTGTGCTTGTATGACAGTAGTAATGTAGCCTTGGTGATGTACTCAAACAACTGAGTAGCCAAAAAGAGAGGCCATACTTTCTGGTAAGTTTGTAAGGGAGACTCATTTTTAGGGTTGTTTTGTTTCGTTTTGTTTTTATGTGCATTGCCTGTATGTTAAGTCCACTGTGTCATGCAGTGCCTGTGGAGATCAGAAGAGGGCATCAGATTCTCTCAGAACTAGAATTACAAATGGTTAGATGCCATGTGTATGCTGAGAGTTAAACCCAGGTCCCCTGCAATAGCAGCCAGTGCTCTTAACTGCTGGCCTCTCTCCAGCCCCTAGTTATATGATTTCTTTAGTACACTGATAGAAATATGATGTGCACTCTCCATAATAATTATTACCTAAAGGGCTGCCAGCCCCACCTTTGATTCAGTTTAATCCTGAGCTGCCCAGGTACCAGATTCAAGCTGACCATTCCTTGCATTTACTGACCATCATCTGTTTCTAGGCAAGCCCGACAGGCCTGGCTGTCTTGGATGCAGCTGTCTAGGCTGGCTGGTTATCCAAGGCTCAGCGTGGCCAAATTCTCCACCTAGACCACAAGTGAGGAAAGGAATGGGAGATAAGAAAGGTTCTATGCCGGGCATGGTGGCGCACACTTTTAATCCCAGCACTCGGGAGGCAGAGGCAGGTATATCTTTGTGAGTTCAAGAACAGCCTCCTCTACAGAGTGAGTTCCAGGACAGCTGGGGCTACAGGGAGACCCTGTCTTGAAAAGACCAAAAAAGGGGCTGGAGAGATGGCCTAGCGGTTAAGAGCGCCGACTGCTCTTGCAGAGGACCCGGGTTCGATCCCCAGCACCCACATGGCTGCTGAGAACCGTCTGAAGCTCCAAATCCAGGAGAACTCCAGTTCCAGGGGAATCCGAGACCCTCTTCTGACCTCCGCGGCATTGCACGACACGGGTGCACAGACTTGCATGCAGACAGTACATTCATACACTTGGCTCCAATGCTCAGCCTCAGGTGCATTTGAGTTCATAGTGAAGGTCATGTGGACCACCGGGAACAAAATGCTCTAAAGAAAGTCCAGGGCCCTGCCCTCAGCGGTCTGTGTCCTGGGTCCACCCGCTCTATTGTCCTGCTGAGCAGCTTTCCAGCTCCTGTCTACTCACACCTCTGCTCTGGCCTCTGAGTGTGCAGTGTTACTCTAAACAAAGCCGAGGGCCCAGTTTAGCGATCCTGAGCTGTAGCAGTGCCAGTGTCGCTCCCAACCCTTTGCAGAAACCACTGCAAGTTCCTGCAGCACAGAGCAGCTGCCAGCTCCAACTAGGTGGTGTGTCTCACAACAGCCTGTACCACACAATAATGCATCCCCAGCTTGGCTCATGCACAACACAAGCCCAGGTGCGTACCTCCAGCCCTTTATACTGCCACAAAGAGGGACTGGGCTATGTTCCCACAACCCTGAGGCTGGTCTGGGCTGTGGGCTGTGGGCCCTGTCCTTCCAGTGAAGCTCCAGCCACCGTAAGAGCACCCCATGCCTCCACTGCTGCTGTCAAGGCATCTGAAGAGACCGTGGGCTTCCTAGAGCACAGATCTACTTGGCACCCAGCATGCCTTTCAGGGCATTATGAGTTGGTTACCCTTGTGGCTCTGCAGGGTGTGGCGCTGTGGTGACGTCCCCTAAAGGCCTTGAGCTTACAGGAAGCACTCTCAGGCCAAAGCACTGACACACTTCTGCCCAGAACCCAGGCTGGTCATTTTAGCTGCTGAGGCGTTTGTAGATAGCAGCTGTGGGTGGGGAGCTGAGAACATCACTGTCACCTGCTTCCCTGGGGCAGTGGTAGCACTCTTCCACATGCTTGCTCTCGCTTGTGCACTGTGTCATCCACTGTGTCATTAGGTGTTTGGAGCCAAGGGGTCTGTCAACCTCAGTTTTGAGCAGTGAGTAAAAGGTGAGGTGAAGAGACCAAGGCATTGCATGACATGAGTGCACTTACGTGCAGGCAGTACACTGATAAAGATTAATATAAGTCCATGAGTTAGTACTTTGAAAAGACTACAATTAGCATCCTCAATAAAACACACAAACAAAGAAAACCAAGTATATACTAAGAAACAATTTCAGATAAGAGCATAATAAAAATTCTGGTAAGGGACCAGTGAGGGGGTTAAGGCACTTTTCAGGTCTCACAACCTGAATTTGGTTCCTGTGACTCACATGGTGAAAGGAGAGAACCAACTCCTGCAAGTTGTTCTTGAACCTCCACAGGTGCATCACCATGGCACGCACATGTACACATGGAGAGAGGGGGAGATACAATTTACAAGAAAATAAAAATTATGTGTACCTTCTCTTTTAATAAGTTTACAAACCAGTAAAATGCAGAGGGACTCTAGGAAATGTAGACTGCCTGAATAAAGTGTTAGCCACTGAAGAAACTGGAAAAATTGTCAAAAGAAATAGCACTTTATTTTTATTTGTTTATTTGGTCTTTTCAAGACAGGGTCTCCCTGTAGCCCCAGCTGTCCTGGAACTCTCTCTGTAGACCAAGCTGGCCTTGAACTCCCAAAGATCCACCTGCCTCTGCCTCCCAAGTGCTAGGATTAAAGGCGTGCGCCACCACACCCAGCTAAGAAATAGCACTTTCTATAGGAAGTTTCTGTCAAACCTTCAAGAACCAAATGGGTTCTTGCTTTGCAAATCATTACAAGTTATAGAACAAGATGGAAAGCCTCCTGGTTGACTTGGTAAAGCCAGCATAATCCTAGTACTAAAATCAGACCTGTTGGGATTAGATTCAGCTATGAGAAGAAACCTAAACAGGTTTAAAGCACGGTTCAGAAAAGGCATGGACAGAATATTATCAAGTTGGTGATTTGGTGTATTAAAATGCCAGCATATCATATACAAAAAAGAGGTTTCTTTTAAGTTTGTAAGGACATTTCAACACTAGGAAGTCTAATGTAACATCACATTCATGGGTTAAAGGCAGAGGTTCTATATATGCTTTTTAAAAAAATTATTTGTGTGTGACAGAAAACACTAAGCAAGTGGAAGCCAAAAGCAAGCAAGAGTAACTGTTCATCAGACAAAATAAGACTTCACACCAAAATCAGAAAAGATAAGGAATCCCTCTGCATAGTAATAAAATGAACAAAAATAAGTAAATAGAATGAAAGGCCTATTAAGATATAATGATTAGGCCAGGCATGGTGGTGCACGCCTTTAATCCTAGCACTTGGGAGGCAGATCTTTGTGAGTTCAAGGCCAGCCTGATCTACAGAGTGAGTTTCAGGACAGCTGGGGCTATAGGGAGACCCTGTCTCGAAAAGACCCAAAAAAAAATATATATATATATATATAATATGATTAATATTTACACAGCAAATGTTGGCTCACCTAATTTCATAAAACTATTGGACCTAAAGGGACAAATAGGTTCAGATACAGCAACAGTGGGTGAGTACCCTCACCTGAAGAGATGTACAAAGCAGACAAAAAATCAGTTTAAACTCCAGACCTAAACTTCATCATAGATCAAATAAATGGACTTTAGCAGACATCTACATAGTATTCCATACAACAGCTGTGGAATACACATTTGACTTAACCTGTGGAGCTTTTCCGAAGAGAGCACATTCTGGGTTGAAGGAATTCAATGCAAAAGAATCAGAATAATTTCTTGTAGTTTACTAGAACATAATGGAATAACACTAAAAGCCAATAGCAACAGAAACAACAAAAACTAAACACATAGTCTGAGAAAATCAGAAAATTTAAAAGTTCCTAAAATCTAATTAAAATGAAAGCACAACTTAGCAGAACTTCATAATATAGCAAAGATCATGAGTGCCTCAATCAGAAATAACCGGAGGAATCTCACAGTCTGAGGGTTTATATCACATAAGGAAAAGCCAAGCCCAAAACTAGATGGAAGCAAATAAACATCAAGGCAGAAATAAATGATATGGAAACAAAAGCAATACAAAGACTAAAAGTTCTTTGAAAAGGTGGACAAGCAAATTCAGCAAAACTAGAAGAAAGAGAAGACACAATAAAATTAGAGTTCAGCATTGCCAGGAATGCCAGTGAAACTCGGAGGATCCTCGGGGAATATTTTTTTAAGCCTACATTCCAACAAACTAGGAAACCTAGAAGGAATGGATACAATTTTAGATACTTATGACCTAACAAACCAAGAGGATATAAACTCAAACGTCTATGATGAGTAATGAGAATGAAGCTGTAATCACTTTTAACTAAAAATAACAGACTATTCACATCTGAATTCTAGTAGACCTTAAAGAACTAATACCAGTATTCCTCAGATTAGTCCACAAAACAGAAAGGAAAGGAATGCTACCAACTAATTTTATGTAGCCAGTGTTCCCTGGTGCAAAAACTGGGTGAGGATACAATAAAAGAAAAACATTAATTTTTTTGAGGAATATGGATACCAAAATTCTCAGGGAAACACAAACTGAATTCAGCAGTACATTGAAAAGATCATGCACCATGGCCAAGTTGGCTGCACTCCAGTGATACAAGGGTGACTCAACATATAAAAAGCAATAAATGTACCAATGTTAAAACTGAAGGAAGCCAGGCATGGTGGTTCACAATCCCAACACTCCTGAGACTGAGGCAGGAGGACTGCCACAAATGTGAGACAAGTCTGGGCTTCAAAGTGAGACCTTGTTTCAAACAAAATAAAAATACTTAAGGACATAAATCATTTGATCAAGTGATGAAGAAAAAGCTTTTAACAGTTCAATATGCATTCCTTTTTATGTTTATTTTTTGTCTTTTTGAGACAGGGTCTCCCTGGAGCTCCAGCTATCCTGGAACTCTCTCTGTAGACCAGGCTGGCCTCAAACTCACAGAGATCTGCCTGCCTATGCCTCCCAAATGCTAGGATTAAAGGCATGTGCCACCACACCTGGTGACTCTATATCCATTTTTTATAAAAGTCCTGAAGAAAGGAGTATAAGGCACAGACCTCGAATTATAAAGGCTCTGTATTTCAAACCTACAGCCAACACTGTGCTAAATGGGGATGAAACTGAAAGCATTTCCTCCAAAACTAGGAACAAGAGACTTATTCGATATAGTGCCTGACAGTTTAGAGCAGTAAAGCAAGACAAACCAAAGGGATTCAGATAGGAAGGGAAGAGGCCAAACCATCCCTGCTTTGCAGTTAATATAATCCCATACTTAAAGACTCCACTAGAAGACTTAAAATCTAATACTGTAAGAAGTAGCAGGATACAAAATCAACATACAAAATAATACATTTTCTATATGCCAATATTGAACATGCCAAGAAAGAAAGAGAAAGCAACCCATTAACAACAGTTCAAAAACACAATAGCTAGGAACAAACCTAACCAAGGAGGTGAGAGACCTCTACAAGGAAAACTTTAAAACATTGACAAAAGATCCAAGAAAACATCAGAAGATGGAAAGACATCCCATGTTCATGAAGCAGCAGAAATAATATTGTGAAAGCGACCTACAGATTCAATGCAAACTCCATCAAAATTCCTATAGCATTCAGAAAATTAGAAAAATAATCCTGGAATTCATAAGGAGGCACAAAAGACCCTGAATAGGCAACTCAATCCTGAGCAGAAAGGTCAAGGTTGAAGATACCAAATACTTCATTTCAAACTATACTACAGAGCTTTAGTAACAACAGCATGGCTTCAACTCCGCAGACACACAGTCCAAGGGAATAGAACAACCACTGAGAAATAAACCCCTACAGCCACAGCCATCTCATTTTTACAAAAGTACCAAGAAGATACATTAGGAAAAAGGACAATCTCTGTAACAGATACTGCTAAGAAAGCTGGATGTCCACATGGAGAAGAATGAAACTGGATCCCTATATTTCGCTATGTACAAAAATGATCAATTTAAAATAAATCAGAAACCTTAATATAAACCAAAAATTTTGAAAAACACTGCAAGATCTAGTCACATGCAGTGCCTTTCTGAATGGGACTTTAGGAACTTGAAAAATAGCAAGAATTGACAAATGGTATTGCATGAAATTAAAACACTTCTGCACAACAAAGGAAACAATTAGCATTAAGAGACTACAGAATGAAAGAAAATCTTTGCTAGTTATACATGTGTCAGGGGATTACCTAGAATATAAAAATGTTCAAAGTTAATCACCCCAAACCTAACAATCATATTGAAAAATGAAATATGTGGATAATGTTCATCCCTGGTCATCAGGAAAAGGCAAATCAAAGCTACACAGACTCCACCCCAAGCTAGTCATGATGCCTACCTTAAACAGAGAACAGCGAATACTGGCTAGGATTGTGGCAGGGAAGGAACCCTTAATATATGTTGGAGTGATGTAAATACTGCAGCCATTATGAAAATCAGTACAAAGTTTCTTTAAAAAAAAAAAAAAGTAAAAATAGACCTGTCATATGATCCAGCTATACCACTTTGGGGAATATTCCCAAAGGAATCTGAGTCAACAGCACAGAAACACCTGTGCACCTACATGTTCTGCTGTTCACGACAGCTGACTTATGAAGCCAGCATAGCTGTCACCAAACAGTGGGGTGGATAAAGAGAATGTACTGTGTATACAGTTTAGTTTCACTTGGCCTGTAAAGAATAAAATAATGTTTTCAGTAAAATGGATGGAACTGGAGATCGTTATATTAAAACAGTCCAGACTCAGACCTTAAACATTTCTCTCACTCATAGATCTAGATTAATGTGCTCTATCAATCAAAAGAAGCTGATCCAGGGGGCTGGAGAGATAGCCTAGCGGTTAAGAGCACCAACTGCTCTTACAGAGGACCCAAGTTCAATCCCCAGCACCCACATGGCAGCTAAGAATTGTAACTCCAATTCCAGGAGAACTCCAGTTCCAGGGGAATCCGATGCCCTCTTCTGACCTCCAAGGCATTGCACGACATGGGTGCACAAACCTACAAGCAGACAGTACATTCATACACATACAAAAATAAAAAAAAATAAAAAAAAAAGAAGCCGATCCATTTGGGGTAGAGACAAGGTGCCCAGGGTTCTTGGGAAGCCTGCTCCAGGCTGATTTTCCAGTGTCGATGTAGCAGACGTCTGCTGTCTTCCTCTCAGATCTGCCAGTTTGCAACTTCAGCCATATTCTTGGCATTATCTAAAGTGGTGGGGCTTCTAAAAGCCAGGCCTAGCTACGCACAGTCTCACAGTGACAAGGCTAGAGCCCAGGGCCCCAGCCACACAGGATCAAAGCTGTGGCCAGGGTTGTACGGATGATTCATGTGGCTGGCTGGAGCACGGCCTTCTGCCTTCGTGGGAGCTCAGGTGCTGTCTTGTCATGAAGTTTACTTAGCTCACAGTTTTAGGAAATACCTCATGGTGGGGAAGCCACAGAGGCTGAACCAGTGTAGCTGTGACACCCCAGCTTGCAGCAGCAGAACACCAGCCAGGGAGCAGAGGGCAGCAATGGAGGCCAGGCATGGCTGTCCCCTCAAAGTTCCAGCCCTGTTGACCTGTGTCCACCTGCTGGGCCCAAGTCCCAAAGGTTCCATAAGGTCCCCAAATGGAACCAGCAGTGCTTCGTGGCAGCAAGGTTACCCACACCAGTCCACACTGCAGGGCGCAGGCGGCTTCTGGGTGCTGTCACAAGGCAGATGCTCAGCAAATACTTGTTGCACGAGGAGATTGAAGAGCATGGCCTGGAGAAACCCAGTGAGATCAAGCTGTGGTTAGTACAGCGGAATTTGCTGTTGTTTTGAAAAACAGATGAGGTTAAAGCCTACATTAGCTTGGCCTGTGTATAGTCAGTGATTGCATGTAGGGCAACAGCCCTCGATGTCTGGCAGACAGAAAGTGAAATCTTCATGCATCAGATGTGAAGGAGTCTACCCTGAAGGTGCTGGGGCACTGTGGCTGTTCTAATCTCCCCAAACAGAAAACTAACAGGCATATACAGAGCAATGTAAGCAACAAAGATGCTCACTGGCCTTGAGGTGGCCTTGTACTGGGGACTAGGGGCCTTGTCTCCCCACCTCTCACTTTAGGGTAAGATATACCAAATAAAATAAAACCAGAAGGCATTGGGAGCCAGGGGACGATGAGCAAGCCTTCAAACATCCAGGCTTATGTTTTCAAGTTACTACGCTCCACCAAAGAGTGACCGCTTTCCTGTCCTGGAGGAAAATGGAGAAGCTGAGAATGCATTTTCCTATGAAGTGTGCTGTGAACCTTAGAGACTAAGTGATCTCACCCAACTGGGTACTCGTCTGGGTCTCTAGGCCACTAGCTGTTCTGCTCAACGAAGGGATTTAGAAGGAAATTCTCAACAGGGAGAACCCAGAAGATTGAGTAGATGTAAATAGACCAAGACCAGAAATTGAATTCCAGGGTTGTAGGACAAAAGATGATGTGATGTTTTTCCCTTTTTATTGATTTTTTGCAAATTTCATACCATCTACTTTTTTTTTTTATCTTTTTGAGACAGGGTCTCCCTATAGCCCCAGCTGTCCTGGAACTCACTCTGTAGACCAGGATGGCCTTGAACTCATAGAGATCCACCTGTCTCTGCCTCCTGAGTGCTAGGATTAAAGGTGTGCACCACCATGCCCAGCTTAAAGACAGTTTTTAGCTGCCATGTGAGTGTTGGGAATCGAACCTGGGTCCTCTGGAAGAGCAGTCGGTGCTCTTAACCACTGAGCCATCTCTCCAGCCCCCTCATACCATCTATTTTAAGATATTTAGATCCTTCCCCTATCTGCACTCTTCTTATTACCCCCTCGCCCAATTTCATGTACTCTGTTATGGGTATAAATGCCTAAAGAGAGCCGGGCGTGGTGGCTCACGCCTTTAATCCTAGCACTTGGGAGGCAGGGGCAGGCAGATGTTTGTGAGTTCAAGGCCAGCCTGGTCTACAGAGTGAGTTCCAGGACAGCTGGGGCAAAGGGACAGAGGGAGCCTAGTCCTCAAAAAAAAAAAAAAAAAAAAAAAAAAAAGCCTATAGAGTCAAATTTGTGTCCCCAAATGCGTTTTGGTGTGGGTCTGCTGGAGCATCCAGCAATCTGCTGGAGCCTATTAATCTACCTTGAGTCTCACCCTTAAAAGAGACCAAGTCTCCCCTCCATGCAGCCACTGGATTCCCACAGACAGAGTTGGGGTTTCCTCCCCACTTCCCAATGTCCATGCTGGGATTTTGTCTGGCTTGAGCATACGTGGTGCTTGTTCATGTTGTCCCCATTGCCGTGAGTCCACAGGAGTAACTGGGCGATCGCTTCCTTGAGTGTCCACCTCCGCTGGCTCCCACACTCTTTCTGCCCCCTCTTCCACAGTGATCCCTGAGCCTTGGGCGGCAGAGGGTTGACACAGGACTGTCCTACTCAGGGATCAGCCTCTTACTCTCTGCATGTTGGCCAGTTGTGGCTCTCTGTTAACTGCCATCTGATGCATAAGAAAGCCTCTCTGGTTATCTGATACTTAGTAAATATTTTAGTAAGAAAAAGGCTCTCAGCTGGTGGCCAACATTTGCTAAGAAGGTCGGTGACTGTCGAATCAGCTGCATCCCGTATCCCGGGTGTCTACCCTCAGCTTCTGTGCAGCTAACTTATGAAAAAGCGAAGCAGATAACATCTGTCTCCACTCCTACATGACAGCAGCTGTGAATTCGCTTCTGCTGAGCAGGAGGGAGAGACGTAAAACCAGAGCCGGAGCCCTTCCCTGCGACACGGCACACTGTCTAGCACCCTCCTCCACTGCAAGCAAGGCTCTCAGGACTCCTTTTAATAGCTATCATTAATATTTTTATGAGCAATATTTTCATGATTAAAAATTAAAAATATTTAATGATCTCTGTAGTAACCTGATCTGAAATAGCATGTGCATAGTAGAACCTATCCTTGGGGCTGGAGAGATGGCTTAGTGGTTAAGAACATTCACTGTTCTTGCAGAGTACCTGGGCTTAGTTCCCAATAACCACATGACAACTAACAACTGCCTGTAACTCCAGCTCTGGGAGATCTAATGCCCTCCTCTGACCTCTGTGGGCACCTGCGTTCACATATGTATAGTCACAGAGGCACACACACATGTAATTTAAAAAGTAATGAAAATAAATCTTTAAAGAAATTCAAGTATTTCAAACCCTCAAGATCTTTGGTGTTTGGTTATAAAATAGAGTGAGGGGCTTGCCTTGTGCTGTCCAAGACAGCACCCGTGGGCCTCCAGCCACACGTGGCCACTCTGGAGTCTCTAGACCTGGAATGAGTATACTATGTCTCATTAATAAGTTTTTAATTTTTATTTTCTGAGATGGGCTCATTTTATAGCCCAGGTTAGCCTCAAGCTTTTTTAAATTTTTAAAAATTTATTTATTATTTTATGTATACGAGTGTACTGTCTGCATGTAGGTTGGTGCACCTGTGTCATGCAATGCCGCGGAGGTCACAAGAGGGCATCAGATTCCCCTGGAACTGGAGTTAAAGATAGTTCTTAGCCGCCATGTGGGTGCTGAGAATCGAACCTGGGTCCCCTGCAAGAGCAGTCAGTGCTCTTAATCACTGAGCCATGTCTCCAGCCCCGCCTCAAGCTTTCGATCTTCCTGCACATTAGCCTCCCTAATGCTGGTAATTACAGGCATCCCACCATGCCCAGTAATAATTTTTACACTGATTTTTTTTTACATTTTATTTATTTTTGTATGTGTATGACTGTACTGTCTGCATGTAGGTTTGTGCACCCGTGTTGTGCAATGCCATGGAGGTCAGAAGAGGGTCTCAGATTCCCCTGGAACTGGAGTTCTCCTAGAATTGGAGTTACAGATGGTTCTTAGCTGCCATGTGGGTGCTGGGGATCGAACCCGGGTCCTCTGCAAGAGCAGTCGGTGCTCTTAACCACTAGGCTATCTCTCCAGCCCTACACTGATTTTTATATTCGGATAATATTTAAATATATTAGATTAAATAAAATATCTTGCTCACATTCATCGTACTTGACAATGTTTACTTTCCATTGTGGTTATTAGAAATCCTGAAATCATGTTCATGCCCATCACAGGACAGGACGCTTACCTAGGCACTTTGGCAAGATCTTGGAGAGTGTTACTGGGCAAGGCTCCAGCCTCACACTCTGGGGCTGACTGGCTCCTTACACGATACCATGTCCCTGCCCCTTCCGTCTGACTCTAGGTTGTTGTGGCAACCCAAAATGCCTATGTCCAAAACCCCCACCCAGGATGGGGAGTGTGGTATCTGCAGTGAGAAATGCTGCCCTGTGGTAACTCGCAGCTCCCTTCAAGCCCAGGGCTCCCCAGGGTCAGCTCTGCCCAGCCTCACACACATGTGCAGCCCTGGATCCTTTAGGGGACCCTAGGTTGCTTTTCCCTTGGAAACTGTTTTGTATCCCTGTGGGAATCACAGACTACCTCCCCGAGGAGCCCTCCCAGCCCTTTCCCAGGTCTCTGTTAGTTGGCAGGCCCAGGCGCCATGCCTGCTATAGGTGAGTTCTCTCCAGTCCTGGGCAGAGGATTCGGTGTCCTGGCCTCACCCTGCTGAACAGGCACCCTCCCTTTGCCTTCTCTCCCTATTTGATACGCATCTGATGACAGCTCCCAAACATGGGGTCAGTCCCTGGGCTTTGGCCACAGTGCTTTATTTAGAAGAGTCTTTGCAGATGTGATTATGTCTGTGGCCTTGAGCTGGGTGGGCCGTCACCTGGGTTAGGGTGAGCCCTGGGAAGACAATATGAATCAGTGTTACTTGTTCTTCCAGAACTGACATATAGATTCTGTGCTATCCAAAACTCGAGGCAGCTTTGTGTGGAAAATGACCATCTGCTTCTTTTTTTTTAATTTTTTAAAATTTTATTTATTTCTGTATGTGTATGAATGTACTGTCTGCATGCAGGTTTGTGCACCCGTGTCGTGCAATGCCGCGGAGGTCAGAAGAGTGTCTCAGATTCCCCTGGAACTGGAGTTCTCCTGGAATTGGAGTTTCAGATGGTTCTTGGCCGCCATGTGGGTGCTGGGGATCGAACCCGGGTCCTCTGCAAGAGCGGTTGGCACTCTTAACTGCTAGGCCATCTCTCCAGCCAAAATATGAATCTCTTAATGAGCCCTAGAATTAACTTACCACTTACTTTCAGAAATGGTAATCAATGTATATGGGTGGAAGGTATATATTCATATTTTAGAGTAATATAAAATTAAAGGTAAAAAATGTGAACTCCTAAATATATATCGGAGTTAGCATACAGTTTATTCCTGGAGGACATAATTCTGGTACATGTATGACATGTACATAGGCACACTTCGGAGCTATCAATTGAGAAGGAACCACAACAACATAAGGACTGGATCAAAGATGGACTGATATAATTCTAGATGTTGGTACTGGGGGCCGAGCTTTCCATGACCACCACCTTGTAGCTGCAGAAAGCCCTAGGTGTAATGATAGTGTAATCATTTTGAAGTGTATGCATTATTATATCAAGGAGTTAGATATCTGCATGAATGCTCTCTTCTGTGTTTAGGTATTCTATGCCACTCTTGCTGTGAAATTGAAGTGCATGTAGAAAAAAACTTTTCCTATATGAAACTTTACAACTCTTGTGAAAACAATTCAATTTGGTTTATGCACAGTATAATATTTCTGCAAGTATCGTCCAAAATTCCCCACAGACAAGGCTTTTGTCCTCATTAGATGTTGGCCTCAGCTAGCCATCTGGGACTGTTCAATTAATTGCTGCCAGAATTTTATGTCCAGTTACCTCCACTTTCTAGAACATATTCTCTACTAATGTTATTAAAGACACATTTTTACTTCCTACAGGTGTTTTTGCAATGGCAATTAAAGTTTTTCTTCAACAACAAAAAAAAAATTTAAGAATTAAAATTTAAAAAAAGAATTAAATTCTGCCCCAAACAATAAACCTTTGCAGAGAACAACTTTAAAAAGACTGAGATCAGAGACGAGCACAATGGGGTCCACTGTGGAGGGAGGGGCAGCCCTGGATTTTTGTGGCCTTTCGGTGCTGGGCCTTTGCTGTGTTCATCTTAGCTGGGCAGAGCCACTGGCCTGTCTCAGTCAGGCTCTACCTTCCCATATAAATGAGATTTTTTTTTCTTCCAGACAACATGGCTTTACTCTCACATCCAAAAGTGCCCAGTTCCTACATGGTTACTGGCTTCTTCAGTTTGAAGCGGCTTCCTTCTCGGGGACTCCCTTGATACAGCTGTGGCCTGGGTACCAACTGCCCCACTGCTGAGCTGATTCTACAGTTCCAGGACCCTCGAAGGGGTCCTCAAGGAGTCCTCCTGGGCTCCTTCCCCATTATCTTCTCATCCTGTCACTCAGAGGGAGGGTCATTATTAGACTTCTACTGTTTACTAACATATTGGATGGAGGTGGTGCCTGGCCTCCTGACAGAGGAAAAGATTCTGTCCACTGATGTCTCTGATGCCAGCCTGAAGGAATGTTCCAGTGCTCAAGACATGTGAGATGAAGTACTGCTGTTCATAGCCTTGACCTACCAACAACTACCTGTTTCACCTGCCTTATGTCCAGGAGCCCTTTGTGTCTAATGTAGAGCAGCTGATCCCGAGCCCAAACCATCAGGAGGGGATCATGGTCAGGTTTGTCTCCCCACAGAGAAGCTCTGTCATCTGCAGGATCGAAAGGTGAACCTTCACAGAGCTGCTTGGGGCTAGTGCATTGTGGCACCCAATATATTCAGTGTCCCTCACTGTCAAGGGATCTGCCTGGGCCTGAATAATGAGATCTTTCACCCCAACTTTGAATCCTATAGGAGAGAAGTGCCCACCTGTCCCTACCTCTTCCAGGTCTGTGGTCCCATCAAAGTCTGGCTTTTCTCCTTGATGGTTCAGGATGATGAACACAGGATGAGCGTGCACTACGTCAACACTTCGCTGGTAGAAAAGTGTGGCTGCTCTTGAGATGCCTGGATCCTCTGGGTCTCTCACACATTAAGTCTCATGGGAATAGTGAGGGGGCTGGGAAGGTCCTCGTGGCCTCCAGAGCTCTTTGGTGGGGGGCAAGGGGATTGTTTCTATTTTCAAAGCACAGTAAGAAAAATGGATTTGCAGGTGTCATTTCTCCCTGGACGCCACTTCTCACCAGAAACCCTCCTGCTGCCATTCAGGCGTCCCCGTCGCTGAGGGGCTGGGCCAGTCGGGTGTCCAGGTGTCTGAGCACTCCTCCGTCTTGGACTGTCTAAGGAAGCAAGGCTTAGTAGCCATCTTGAAGGACACTTAGGGGAAAAGAAATCAGAATTAAACTTTTTTACTATCTGTGTGGGACTAAAACTGTACTATTTAAATGGGGCTCGGTTGCAGATCCTTCCAGGCTATTTTGCCTCATACATTTGGGTCTAGTTAAAAGCTGGTCTGGTGTTCGAATGTTTGTTCCCGCTAGCCTAGCATTCCAGGCCTGTTTGGAATGAATGAAAACTCTGTCAAGAGAATGTGTCTCAGACTAGCCATGAGCACAGTGCATTAAGACCCTCCCTGACTGCTCAGTAGCAGGGGACAGCCTAAGAGCTGCTGGAGCGGAAGCTGTCACTTCAGATTAGTGAAGTGGGGCTTTGGTCTCATAGAAGGGCTAGGTCTCATTTAAAGGACTTCATGCTTATAACTTTAATGTAATGACATTAGCCCTTTTACTGCCTTGGGAAAAAAAAGGACTGAGAGAAAGATGCAGGACATGTATGGCAGAATCCATGAACTGGGGTGGGGTGTGCATCATGGCATGTGTGTGTGACCTCCACACACCTGTCATGATACACACCCCCACACACACAAATAAATAAATGTAATAAATTTGTTAAAAATTCAGCAATAGAGGCTGGGTGAGGTGGTACATGCCTTTATATATTTTTTATTTTATTTATTTTGTATGGGTATGAATGTACTGTCTGCATGTAGGTTTGTGCACCTGTGTCGTGCAATGCCTCAGAGGTCAGAAGAGGGCGTCGGATTCCCTTGGAACTGGAGTTAAAGATGGTTCTCAGCCTCCATGTGGGTGCTGGGAATCGAACCCGGGTCCTCTGCAAGAGCAGTTGGTGCTCTTAACCGCTGGGCCATCTCTCCAGCCCATAAGACCCATTCTTTTTTTTAAATTTTTTTAAATTTTATTTTATTTATTTTTTTATGTATGAATGTACTGTCTGCATGTAGGACTGTGCACCCCTGTGTGCAATGCCACGGAGGTCAGAAGAGGGTGTCAGATTCCCCTGGAACTGGAGTTCTCCTGGAATTGGAGTTACAGACGGTTCTAAGCCACCATGTGGGTGCTGGGTATCGAACCCCGGTCCTCTGCAAGAGCAATTGGCACTCTTAACTGCTAGGCCATCTCTCCAGCCCCAAGACCAATTCTTAACATAGAACAATCCAGAGGTGTAGCTTGGAGGTAGTTCCTACGTAGCATGCATGAGGGGCTGGGCTCAATCCTTAGCACTCAACAGGTAGAACACAACCAGACAGAGCATCTGTCTGAACAGTGATTACACTGCAGGGTAGCAAAGAAAAGCAGAGCCATCTTCACACAGCCTTAGGTGCTTACAGAAGTACTATCATCAGTGTGAGGGGAACTGAAGAACGGACCAATAGAAAGTTAGCTGTTCTAGTTTGCTTTCAATTGCTGTGACAAAACACTCTGACCAAAACCAGCTTGGGGAGGAAAGGGTTTATTTGGCTCACATCTCCCAGGTCACAGTTCATCACTGAGGGAGCCCAAGATAGGAACTCAGAGCAGGAACCTGGAGGCAGGAGCTGAAGCACAGGCCATGGAACGACCCTGCTTACTGGCTTCCTCCCCGGCCCATGCTCCAACCGCTTTCTTATACAACACAGAACTATCTGCCCCGTGGTGGGACAACCCATAATGGACTGCACCCTCTCACGTCACTCAACAGACAAGAAAATACCCCACAGACATGGCCACAGACCAGTCCAATGGAGGCAATTCCCCAATTGAGGCTCCCTCAACCCAGCTGAGTCAATTTGACACTAAAGCTATCCAGTACAGTTGCCTTCAGACGATGGAGTTATATTAGGTAATAAAGTGATGCTACAATTGGTATGAATGTTAATAGCATTAGGCTAAGACAGAAGAAATGAAGTCACCAAGATCACACATATTGTAAGGTATCCTGAGAAAGTACCTCAAAAGTCATCTAGCACCTGGGGAGGTGGGAAGGTGGGGTCACTGTTAAAAGGGACACAGTTTCTTCTTATTATTATTTTTGGTCTTTTTTTTGAGACAGGGTCTCCCTTTAGTCCCAACTGGCCTGGAGCTCGCTCCGTAGACCAGGCTGGCCTTGAACTCACAGAGATCCGCCTGCCTTGGCCTCCCAAGTGCTGGGATTAAAAGCGTACGCCACCACGCCTGGTCACAGTTTCTTTTAGGATGATGAGGATATTCTAAGATTGTATGGTTGGCACACAACTTTGTGAACATATAAAAACCACTAAATCCCATGCTTTGGCTAGGGGTAGAATGCAGCTCACAGGAGGCTGAGGGGAGCCCCAGGCCAGCCTGGGACATGATGAGATTCCATCTCAAAGGTGCAGTTGGCACTCTGTGAGGGAAGGTCAGGACACTGCCATGAGGTTTGGATACTACTAGCTGCTACAACATTATGTTATATACTGTAACATTTCTTGAAGGTAGAAGTGTGTATTATAATCATAATTCAAATATAAAATCTAAAAAGCTAATAAAAAGATCATGTGTATGCATACAGTATTTCTATAGCGATATATATAATATATAATATATATATATTATATATATATATATATTATGTCCAGTGGTAGGCTTCCGTAGGACATCTCTAGGGCCTTTAGTGTTAGTTCTCCCTCCTTTATCACCCCCACCCCATGTAGCCCTTTCCATTACGTTACTCCTGTCTCCCCTTTTTCACTGCAGAAACACATAGGAAAAACAACACAAAAAGATGGTAACAAAGAGACTGCAATAATGAACAGATATGACAACCAGAAAAGAAAGACAACAGATAGCAAAGAGGATGGATTCCAACTCCAGTCTGCCAACAACCGCAGGGAGTGGGGCCGAGTAACCATTCCCACTGTCAGGCCAGCTAAGCATGCAAAATGAGTTATATGGTTTTCAAGAAATCTTTAGTAACAAAATGATTGCCAAGCAAAACATTATTGGTGGTTAAAAAAAAGATCATTTCACAGTGAAAGAGAATATGTTGACTAAGGGCATCTCCACAGTCACAGTACAGTCGTATAGATAGATCAAGTACACGAAGCAAAATCGAACTCCTAGAGGAGAAATCCTCACACAGAAGACAGGACCAGCCTCACTAACCAGTGAACTGCCCGGATGACCTTCACATAAGACTACACCCATCAGGAGCAGAATACATGATGTTTTAAAGCATACATCAAGTATTTGCCAAGACAGACTGTGGCCCATTAGAAAAAAACTTTTAGGTCTTAGTCTTGGTGGTTTTAAACGGACCTGAATATTACAAATTGAAATTCTTTTTTCAATATTTTATTTATTATTTTTATCTTATGTGTATGAGTGTATTGCCTGCTGGTATGTAAGGGTACCCGCGTCATATGATACCAGCTAAGATCGAATTCCCCTGGAACAGGAGTTACAGATGATTCTTGGCCACCATGTGGGTGCTGAGAACTGAGTCCCCCTGGGTCCTCCCCAAAAGCAATCAGTGCTCGTAACCTCCCAGCCATCTCTCCGGCCCCACAAATTGAACTTCTTAAGAGAAAAATAGTCGAATCTCAGCAATTATGAAAACTATGTAATAGACATTTAAATAACTCATGAGTGAAAGTGAAAATCAAAATTAAAATGAGAAAACAGCTTTGATGAGAGGGCGCTGAGGGTGGACGTGCTACCACTAAGCCTGGTGACCTGAGCTCGATCCCCAGGACCCACACAGTAGAAGGACAGCACTGACACCCATAGGTTGTCCTGTGACCTCCATACATGCACCATGGAACATGCAAGCATGCACACACACGAAACAAATAAAATGTAATAAAAGTTGATAAATTGGCCCTAAACTTTGTGTGGAAATGAATTTGACCAAAAATGATTTTGAAAAAGGGCCAAGTAATTTAGTGCCAAGTGACTTCACCACTTAAAGAAACAACAATCAGCCGGGCGTGGTGGTGCACACCTTTAATCCTAGCACTTGGGAGGCAGAGGCAGGTGGATCTTTGTGAGTTAAGGCCAGCCTGGTCTACAGAGTGAGTTCCAGGACAGCTGAGGCTACAGGGAGACCCTGTCTCGAAAAGACCAAAAAAAAAAAAAAAAAAAAAAGAAAAGAAAAGAAACAGCAATCAAGAGATTGGAGAGATAGCCTGGTGGTTAGAAGCACTGGCTGCCCTTCCAGGGGGCCTGGTCTCAATTACCAGTACCCACATTGTAGTTCCAGGGGAATCCAGTGCATTCTTTCTGACCTCTGTGGGCACTACATGACATGGGTACACTTATACACATGCAGGCAATACACTCACACACATAAAATAAAAAAGAAACAGCAATAAACATAGCATAATATTGACATAAAAATGAGATATATGTCAATAGAGCAGAATAGATTCTAAAAATAGATCTACACACTCTTTATGACTAAGGGAGAGGGACGTTTCCCACATATTGCTTCCATTTGTATTTCTTCTTTTGAGAACTATCCAATTCATTATTTTGTTGTTTAGTTTCTTGAATTCTTTGTATATTGAAGATATTAATCTCTTGTCAGATGAATACAAAGATTTTCCCCATCCTGGAGTCTGGTTCTTTTCTCTCTCGAAATTGTTGCCTTTGCTGTGCAGAAGTTTTTTAAATTCCACACTGTCCCATTTACCAATTCTTGCTAATATTTCTAAATGATTTTTTTTATTTTTTATGTGTATGAATGTACTGTCTGCATGGAGGTTTGTGTACCTGTGTCATGCAATGCTGCAGAGGTCAGAAAAGGGTGTCGGATTCCCCTGGAACTGGAGTTCTCCTGGAATTGGAGTTAAAGACGGTTCTCAGCCGCCATGTGGGTGCTGGGGATCGAACCCGGGTCCTCTGAAAGAGCAGTCAGTGCTCTTAACCACTAGGCCATCTCTCCAGCCCCACTAATATTTCTTAATCTTTTGGAGTCCTATTCAGAATCATTGCTTCTACCTATATCTTCAAGAATTTTCCCTATGTTTATCTCTAGTAGTTTTAAATTTTCAGGTCTCAGGGCTGGAGAGATGGCTCAGGAGTTAAGAGCATTGGCTGCTCTTGCAGAGGACCTGGATTCGATTCCCAGCACCTAACTGGCAGCAAACAACGATCTGTAACTCCAGCTCCAGGGGAATCCAATGCCACCTTCTGGCGTCCATGGGTATTGCATGAAATAAGTACACTTACATACATGCAGGCAATACACTCATACACATAAAATAAAAATAATGCAATACTTTTTTAAAATAATGAAATACTTTAAAAATTTTAGATCTTATATCAAAGTCTTTGGTTCACTTTTTAGGTATTTTTTTTAAAATTTTTTTTCTCTATATGTATGAACGTACTGTCTGCATGCAGGTCTGTGCACCTGTGTTGTGCAATGCTGTGGAGGTCAGAAGAGGGTGTTGGATTCCCCTGGAACTGGAGTTCTCCTGGAATTGAAGTTTCAGATGGTTCTCTCTAGTTTTAATTCTTCTACATGTCCAGTTCCCCCAGAATTATTTGTTAAAGAAGTGGTCTTTCTTCCAAAGTATGTCTTGATCCCTTTGTTGGAAATGGGATGATAGTATATTTATTTTGGATCCTTTATTCTATTAGTTTATGGGACTGTTCTGTGTCAATACCATGCCGTTTTTTTTACTATGGTTTCATAGTATAGTTTGATCTTAAGTGTGGTGATACCTTTAGCATTCTTCTTTGGACTCAGAATTTCTTTGTCTATTCACTTTTTTGGGGGGGGTCTTTTCGAGACAGGGTCTTCCTGTCACTCTGGCTGGCCTGGAACCCACTCTGTAGACCAGGCTGCCCTTGAACTCACAAAGACCCCCTTGCCTCTGCCTCCTGAGTGCTAGGATTAAAGGAGTGTGCCACCATGCCTGGCTGACATAAAATGACTTCTATTTCTAATTTCCTTAGGGATTTTATTATGAAGAGTTGTTGAAGTTTGACAGTCTTTTTCAGTGTCTGTTGAGACAGTCACGTTGTCTCTGTCCTTGACTGTTTATGTGCCATGTCGCACTTACTGATTTGCATTTATTGGATCATTTTGTGTCCACGAAATGAAACCAACTTGATCTTGGTGTATGATCTATGCAATGTGTTGTTGAACTTGCTTTGCAAAATACTCATATACATGAGATCAAAAAATAATGTAAAAGAAAAAAGATAAGGAATACTACCATAAGTACCATACTCATTCTATGAATCCAATATTATCTCAACATGACGAAGAAGGAAAACTAGAGAGCAATTTCCATAATGAACCTGAAACAACAACAACAAAAAAAACCCAATAAAATATTTGCATTTGTTGGGTTCTTTTTTTGTCTTTTTGAGACAGGGTCTCCCTGTAGCTTCAACTGGCTTAGAACTTGCTATGTAGACCAGGCTGGCCTTGAACTCACAGAGATCCGCCTGCCTCTGCCTCCCAAGTGCTGGGATTAAAGGCGTGTGCCAGCAAGCCAGGAGAGCTGGCCTGGAACTTTCTATGTAGAGCAGCTGGCCAGCTGGGGCTACAGGGAGACCCTGTCTCAAAAAGACAAAACAAAACAAAACAAAAAAAACCCAACTTCTGAGCTGAGGCGAGATGAGATTGTTGGTGTGGTTAGTGTTAGTGTAAGGGAAATGGAAGGTAAAGCCCGGACAGGCTAGTCTTAGTGTAAGGGAAATGGAAGGCAGAGCCCGGACAGGCTAGTGTTAGTGTAAGGGAAATGGAAGGCAGAGCCCGGACAGGCTAGTGTTAGTGTAAGGGAAATGGAAGGTAGAGCCCGGACAGGCCGTTCCCACACGTGTTCTGGCAGCACTGTCACAGGCTCCTGGGACCGCAGCTGTCTAAGTGTTGTCTTTCCTGGAGTCTCTGGAATACACACTACAGCAATATACAGGGTTATAAGCCAAACATGAGAAGATCACACTGGTGAGGAAGGCCAGGTCCAACTCAGGATAGCAGTAAAGGCAGCTCTGGCTTGGAGGCTGGAGGGAACCGGTAACAGGCTAAAGGCACACATGGGGAGGGGTGCAGAGAAGGGCAGAGCAGAGACCCTGGGGGACCCAAGTGCAAACCAGCCTGAGAACAGGCGCGGGGCTGTGCCTAAACACCAAGGAAGCCGTGTGGGTCACCTGTGCTGTGGTCTCTGTATAGCACAACAGCGTTTCCATGGAAGCTGTGGTGGGTCACGCAGCAGTGGTTTTTCCATGCTCCCTGTGGTTCCTTGGGAGAGCAGACTTGGGCTTGGGCATGAGCAGTTGTCAGGTGAATGGTTGGAGCTGTGAGTTCACTTTGTAGGAGTAAACCCCAAATCACGACATTTTCCAGTCACATGACTTTGGGAGTCATCAACTTATGCATCTGTAAAAGGGCACTAAAGGAGAAATTAGATGCTGCAATGTTTGTAACCACTTGGTCTAGCAGCCTGAATAGCTTTAGTTAAAATGATATTAAAAGACAGTGAAGGCAGTCTGAATCGGAGGCAACAAGGAAGGTCAGATGGGGCTGGGCCACTGGATATGAAGGCCACCAAGCTTTGTGGTATGTGACTTTTATCCTTTACCCTGGGTATTTTAAAAAGTTTTATTATCTTATTTTATGTGTATTAGTATGTTGCCTGCATGTATATAAGTGTACCTGTGTTGTGCAATGCCTGAGGTCAGCAGAGGACATGGATTCCCTGAACCAGAGACACGGATGGTTGTTAGCCACCACGTGGTTACTGGGAACCAAACCCCAGTTCTCTGCAGGAGCAGCCAGTGCTTTTAACCCATGAACCATCTTTCCAGCTCCAACATGGGTATTTTAAAATATTTACTGAGCAGCTATGAGCAAGACAAGTCTTATTTCTTACTTCAAGAATATGAAAATCAATACTTGGTGAGGTAGGTGGCGATGGTCCCCACTGCACGGACCGGTGTGGCAGGATGAAAGGGGACTTGGATTGTGTCATTCTGTGAGGGAAACATGGGACAGGAAGGGGACTGGCTGTGTACAGTAAGACCCGTGTGATGGGGCAGATGGAGGGAAAGCAGCCGCATTGGGTAGGTGGCAGCGAGTGCCAGTTGTCATGCAATGCCAGCTCGGAATCCTAGGCCACTGGAGGAAAAGTCTGGAAGCGGGGGGCTCGGCAGGCAGGTGAAGTGTGTCAGAAAGGCCCCGCTCGGCCCCTTCAACAGAAGGCTGCAAGCGGAACTCATACTTAAGGACTCAGCAGCAAGCTGGCGGGAAAGGCCTCCACCTGCTGGTCACAGGCCCTGGCGCCCTGGCGCCCCACGCTTCCCACTGTGCAGAACTCATTGAGGGCAGCTGCAGGCTTTGCTGCTGCGGGACTTCCCCCTTATCCTCCACCTGCCCACCAGCCCTCCTTCCACCCCTATTCTGCAGGCTGCCTTCGAGTGCCGCCCTCTCTGCCTCGGTCCCCCCCCCCCACTCCCCCCTGGCTCTTCTTCTCTGTGTTACCAGTGCATATTATGTTTTACTGTCCTACTTGACGTCAGCCTCCCGTGCTGCAATGTGAGGTTCTCTCTCTTCTGTCCTGTTGTAACTGGGGCACTAGAACTGTGCCTGTCCTTGGCAGATGTGATGGATGCAGTGTCAGCTGAGCGTATCCTGCAGCCATCGTGGTGGCCAAGGCTAACTGGTTTGCTCACAGGATGAACAGTCAGGGTGTGCAGAGGCCCTGCAAGGCACAGTGGAGTGAGGTAAGGAAGGACGTCCCCTCGCAGACCTCAAAGCCATGCAGGATGGCTTCGCCTGGGCTGGCAGGTTAGAGGTTGTGGTATTGTTTCTAGAAGCAAAAGCAGTGTGACCTCCCCAGAGGCCAGGAGAGAGCCGAGTCGCACTGGCGCGGGCACTGGCACGGGCAGCGTCTAGCAGCACAATGGCCATCTGTTCAGCAGCCTTCTCCTTTCGGAGGCTGCTGGCTCACCCCGCCGGAATGGGGTGGCACTTCAGGACACGAAGCGTGGAGCTGGTGGCAGATTTCTTGGAACGGGTGGCAGGGAGAGCTAAATTAAGACCTTTCTATCACACTGAATAAATAGAAGCTGAAATAGAGGGCTGAGGACTCGGCAGAAAGCCTTCATACAGTTTTGAAACACGAAGAGGAAGACCTTAGAGACCAGACTGGTATTAATTCACCAGAGCCTCAAGGTATTTGCCGAAAACAATGACAGCTCTGTTGGACACAAAGCACGTTCAAAAGAGCAGCTTCTGTCTTCGAAGCCCTGTGCCAGAGCTGGCAACTTACCACTCCGCTTGAAGGCTCTTGGCAGGGGCTGGGGCCTGGCCAGTTGCCTTCCCAGGGGTAAGATGAGTCACCTGTGGCCTTGGGGGGTTCCACACCCTCCTGGGACAACCTCCTGAGAGGTGAGGAGGGGGCCTGCCTTGCATTCCACCGAGGGCCAGCTATGGTGGGAGACAAATGCACTAAGCGCCTACCAAGGAACTATGAGGTCGTCTTAATGCAGCTGCAGACTGGGAAGGCCTGCCATCCTTCAAGACAGCAGTGAAGAAGGGTCAGGGCCCTGGGCCTCCTTTAGCAGATCCCCATGGCCTCTGATCACCATCTCTCTTTTGTTTTAATTTTATATATTTTTGTGTGTGTATGAGTGTACTGTCTGCATGTAGGTCTATGCACCCGTGTCGTGCAATGCCGCGGAGGTCAGAAGAGGGTGTCGGATTCCCCTGGAACTGCAGTTCTCCTGGAACTGGAGTTGCAGACGGTTCTCAGCCACCATGTGGGTGCTGGGGATCTAACCCGGGTCCTCTGCAAGAGCAGTCGGTGCTCTTAACCGCTAGGCCATCTCTCCAGCCCCTCTGATCACCATCTCAAATGCGTCTCCTTTAGACAGAACTGCAGGGGGCAAGGCCGTGAGTGGAGCACCTGCCCATTTCTGTGGTGTAAATACTCTCATCTACTGTGGATTTGACTCTCAATGTGGCACCATCGAACACAGAACTCATTACGTAGTGATCCCACACTGTAACAACCCTAAGACACAGATAATACATTGTACTAAAGAAGTAACTGCTTTTGCTTTTAATGTACTCAAAAAAATATTCTATGTGTATGAGTGTATTGCCTACATATAGACAGGTGAACCCATGTCATGCAATGCCTGTGGTCAGAGGGCATTGGATTCCCTTGGAACTGAAGTTATGCACGATTTTTGGCCACCATGTAAGTGCTGGGAACTGAACCTGGGTCCTTTGCAAGAGCAACTAGCTACTCTTATCCCATGAGCCATCTTTCCAGCCACATAAAAATTAATAGCAACTGGATTTCAACACTGGTTCACAGAACTGAAAAACATCCTAATTGGCTCTTGTTGGTGGGGGCAGATGGGGCTGACTCCAGCACCCTAGACTTTTATCTGAGATGGCAACACAGCTCCTCACAAAGGTAGATGGTGCTCCTTGCTGGCATTCAGCAACTTGAAGATAATATATGCCATCCTCCTAGCAAGGTTTTAAATGTGGGAGTACTTGGCTATCTATGAAACGCATATTCCAACCTTGGCCTCTTCGAATGCCTGAGTATGAGATGCATCTTCCTTATATTTATGGCTTCTCTTCACTTTTCACTGGCCACATACTAAGGAGCCCAACATTGCAGTAAGACCCATTTATCAGCCTTTAACCTAGGATTTTTGGCGACACTGCTAATGAGTATCTTTCCTTTAGAAGCTGTATTGTACTGCTCATATTTAAGACTGGTCCGTTTGTCTGTTTTCCCCTCTCCTTTGAGACAGGGTCTCCCTGTAGCCCCAGCTAGCCTAGAACTATGTAGCCCAGGCTGGCCCTGGCTAAAACCATTATTCTTAATGTAGCTAAAAAATCTAGCTTTATGGTTAATCAGACTGCCTTGACAGTTTGTTCATTTACTATGATCTTCTAGTCAGGTAGTGGGCAATTTCTGTACTTTTGCTGTTTTCTTTTTTCTTCTTGAAAGGGGAAAGATTGAGACCATATAAAGCAGAGGTCCAGTGCAAATTCTACCTTCAGAGGGAAGCTCTGGTCCCAAGCAAGTAAACAGGAAAGGCCGACTCAAGTGCTCATGTAGGTAATGGGAGCAACTACAGATGAAATTGTCCTTTACTATAGAAAAGATCAGTGATTGCAGCCTGATCTCAGGAACCAAAATAGTTTTCAAAATGACTTAGCTTTGAGACTCTTTGATTTCATCTTGACCTTTTTGCCATCTGACCCAGTTCTAGTCCCGATTATGCTGGCAAGTGCTATGACTTAAGCGAACGAAACCTTTCTACAGACCCAATTCACCTTATGTAATTCCCCAGGTTCTTGGTGGCGGCCTCCTCCCCCTCCTTCCCCTCCCCCTCCCCCTCCTCCTTCCTCTTCTGTTTCTTCTCCCTCCTCCTCCTCTTCCCTCCTCCTCCTCTTCCCTCCTCCTCCTCCCTCCTTCTCCTCCTCCCTCCCTCCTCCTCCCTCCCTCCTCCTCCNCCAACTCCAGTCTGCCAACAACCGCAGGGAGTGGGGCCGAGTAACCATTCCCACTGTCAGGCCAGCTAAGCATGCAAAATGAGTTATATGGTTTTCAAGAAATCTTTAGTAACAAAATGATTGCCAAGCAAAACATTATTGGTGTTAAAAAAGATCATTTTTCACAGTGAAAGAGGAATATTCGTTGACTAGCGGCCCATTCTCCACAGTCACAGTACAGTCGTATAGATAGATCAAGTACACGAAGCAAAATCGAACTCCTAGAGGAGAAATCCTCACACAGAAGACAGGACCAGCCTCACTAACCAGTGAACTGCCCGGATGACCTTCACATAAGACTACACCCATCAGGAGCAGAATACATGATGTTTTAAAGCATACATCAAGTATTTGCCAAGACAGACTGTGGCCCATTAGAAAAAAACTTTTAGGTCTTAGTCTTGGTGGTTTTAAACGGACCTGGAATATCAAATTGAAATTCTTTTTTTCAATATTTTATTTATTATTTTTATCTTATGTGTTATGGTGTATTGCCTGCTGGTATGTAAGGGTACCCGCGTCATATGATACCAGCTAAGATCGAATTCCCCTGGAACAGGAGTTACAGATGTTCTTTGGCCACCATGTTGGGTGCTGAGAACTGAGTCCCCCTGGGTCCTCCCCAAAAGCATAGTGCTCGTAACCTCCCAGCCTCTCTCCGGCCCCACAAATTGAACTTCTTAAGAGAAAAATAGTCGAATCTCAGCAATTATGAAAACTATGTAATAGACATTTAAATAACTCATGAGTGAAAGTGAAAATCAAAATTAAATGAAGCGAGAAAACAGCTTTGATGAGGGGGCGCTGAAGGTGGAGTCGCTTACCACAGCCTGGTGACCTGAGCTCGATCCCCAGGACCCACACAGTAGAAGGACAGCACTGACACCCATAGGTTGTCCTCTGTTGAACCTCCACATGCCCATGGAACATGCATCATGCACACGACACGAAACAAATAAAAAATGTATAAAGTGAAAATTGGCCCTAAACTTTGTGTGGAAATGAATTTGACCAAAAATGATTTTGAAAAAGGGCCAAGTAATTTAGTGCCAAGTGACTTCACCACTTAAAGAAACAACAATTCAGCCGGGCGTGGGGTGGTGCACACCTTTAATCCTGCACTGGGAGGCAGGGCAGGTGTGATCTTTGTGAGTTAAGGCCAGCCTGGTCTACAGAGTGAGTTCCAGGACAGGCTGAGAAGGCTACAGGGAGACCCTTGTCTCGAAAAGACCAAAAAAAAAAAAAAAAAAAAAAAGAAAAGAAAAGAAACAGGCAATCAAAAGATTTGGAGAGATAGCCTGGTGGTTAGAAGCACTGGCTGCCCTTCCAGGGGGCCTGGTCTCAATTACCAGTACCCACATTGTAGTTCCAGGGGGAATCCAGTGCATTCTTCTGACCTCTGTGGGCACTACATGACATTGGGTACACTTATACACATGCCAGGCAAACACTCACACCACATATAATAGATAAAAAAAAGAAAAAATGATAATATTGGACATAAAAATGAGATATATGTCAATAGAGCAGAATAGATTCTAAAAATAGATTCTACACACTCTTTATGACTAAGGGAGAGGACGTTGTCCCACATATTTGCTTCCATTGTGATTCTTCTTTTGAGAACTATCCAATTTTCAGTATTTTTGTTTTTTCTTGATTTCTTGTATATGTGAAGATAGTAATCTTGTCTGCAGATGAATTACAAAGATTTTTCCCCATCCTGGAGCGGGTCGTTTTCCTCTCTCTCCGAAATTGGTGCCTCGTGCAGAAGTTTTTTGGAAATTCCACACGGTCCCATTTACCAATTCTTGCTAAGATTTCTAATTGATTTTTTTATTTTTTATGTTGTATATGAAGTGTACTGTCTGCTGGAGGTGGTTGTGACATGTCATGCAATGCGCAAGAGGTCAGAAGAGAGGTGTCGTTGGCCCCTGTGGATCTGGAAGAGGTGTTGGTCCTGGGACTGGAGTTAAAGTTACGTTTCTAGCCGCCATGTGGTGTGCTGGGGATCAAAGCTCGGCTTCTGGCAAGGCAGTCGTGCTCTTAACACTAGGCCATCTCCACCCAGCTAATTATTTTAAAGTCTTTTGCCAGCTCCTTATTCAAGAATCATTGCTTCTAACCATATATCCTTCAAGAATTTTCCCTGATGTTTAAAAAAAAAAAAATCTCTAGTAGTTTTAAAATTTTTCAGGTCTTCAGGCGGGAGAGAGGCTCAGGATCGTTAGAGCATTGGCTGCCTCTTTGCCAGAGACCTGGAATCCGATTTCCCAGCACCTAACTGGCAGCCAACAACGTATCTGTAACTGCCAGCTCCAGGGGATCCAATCCATGCCATTCTGCGCCTGGGTATTGCATGAAATAAGTACATTTACATACATAGGCAATACCACTTCATAACATAAATATAAAAATAATGCCAAAACTTTTGGTTTTTATTTTTATTAGTTGTAGGATAATGTATGCATCGGGTCGTGCACCTGGGTGAATGCCGCAATCAGAGTGTATTCCTGGACTGATTCTCCTGAATGGATTCAAGCCCCCATGGTGCTGGATTACTGGCCTTGTAAAAAGCAGTTCTTAACACGTATGCTCCCAAGGATATTTTAATGGAATACTTTTAAAATTTTTTTTTTTTTTTTTTTTTTTATGGTTTTATTTTTTTTCTCTATAGTTATGAACGTACTGTCTGCATGCAGGTCGGTGCACCTGTGACGTGTGATGCTGTGGAGGTCAGAAGAGGGTGTTTGGTATTCCCCTGAGAAACTGGAGTTCTCCTGGAATTGAAGTTTCAGATGGTTCTCTCTAGTTTTAATTCTTCTACATGTCCAGTTCCCCCAGAATTATTTGTTAAAGAAGTGGTCTTTCTTCCAAAGTATGTCTTGATCCCTTTGTTGGAAATGGGATGATAGTATATTTATTTTGGATCCTTTATTCTATTAGTTTATGGGACTGTTCTGTGTCAATACCATGCCGTTTTTTTTACTATGGTTTCATAGTATAGTTGATCTTAAGTTGTGTGATACTTTAGCATTCTTCTTTGGACTCAGAATTCTTTGTTCTATTCACTTGTTGGGGGGGGGTCTGTCGAGTCAGGGTCTTCCTGTCACTCTGGCTTGGCCTGGGAAACCCACTCATGTAGACCAGGCATGCCCTTGAACCCACAAAGACCCCCTTGCCTCTGCCTCCTGAGGCTAGGATTAAAGGAGTGGTAGCCACCATGCCTGGCTGACATAAAATGACTTCTATTTCTAATTTCCTTAGGGATTTTATTATGAAGAGTTGTTGAAGTTTGACAGTCTTTTTCAGTGTCTGTTGAGACAGTCACGTTGTCTCTGTCCTTGACTGTTTACGGTGCCATGTCGCACTTACTGATTTGCATTTATTGGATCATTTTGTGTTCCACGAAATGAAACCAACTTGATCTTGGTGTATGATCTATGCAATGTGTTGTTGAACTTGCTTTGCAAAATACTCATATACATGAGATCAAAAAAATAATGTAAAAGAAAAAAGATAAGGAATACTACCATAAGTACCATACTCATTCTATGAATCCAATATTATCTCAACATGACGAAGAAGGAAAACTAGAGAGCAATTCCATAATGAACCTGAAACAAACAACAACAAAAAAAACCCAATAAATATTTGCATTTGTTGGGTTCTTTTTTTGTCTTTTTGAGACAGGGTCTCCCTGTAGCCTCAAACTGCCTGAACGTCGCTATGTAGACCAGGCTGGCCTTGAACTCACAGAGATCCGCCTGCCCTCCTCCCAAGTGCTGGGATTAAAGGCGTGTGCCAGCAAGCCAGGAGAGCTGGCCTGGAACTTTCTATGTAGAGCAGCTGGCCAGCTGGGGCTAACAGGGAGACCTGTCTCAAAAGAACAAAACAAAACAAACAAAAAAAACCAATTCCTGAGCTGAGGCGAGATGAGATTGTTGGTGTGGTTAGTGTTAGTGTAAGGGAAATGGAAGGTCAAGCCCGGACAGGCTAGTGTTAGTGTAAGGGAAATGGAAGGCAGAGCCCGGACAGGCTAGTGTTAGTGTAAGGGAAATGGAAGGCAGAGCCCGGACAGGCTAGTGTTAGTGTAAGGGAAATGGAAGGTAGAGCCCGGACAGGCCGTTCCCACACGTGTTCTGGCAGCACTGTCACAGGCTCCTGGGACCGCAGCTGTCTAAGTGTTGTCTTTCCTGGAGTCTCTGGAATACACACTACAGCAATATACAGGGTTATAAGCCAAACATGAGAAGATCACACTGGTGAGGAAGGCCAGGTCCAACTCAGGATAGCAGTAAAGGCAGCTCTGGCTTGGAGGCTGGAGGGAACCGGTAACAGGCTAAAGGCACACATGGGGAGGGGTGCAGAGAAGGGCAGAGCAGAGACCCTGGGGGACCCAAGTGCAAACCAGCCTGAGAACAGGCGCGGGGCTGTGCCTAAACACCAAGGAAGCCGTGTGGGTCACCTGTGCTGTGGTCTCTGTATAGCACAACAGCGTTTCCATGGAAGCTGTGGTGGGTCACGCAGCAGTGGTTTTTCCATGCTCCCTGTGGTTCCTTGGGAGAGCAGACTTGGGCTTGGGCATGAGCAGTTGTCAGGTGAATGGTTGGAGCTGTGAGTTCACTTTGTAGGAGTAAACCCCAAATCACGACATTTTCCAGTCACATGACTTTGGGAGTCATCAACTTATGCATCTGTAAAAGGGCACTAAAGGAGAAATTAGATGCTGCAATGTTTGTAACCACTTGGTCTAGCAGCCTGAATAGCTTTAGTTAAAATGATATTAAAAGACAGTGAAGGCAGTCTGAATCGGAGGCAACAAGGAAGGTCAGATGGGGCTGGGCCACTGGATATGAAGGCCACCAAGCTTTGTGGTATGTGACTTTTATCCTTTACCCTGGGTATTTAAAAAGTTTTATTAATCTTTATTTTATGTGTATTAGTATGTTGCCTGATGTATTAAGTGTACCTGTGTGTGCAATGCCTCGAGGTCAGCAAGAGGACATGGATTCCCTGAACCAGAGACACGGAGTGGTTGTTAGCCACCTGTGGATACTGGGAACCAACCCCAGTTCTCTGCAGAGCAGCCAGTGCTTTTAACCATGACCATCTTCCAGCTCCAACAATGGGTATTTTAAATATTTACTGAGCAGCTATGAGCAAGACAAGTCTTATTTCTTACTTCAAGAATATGAAAATCAATACTTGGTGAGGTAGGTGGCGATGGTCCCCACTGCACGGACCGGTGTGGCAGGATGAAAGGGGACTTGGATTGTGTCATTCTGTGAGGGAAACATGGGACAGGAAGGGGACTGGCTGTGTACAGTAAGACCCGTGTGATGGGGCAGATGGAGGGAAAGCAGCCGCATTGGGTAGGTGGCAGCGAGTGCCAGTTGTCATGCAATGCCAGCTCGGAATCCTAGGCCACTGGAGGAAAAGTCTGGAAGCGGGGGGCTCGGCAGGCAGGTGAAGTGTGTCAGAAAGGCCCCGCTCGGCCCCTTCAACAGAAGGCTGCAAGCGGAACTCATACTTAAGGACTCAGCAGCAAGCTGGCGGGAAAGGCCTCCACCTGCTGGTCACAGGCCCTGGCGCCCTGGCGCCCCACGCTTCCCACTGTGCAGAACTCATTGAGGGCAGCTGCAGGCTTTGCTGCTGCGGGACTTCCCCCTTATCCTCCACCTGCCCACCAGCCCTCCTTCCACCCCTATTCTGCAGGCTGCCTTCGAGTGCCGCCCTCTCTGCCTCGGTCCCCCCCCCCCACTCCCCCCTGGCTCTCTTCTCTGTGTTACCAGTGCATATTATGTTTTACTGTCCTACTTGACGTCAGCCTCCCGTGCTGCAATGTGAGGTTCTCTCTCTTCTGTCCTGTTGTAACTGGGGCACTAGAACTGTGCCTGTCCTTGGCAGATGTGATGGATGCAGTGTCAGCTGAGCGTATCCTGCAGCCATCGTGGTGGCCAAGGCTAACTGGTTTGCTCACAGGATGAACAGTCAGGGTGTGCAGAGGCCCTGCAAGGCACAGTGGAGTGAGGTAAGGAAGGACGTCCCCTCGCAGACCTCAAAGCCATGCAGGATGGCTTCGCCTGGGCTGGCAGGTTAGAGGTTGTGGTATTGTTTCTAGAAGCAAAAGCAGTGTGACCTCCCCAGAGGCCAGGAGAGAGCCGAGTCGCACTGGCGCGGGCACTGGCACGGGCAGCGTCTAGCAGCACAATGGCCATCTGTTCAGCAGCCTTCTCCTTTCGGAGGCTGCTGGCTCACCCCGCCGGAATGGGGTGGCACTTCAGGACACGAAGCGTGGAGCTGGTGGCAGATTTCTTGGAACGGGTGGCAGGGAGAGCTAAATTAAGACCTTTCTATCACACTGAATAAATAGAAGCTGAAATAGAGGGCTGAGGACTCGGCAGAAAGCCTTCATACAGTTTTGAAACACGAAGAGGAAGACCTTAGAGACCAGACTGGTATTAATTCACCAGAGCCTCAAGGTATTTGCCGAAAACAATGACAGCTCTGTTGGACACAAAGCACGTTCAAAAGAGCAGCTTCTGTCTTCGAAGCCCTGTGCCAGAGCTGGCAACTTACCACTCCGCTTGAAGGCTCTTGGCAGGGGCTGGGGCCTGGCCAGTTGCCTTCCCAGGGGTAAGATGAGTCACCTGTGGCCTTGGGGGGTTCCACACCCTCCTGGGACAACCTCCTGAGAGGTGAGGAGGGGGCCTGCCTTGCATTCCACCGAGGGCCAGCTATGGTGGGAGACAAATGCACTAAGCGCCTACCAAGGAACTATGAGGTCGTCTTAATGCAGCTGCAGACTGGGAAGGCCTGCCATCCTTCAAGACAGCAGTGAAGAAGGGTCAGGGCCCTGGGCCTCCTTTAGCAGATCCCCATGGCCTCTGATCACCATCTCTCTTTTGTTTTAAATTTTATATATTTTTGTGTGTATGAGTGTACTGTCCTGCATGTAGTCTATGCACCCGTGTCGTGCATGCCGCGGAGGTCAGAAGAGGGTGTCGGATTCCCTGAACTGCAGTTCTCCTGGAACTGGAGTTGCAGACGGTTCTCAGCCCCATGTGGGTGCTGGGGATCTAACCCGGGTCCTCTGCAAGAGCAGTCGGTCGCTCTTAACCGCTAGGCCATCTTCCAGCCCTCCTTGATCACCATCTCAAATGCGTCTCCTTTAGACAGAACTGCAGGGGGCAAGGCCGTGAGTGGAGCACCTGCCCATTTCTGTGGTGTAAATACTCTCATCTACTGTGGATTTGACTCTCAATGTGGCACCATCGAACACAGAACTCATTACGTAGTGATCCCACACTGTAACAACCCTAAGACACAGATAATACATTGTACTAAAGAAGTAACTGCTTTTGCTTTTAATGTACTCAAAAAAATATTCTATGTGTATGAGTGTATTGCCCTACATATAGACAGGTGAACCCATGTCATGCAATGCCTGTGGTCAGAGGGCATTGGATTCCCTTGGAACTGAAGTTATGCAACGATTATTTTGGCCACCATGTAAGTGCTGGGAACTGAACCTGGGTCCTTTGCAAGAGCAACTAGCTACTCTTATCCCATGAGCCATCTTTCCAGCCACATAAAAATTAATAGCAACTGGATTTCAAACACTGGTTCACAGAACTGAAAAACATCCTAATTGGCTCTTGTTGGTGGGGGCAGATGGGGCTGACTCCAGCACCCTAGACTTTTATCTGAGATGGCAACACAGCTCCTCACAAAGGTAGATGGTGCTCCTTGCTGGCATTCAGCAACTTGAAGATAATATATGCCATCCTCCTAGCAAGGTTTTAAATGTGGGAGTACTTGGCTATCTATGAAACGCATATTCCAACCTTGGCCTCTTCGAATGCCTGAGTATGAGATGCATCTTCCTTATATTTATGGCTTCTCTTCACTTTTCACTGGCCACATACTAAGGAGCCCAACATTGCAGTAAGACCCATTTATCAGCCTTTAACCTAGGATTTTTGGCGACACTGCTAATGAGTATCTTTCCTTTAGAAGCTGTAATTGTACTGCTCATATTTAAGACTGGTCCGGTTTGTCTGTTTTCCCCTCTCCTTTGAGACAGGTCTCCCTGTAGCCCAGCTAGCCTAAGAAACTATGTAGCCCAGGCTGGCCCTGGCTAAAACCATTATTCTTAATGTAGCTAAAAAATCTAGCTTTATGGTTAATCAGACTGCCTTGACAGTTTGTTCATTTACTATGATCTTCTAGTCAGGTAGTGGGCAATTTCTGTACTTTTGCTGTTTTCTTTTTTCTTCTTGAAAGGGGAAAGATTGAGACCATATAAAGCAGAGGTCCAGTGCAAATTCTACCTTCAGAGGGAAGCTCGTCCCAAGCAAGTAACAGGAAAGGCCGACTCAAGTGCTCATGTAGGTAAGGGGAGCAACTACAGATGAAATTGTCCTTTACTATAGAAAAGATCAGTGATTGCAGCCTGATCTCAGGAACCAAAATAGTTTTCAAAATGACTTAGCTTTGAGACTCTTTGATTTCATCTTGACCTTTTTGCCATCTGACCCAGTTCTAGTCCCGATTATGCTGGCAAGTGCTATGACTTAAGCGAACGAAACCTTTCTACAGACCCAATTCACCTTATGTAATTCCCCAGGTTCTTGGTGGCGGCCTCCTCCCTCACCCTACCTTCCCCTCCCCCCCCCTCCTCCTTCTCTTTCTGTTTCTCTTCTCCTCTCCTCTACTTCCCTCCTCCTCCTCTTCCCTCCTCCTCCTCCCCTCCTTCTTCCTCCTCCCTCCTCCTCCTCCCCCTCCTCCCCCTCTCTCCTCCTCCTCCCTCCCTCCTCCTCCTCCTCCTCCTCCTCCTCCTCCTCCTCCTCCATCCTCCTCTCTCTTCCTTGTCTTTGAGACAGGGTCTCTGTGCTGGATAGCTTTGGTGTCAACTGACACACCTGGGTTGAGGGAGCCTCGGTGTGGGGAATTGGCTCCATTGGATTGGCCTGTGGCCACATCTGTGGTGTATTCCTTGATTGTTGAGCAGTGGACAGTATAAGAAGGCAGGCTGGGCATGAGCCAGAAGCAAACGTAGAGAGCAAGCCAGTGAAAAGCATACAGCAGTCCTCCATGGCCTCCAGGTTCCTGCCCTGAGTTCCTGCCTTGGGCTCCCTAAGTGATGAAATGTGACCCAGGAGATGTAAGCTGAATAAACCCTTTCCTCCCCAAGTTGGTGTCAGAGTGTTTTGTCACAGCAATGGAAAGACAAACTAGAACAGTCTCCCTTTAGTCCCAGCTGGCCTGGAGCTCGCTATGTAGACCAGGCTGGCCTCAACTCACAGAGATCTGCCTGCCTCTTCCTCCTGAGTGCTAGGATCAAAGGAGTGTGCCACCATGCTCGGCAACCCCCAGGTTCTTAATCCTAACAATTACAAGATCGAGGGTTCATCAAAGGTTTATGTGCCTCAGATCATATGTTACTTATTCGAGTGAATAATAAGCTTCATCTGGCCATCTTTCACAGGAAATTTAGTATATACAACTATACAAAATAATGGATCTGTAGCATTTTCATAGATGCATAAAATGCACTTTGATCACATTCTCAGGGACCATCTTGTGTTTACTGCTTTGTCAAGACATCTAGCCTTGTGCTGTGCATGTAGCAGGTATTCAGCTCACGTTTGTTAAATGAATTTTTCCCAGTTTTCATAGCAGGCATTGCCTGTCCTCACAAACCACTGAGGGTGCAGGATTACATGAAGGTGGACATCTCTTAGCCCATCATATGAATGGAGAAATTAAAAAAGGAACCAGAAATGACATTTTAATGAGGTCTGTCACAGAGGCGTTTAAAGACCTAAACATGTTCCCATTCCCATTTCTTGTACGCAGTGTCACACTGGAGCTGTTTTGTTATTATTCTGACTAAGGCTCCTCACTCTGCTGTCTTTGCTATTCTCTTCCAGCCCTGTCCTTGAATCCGCTTTCCACAGAGGGTCATCTGAGGAGGGAAAGCCTCTGCCTAGTTCTAGGGCTCTAGTTATAGTGTGTGATCACTCTGATCTCCTGTCTGCACCAGACAATCTAGCATATTAAAGAGGTAACATCTTAGCTGGGAGTGGTGGTGCACGCCTTTAATCTCAGCACTGAGGAGGCATAGACAAGAAGATCTCTGTGAGATTGAGGGCAGACTGATCTACATAGTGAGTTCCAGGCCAGCTGGGGCTACAGGCAGACCCTGTTTCAAAAAACAAAACACATAACATCTTTCATTGTTGGGGTTCCACTTCAGTTTTATATTAGATCACACAGTACGTAGAACATGGGTAAGCACTTCAGACAGAAAAAGGATCTAAATATTTAAGTAACAGACATAGTTACTATTATTTTGAATTAAATGCTAATAGATTAAAATACTACTTTAGTGATTAAAAATTGTTTGAATGTACTTGAAGAGACAATTTTAAAAATTGTGCTTCTTTGATCTATTGGTACTCAACAAACTCAAAAGGTCCCTTAAAAACCAGCTGGATATCTCAGCCTTAGCAGTCCATGAATCAAGTGCCCCCCGCCAAATCAATGCTGAAAAATGCAATTCCTCCAGCACCTTCACACATGTTCCCATGAACACTCCCTTCACTTAGCCTATAACACTAAACTCTCTATCATCTCTGCATAAACATTCTACTTAGAAACTTACATAGTCATCTGAACCTGAGTTTGGCAAGCTGTATTTAGGCACAACGGAATGTTTTGATCCAGGCTCTAAGATGCCTTAAGATTTGGTCAAAACTCCTCAGATGGAGCATGGCTGTTCCTCCCAAATGAAATAACTTTTTCAGTATTAGCACAGGAAAGCCCTGAGTTTCAAGTAGAATACAAATTAAAATTACCTTGAAAGAAAAGGCAAGAATAACAGGGAACTGGTGATCTTTTAGAGTACTCTTTATTGACAGTTACTGGACAAACACAAGGCATGTTCATAAAGCTCTCATGTTAAGCACAGAATACATCCTCTCCATGGCAGTTCTTCATTGCACCCAATGCTACACACTGGCCCCTGTGTTTTTAATTCACACTGCTCTCAACTGCTGTGGGTGTGTAGACGCATTTCGGGGACCACCATGGAGAATGTTTCAGAATAAGAAGTGAGCTACTGTGGACTAAGTCATTGAGACATCACAACTCACACGGGACACAGGTAGAAGGTGACCAAATCTGCTCACACACTCATGACTGCATTGCCAGTGGCACAGTAGAACATTTTTGCTCCTTCGTGTTTGAAAGAAATGGAATGTATCCAAGGTTCACATTTCTGTGTTTACCACTGTCTGTAGGTCATTAAGAAAAAAAATCTAATTTTTAAATAGTTTCTAATGCAGTTACAGTTTTCAGGCCACAATACAAGACTGCATGCATTACTTTACACAAAAGTCAAACACGGGACGATTGTAACACCAACACCTCAGGATTGTCTAATACACAGATTTCTCTTTTTGGTGGTAGGATGAAGAGGGAGAGCAATGGTGACTGGTTCCATACAGCGCCTGTGCTCGGCATGGTTGACTGACTCAAGAACAACACAGTAACGTTAGAGTAAGGTCCCCGTGCGGGGCTGGTGTGAAGAGACAGCCTGTTTCAGGGGTAAAAAGTCACTGGCTCACATGAATTTAAAAGCGTTTTGTAATCAAGTTTTAAAAACTGGATCAAATATCTACGAGGGCGGGGGTGTAACTCAAATGGCTGAGCACGAGGCCCTGGGTTCAATCCAAGTAACTGGGGGGAGTGGTCAGAGGGGAACCCCAAAAGCATAAGGTATTTCATGAAGAGATTTGAGTCTTGATTTACATCAGCACATTTTAACAATATAAATACTAAGATGTGACTCACTTAAAAGCCCATTTTAAAAATGCAGAACCTTTACAGAACATGTGACATGTGGGTAGATTTCAACAATACTGAATTTCACATTATTTTTTTTGGGGGGGGGTCTTTTTGAGACAGGGTCTCCCTGTAGCCCCAGCTGTCCTGGAACTCACTCTGTAGACCAGGCTGGCCTTGAACTCAAAGATCCACCTGCCTTTGGCTCCCGAGTGCTGGGATTAAAGGCGTGTACCACCACGCTAGGCTCACATAATTTTTTTAAAAGGTCAGTATCACCTCTCTTATGGAGTGCCTAGAAATGACTTTTAAAACAAAAAGAGGGAACCCATGGTATTTGGCCAGGTTAAGAATTTGTACAATTCAAGCACTGCTTTGAGGTGCTCACACTCCTTTCTAAAGGAGCCACCTATCATCATCAGAGCTCCTGCAGCCCCAACAGTATAAGACCTGCTGACACACCATCTTAAACTATCATGAGGGTTTAATCAGTGGGGAAGTGACTTGATACGGAACTTGACATCACTGCCATAAAGACTTCCACTTGCTAGCTTTGTGGTACACGGTGCAGAGTTCAGATGTTTGCTGTTTTCCTAGTGATGGCAGGACACTTATTTCAACGCAGCACATACATGAGTGACACTGCAGTGAGGAGTAACTACCCAGACAGCAGGAAGGCAGGTCCCGTCTCTCACTAGGTAGCTGGAAAGGAAGGTGCCGGCTACTCCTCTGACAGCAGGTCCCCAGTGCCACAGGTGGGGCATGTGTTCTGCCCTTTAAGCCACTGCTTAAAGCACTGAAAAGGAGGGAAACAAAATCAGAATCAGCCAGTGCCTTCAGAACCACGTGGGCCCTTAGTTCTCCCAAGCACTGGACGATCTGGCAGATTTACCTACTGTCATCTCCAAGTCTCATGGGGCCTGGTAGTGCCTAATGCTCGAGAAAGAGTCGATGCCCCTCAGGGTGGGAGTGTGCACACAGCCCAGGGAAAGACTCGATGCCCCTCAGGGTGGGAGTGTGCACACAGCCCAGGGAAAGACTCGATGCCCCTCAGGGTGGGAGTGTGCACACAGCCCAGGGAAAGACTCGATGCCCCTCAGGGTGGGAGTGTGCACACAGCCCAGGGAAGTACTGGCCCCAGAACCAGATCATGAGCGCTCCAGGCCTCTCATCTGGCACCAGGGGGGACCTGCGCTTCACACTGTGGCATCTGCCCTAGCTTGTGCACCATGTCTCTGCTGCTGTTCCTGGATGTCCTGCTGATGCCACATGGCGGGGCATATCTGGAAAACTGGAGAGCCCAGTCACACCTGAAGGAGGGGTGGCCAGGTTCTTCAGTTCCTTCTAGTGAGCATTCTGTATCCATCCCTTTCTTGAGGATTACTTAACTAACACGGCAGAGAGGTGATCTGCCACAGTCCAGCAGTGGGGACGCATGACAAATGCTCACAGTGCCAGAACACCAAGACAACGAGCACACAAGACTTGAAAGGGTATGAACTAGAATCTCCTGGTGCCACTGGGTGTAGTGTTTCTCCTTTAAAGTGCTAACCCAACTTCAGGTACTATGCTAAATAGAGAAACTATTTAATTGTTTATTCATTTTATCACATGTAGGAAGCTACCTTTCAAAGAATTAACACTCCTTGGGTGTTAGTGCCAAGAAAGCTAATGGAGTCACCAGTTGTTCTTTAGCCACAACTTACTGGACAGAAAGAGCAGGCTACGGGGCTAGACACACCCCTGGCCAGGGCTCCCACCTACTACCCAACACCTTCTTTGTAGAGGCCAAACACTGGCATGTGCAAGTTTGAAGAAATATAAGAAGTTCTGAAGATATAAGAGTGTTGTCTAGAGGAAAACAAATCCCTTTTTAATGATGGGTGCTCGACAGTCACAACACATGACAGACGAGCAGCCGGCAGCGATTCTTACCCCTTTATGAAATCTGTGCCCACATTTCAGCACACGCATATTTTTTGACTTGAATACCTCATGACATATTTCACAGGAATTTGTATCTGGTGCCTGTGGAAACAAACACATTAGTAATTAAGTTTTTATGATGTGAGCTCTTCAGAGACTTATTACATGAGTGGCCTTTCAAATGCTTTTGCCCCAAAAGGTGGCAAACTATTTCCAATTATGGCTGAAGAACAGATTACTTTAAAATAGTTTCTAAGAAGCAGCATAAAAATACTGAGATAAAAGTATACAGTTCTGAGCTGGGCGTGGTGGCGCACACCTTTAATCCTAGCACTTGGGAGGCAGAGGCAGGCGGATCTTTGTGAGTTCAAGGCCAGCCTGGTCTACAGAGTGAGTTCCAGGACAGCTGGGGCTACAGGGAGACTTCTGTCTCGAAAAGACAAAAAAGAAAAAAGAAAAAGGATACAGTTAATTTTCTCTCAATAGAAAAAAAAAATTTTTTTTTTTTGAGACAGGGTCTCCCTTATAGCCCCAGCTGTCCTGGAACTCACTCTGTGACCAGGCTTGGCCTTGAACTCACAAAGATCCGCCTGCCTCTGCCTCCTAAGTGCAAGGATTAAAGGTGTGCGCCACCACGCCCAGCAAGAAAAATTTTTAGGGGCTGGAGAGATGGCTCAGCGGTTAAGAACACTGCTCTTGCAGAGGACCCAGGTTCAATTTCCAGTACCCACGTGGCGGCTAAGAACCATCTTTAACTCCAGTTCCAGGGGAATCTGATGCCCTCTTCTGACCTCCAAGGCATTGCATGACATGGGTGCACCAACGTACATGCAGACAGTACACTCATACACTAAAAAATAATAAATAAAGTTAAAAAATGAAAAAATTTTAATGGAATTAAATTATAAATAATAAGTAAATAAAAAACTGAAATGGGGGCTGGAGAGATGCCTAGCAGTTAAGAGCGCCGGACCGCTCTTGCAGAGGACCCAGGTTCGATCCCAGCACCCACATGGCGTGCTAAGAACCTATCTGTAGGGGCTGGAGAGATAGCCTAGCGGTTAAGAGCACCGACGCTCTTGCAGAGGACCCGGGTTCTATCCCCAGCACCCACATGGCGGCTAAGAACCGTCTGTAACTCCAATTCCAGGAGAACTCCAGTTCCCAGGGGAATCCGAGACCCTCTTCTGACCTCTCGCGGCATTGCACGACACGGGTGCACAGACCTGCATGCAGATTATTCACATACATTCACATGCATTCATACACATACAAAAATAAATAAATAAATAAATAAATAATGAAAAAAATAAAAAAAAAAAAAGAACCATCTGTAACTCCAATTCCAGGAGAACTCCAGTTCCAGGGGAATCCAAGAAAGACCCTCTTCTGACCTCCGTGGCACTGCACGACACGGGTGCACAGACCTACATGCAGACAGTACATTCATACACATACAAAAAAAAAAAAAGAAAGAAATACTGCAAATGCCTATGTATCATAATCCATCCCATCCAATCCCTAAAGTATGGTACTATTAATAGCTTAATATTATAAATTAATCATCTATGTATCAGTCAGGGACTTAATACAGATGAAAGGACAGTATTTATTATGTAATTAAATTTAAAAAAAATAAAGAGTCCATATCTATAGATGCACCTAGAAAATACCCTGATTATATAAAATGTTAACAGGGTTACTGCTGGCTAAGAGGTATTTAATCCTTTCAATTACCATTTCTGAAATTATTCTAAGCATGGATTACTTATACAAATAAAAACAAAACAAAGAGATGGCTTACTCAGCAAACACCCACACAAGGAATGTGCAGGGAATGGAGATGGACAGAAGTTCCTGGCCTCCTGTATTTCAGGTCTGGTGAACAGACAGTGTGGCAGCGTGTCTGACAGCAGACCCCAAATACCACCTAGGTAACCAGCGGCGCTCTGTCTGAGGCTCACAGCGCTTACCCTGAAGTGCACCACTAACTTCTACTCCTACTTATAGCTGAACACTTTGGAAGCAGGAAACGAGTCTCGTTTAATGTGGATTTTCAGCAATGAGAAGGAACCTGACCCAAAGTGATCCATAAGCACCTGCAACTGACTGAGCAATCGGAGGTCGTTCCATCTGTGGGACTCAAATCAGAGAGTCAAGCACCAAGACACCCTCAACTCTCAGCAGACCTGGAGCTGCTATATGGAGTTTTGCCATTTTTCCCAAGATGCTGATGGCCCAGACTGTCATGAGCACATGCCATAGTGTGGACTCTACTGTTCTGCCATCCATGACTCAAGGGACAGGGAAGAAATGGAAGCATGATCCTTGAGAAGTGCAAAGTAAGGTCTCAAAAGACCAGAGCCACTGTTAGCTGAAGGATCCTGCCGTCAACCTGTGTGCCCTTACACAGAAACCTGGGCATAGTATATTTCTAAGTAAAAAATAAAACAAAACAGAAAAACCTCCAACCCACATCAAAGAACATAAAAGACTAAAGTACTAAGGGTTTTTAAAAAAGATATAGCCGAGCGTGGTGGTGCACGCCTTTAATCCTAGCACTTGGGAGGCAGAGGCAGGTGGATCTTTGTGAATTCAAGACCAGCCTGGTCTACAGAGAGAGTTCCAGGACAGCTGGGGCTACAGGGAGACCCTGTCTCAAAAAGACAAAAAATAAATAAATAAATAAATTTATAGGGTGTATGTATGTGCACTACATGTGCGCAGCACCCATTCTCCAACCTCTGAAATACTCAGTTTTGACAAGAGTCACCCATACATTATGGAGAACAGAAAAGCAAACATGAGTGTGATAATATTGGTTTAAGGGTAAGTTTAAAAAAAATATTTGTTATTTTTATTTTACATGTATGAATGGATTGTCTACATGCATGTAAGTGCACCCAAAATTATCTTTTCCAGCTTGTCAAAATACCACATTTGGTGAAGAAATCAATACATTTAACCACTTGTAGCAAAACAAGTACAAGAGAGAGCAGCGCTCCAGTGCAGTGACACCCATCGCTCATGTGCGGGGCTCAGCCCTGTTCTGGCCACCTGTGGAGGTATGTTCAAACACAGCAAAATTTGGTTCCTAATTTTAGGATCAAATAAATTCATTCTAGAAGTGAAAAGAAAGGCCAGCTCATGGATTAAAAATTGTTTCCCTCTTGTTCTTCTTTAAAAAGCATAACTAGGGCTGGAGAGATGGGTCAGTGGTTAATAGCACGGCTGCTCCTGCAGAGGGCCTGGATTTGGTCCCCAGCTCCCCCACAGGAGCGCATAATCCTCTATATCCCTAGTTACAGGAGATCTGACACCCTCTTCTGGTTCTGTGGGCACTACATGACACAGCTGCACTTACACACATGCAGGCAATATACTCATACACATTAAAAAAAATCAATAAAAAAGTAAATTTTTTAAAAAAAGCAAAACTAGCTGTAGTCATAATGGATACTCACAGGAACATCTTCTGTTTTCTGCCCTTTGGCTTTGGACGACGCTCCAGCAGTGGCCCCGGGTGAGCTCTGAGAGGACACGACAGGAGCAGCAGAGTGCAACTCCGGCGCCTTCTTGTCCTTCCCTGAGCTTGGCTAGAGGAGGTGGAGCAAGAGGAGAAGAGGCGCAGTCACTAAAGCTCAGCCACAATCTTCGGTAACTGCTCTCTACAGTGTGCTTTGAAGCCTTTTTTGTTTGTCTGAGACAGGGACTCCCTGTTGCCCCAGCTGTCCTGGAACTTGTGATGTGGACCAGGCTGATGCTGAACTCACAAGATCTACCTGCCTCTGTGTCCTGAGGGCTGTGAGTAAAGTTGTGTGTCATCAGACACAGCTTGTTTGAAGCTTTTAAAGCAATTTTTTTTTAATTTTTCACATTTTATAAATAAGCATGAAATTGAACATTTATCACATTTGGATGGAATACCTTTTTCTTTTTCTGTTCATCTAGAATGTGTTCTGCCACTCTTTCGACTATTTCATCAATACTTAATCCCGAAAGTGAGTTCTTGTTTTTGTTTCGAACTTTTTTGATAAAACCAGCAAGCTCGGCGCTGAAATAGAAAAATGAATGATAAATGACAATATTAACTAAACAGCCCAACCTAAGAAAACAAACACATCATCAAAAAGCAATCTGTAGGCAATAAGTCAACTGTAGTGACTGCGTATGAAAAACACTATTTTAAGGCAGAATCACTTTTTCCAAGTAATTATCAAAATTTCAATACTGGGGCTGGAGACGCAGCTGAGCAGTTAAAAGTGTGTAAGGCTTTTGCAGAGGACCTAAGTTTGGTTCCCAAGCATCAAACACAGCTTCGGGCTCCAATGCTGCACAGCATGCACATGGACATACACATATAATTTAAAAAAATTTTTAAATGTAGGGGGCTGGAGAGAGGGCTCAGTAGTTAAGACCACTGACTGCTCTTACAGAGGACCCAGGTTTGATTCCCAGCTCACACATGGCAGCTAACAACTTTTCCTAACTCCAGTTTCAGGGACTCTAATGCCCTCTTCTGACTCAGGGTACTGCAAGACACAGATGCACCTACACACATACAAGCATTACACTGATACAGATAAAATAAAAAAATTAAATCTTAAAACAATTCAGTATTACTTTAAACATATTTATCTCAAAAGAATTCAGGTAGCAGTATTCTTTTAGATGCATTTTGGCTGGCCACCCTTGTTTTAGAAAAGGCCTTGGGGAGGTAGATAACACTACTGCTCTGAACTGAAATCAACACAATTTCTTTATATTCCAGAAAATAGTTTTGAAGACTTCTCTTGGAAACATCTAGCTGACAATCAGGGCCAAAGCCTGAATGGCTTTTTTTTTTTTTTTGTCTTTCTGAGACAGGGTCTCCCTTTAGTCCCAGTTGGCCTGGAGCTCGTTATGTAGACCAGGCTGGCCTTGAACTCACAGAGATCCACCTGCCTCTGCCTCCCGAGTGCTAGGATTAAAGGCGTGCGCTACCAAGCCCAGCCCAAGACAGTTCTTAGCTGCCCTGTGGGTGCTGGGAATCGAACCAGGGTCCTCTGCAAGAGCACTCAGTGCTCTTAACCGCTGAGCCACCTCTCCAGCCTCCTGAATGCCTCTTAAGTCATGACATGGGAGTTAGTTACATCACTAGTCAACAGGATTTTGTGCCAGTAAGACCCAAATATTTCAGCTTTCAAAAGTTAAGATACATTTGTTTCTTTTTTTGGTCTTTTTGAAACAGGGTTTCCCTGTAGCTCCTGGCAGTTACTATGTAGACCATGCTGGCCTCAAACTCACAGAGATCCCCCTACCTCTGCCTCCAGAGTTGAGTGCTGGGATTAAAGGCATGGGCTACCATGCCTGGTTCCGTTTGATTTCTTAAACTGTCAAGTTCATCAAGACTCTTCTAGTAATTACAACTTTATTTTTTTAAATTTATTTTTGTATGTGTATGAATGTACTGTCTGCATGTAGGTCTGTGAACCCGTGTCGTGCAATGCCGCGGAGGTCAGAAGAGGGTGTCGGATTCCCCTGGAACTGGAGTTCTCCTGGAATTGGAGTTTCAGACAGTTCTCAGCTGCCATGTGGGTGCTGGGGATCGAACCCGGGTCCTCTGTAAGAGCAGTCGGTGCTCTTAACCACTAGGCTATCTCTCCAGCCCCACAACTTTAGTATTTTCACAACTGGCTTGACAACTGCCATTGAGAAAACTTGCACTATTTCTCAGACATAGTTGGGGAGACATGTGTCCATAAATAGACAAAATATGCTTATTTTGAAAAAGGGAGGATTCAGAGATGTGAAACATTAATTCTTGCTGGGAGGGGGGAGTGCTGTGTGTGTAGAGGTGTGTTCCTCCTGTCCATCTTATTTTTGAGATAGGGTCTCTCACTGAACCCAGACTGCCTGGCAAGCAGCTCCATGAAGCCAACTATCTTTGCCTCTCCAGTGCTGGTTATAGGTGCTTGCCACCTTGCCTGGCTTTTCCTGTGGGTGCTGAGGATCTGAACTGAGGTCTTCATGCTTGCATGGTAAGCACTTTACCAACTGAGCCATATCACGAGCACACCAGACATATATTTTTTTAATTAAAAAATAGTTTATGTGAATTAATGTGTCCACATGTGAGTATGACCCATGAAGGCCAGAAGAGGACATCAGATCCTATGGAGATGGAGTTTCAGGTGGTTGTGGAGCCACTTGACATGAATGTCAGGGTAGTGGGAATGGAACTCTGATCCCCGAAAAACCAGCAGCACCTTCAACTGGTGAGCCATTACTTCCACCCTCTCCTTCCATATTGGTAATGATTATTTTGTTCCTAAATTTCAATTGTATGGTTTATCATTAATACTGGATGAGAAAGAGCTATGTAGGTACAAAGGGTCATTGATATATAGTCTTCTCTTCTTAGCTGTCTCCCCACCCTCAAAATCCTAATCTCTGGCTCTCTTACATCAACCTCAAGAACAGAAGCTGGGGATGAGGTATGCGTCACAGAAATGCTACTGACATACTAGAAAGCATACTTGGCTTGGTATATACCTCTTGTTGACTCAGGTGTGAAAAGCTCTTCCTGAGACACAGATCCTTTATAAGATGTGCACATAGGGGCTGGAGAGATGGCCTAGCGGTTAAGAGTGCCAACCGCTCTTACAGAGGACCCGGGTTTGATCCCCAGCACCCACATGGCGGCTGAGAACCGTCTGAAACTCCAATTCCAGGAGAACTCGTCTCGGGAATCCGAGACCCTCTCTGACCTCTGCGGCACTGTACGACACGGGTGCACAAACCTGCATGCAGACAGTACATTCAAACACATACAGAAGAAAAAAAAAAAAGATGTGCACATAGGCTGGGTGTGGTGGTGCACGCCTTTAATCCCAGCACTGGGGAGGTGGAGGCAGAGGCAGAGGCAGGTGGATCGCTGTGAGTTCAAGACCAGCCTGGTCTACATAGCGAGTTCCAGGACAGTTGTTGACTACAGAGAGACCCTGTCTCAAAAAGACCCCCCCCCACACAAAAAAGTGCACATATCGCTACCGAATTCAACCTCATCATTTCATTTTCAACCCTTTAACAAATCAAACTTCTTTACCGTCTGCTGCTACTGCCTTCTCTGCTATGTGACAGTCTCTTCCTAAATGATGTGTACCCATTTCTTACACTTTATTTACTATTCTCATCAAAATCTAAGCAAATCACCATGGGTTCTGGTGTTGGCTACTCAGTGGCCAAGGTTTTCAATTTTGATTTGCACATTAGAACATTCGTTTGAATCCTGGGGGTAGAGATTCATGTCAGAGCCTTTGCCTGATACTATCAGGCCCTGGGTCCAATTCACACCACCATACATCTGTTTACAAGAAGCAAAAACAATGTCGTTCTTTTCATGTCAGTCCCTAACTAGCCATGGTTTTATCTGATCAAGAAACAGTTTGGTGAAGTATTTCACAGTCATAAACATCTCATACTCATACCTGTCACAACCTGGGAATATCACAGATAGGTGTTCAATAACACTGTTGAGCGGCTTTTGTGGAGATTGGCTTGACCGAGTAGCCTGTCTTGGTTGGACAAGTAGTTTCTCATCGGCCTTAGGGCTTTGTTCTGATAGACTCACTTGTCCAGCCCTCTTGAGCTCTGACTGCTGAGCAACTTGAGACTGATGGGTTGGTGATCCTGGTGACAGTATAGGAACTTCCTCTGAGCACCCACCAGCAGGGACTAGATAGCAATCCTTGTGAACTGCTCCAGGCATGCTGGCTGCAGAGGTCGCAGGCCCTTGCTCCTCATAGCCTGAAGACTCAGAGGGTGACTTAGGAAGAATCTGTGAGCAACACAGCACAATGACTCAATCACTTAGGGTTTGCCTTGAGTTAGGAGAAATACTCAAAGACAGACCGATGAGTAAGTAGTACTGGATCACTATAATGAAGTGCACTGCAAATGTGAATAAATGAAGGTGTCGGATCCCATGGAACTGGAGTTATGGATGGTGGTTAGCTGCCATGTCAGTGCTGGGAATCACTCCCCCCTGCCCCCCACACTCTCCCTGGGTCTTCTGCAAGAGCAGCCAGTACTCTTCAGCTGAGGCATTTCTCCAGCCCCATAAATTCTTTCTTGAAAAGAATGACTGATCATAAATTGTTAGAAGAGTTTTATTTATTTTTGTATATGTGTATGAATGTACTGTCTGCATGTAGGTCTGTGCACCCGTGTCGTGCAATGCCATGGAAGTCAGAAGAGGGTCTTGGATTCCCCTGGAACTGGAGTTCTCCTGGAATCGGAGTTACAGACAGTTCTTAGCCGACATGTGGGTGCTGGGGATCGAACCCAGGTCCTCTGCAAGAGCAGTCGGTGCTCTTAACCGCTAGGCTATCTCTCCAGCCCCTAGAAGTGTTTTAAAAGAACTATTTTTTTTCTATAAAATCAGAAAAAGTGCCTAAATGATCATACATCTGCCTACCAACCCCCACCTTCCACATCTCTCCCTTGGCAGCTGAATTTATGGCTGACTGATCAGAACTACCTGTCCTTATACTCCACAACTGTCTCTACCTTAAGTCACAGAGACCCAGCAGTGCTTGTCCATACTCCCCAAAGCATGCCCCCCAGGCTGCTCTGCCGGTCATGGTGCCCGGCACTGGAGTTCTGTCCACAGCCTACACGAGCAGATTCTAGATGTCACTGACGACCTCCATCTCAAGCCCAGGCCACTTCACATTCTCCTGGATCCTAGGGACTGTGCTCACTGTTGGTAATATTCTCTTTGTAAAGTGTCCAGTCTAGAATATTTTCCTGAGATCCATATCTGAACATTAGGGTGACTCCAGGGTAATCCAAACTGTGTGTGCTCAAAAGCAGTCTCCTTGACCTGCCCTTCACTTTTGGATCCCAGACCTAGATTCTCCACACAACTGCACAACTCTCCAGTCTAATGAGCAGCACAATTCATTCACTACTTCATACTACATCTCTTCCATCTGTTGTTTTCCCTCTACCCTGTCAGCCACTTCCTCATCATCTCATGCAGTGAGCCAAGTGGAATTTGCTCCAGCCTTCCATTCCTCTCTCTACCCCTCCCTTCTAGCTCATCTTCACTAGTAAATGATCTGATGATAATCTCTGACTTGAACACTAGAGCACAGCTTTCCCAATAACCCAAGGGACAGCCCAAACTGCTAAGGGAGCTTCAGAAGCAAGGTTCCACTTAGTCGTCCCTGACTCCCCAAGTCATTCTGTAGTGCTCTGGACAGCCCCCTTCACAAAGAATAATATGTTTCATCTTGTTTCTACCTCCCAGAATGCTGTGTCATCTAACTGGAACACTTGGACCCTTCAAGCAACATTCTACCAAACTCCCAATGCTCCCCTCCTCACTCCTCTACTTGTCCCACCACTCTTCCGGATTTCTTCTAACTGGGAATCTTCCTTGGAGGCCTATATTTCTAGATGAGGAGATGTCCTGGATTTATGTGGCTATAGCATCATGCTAAGAAAACCTTAATGCATTCTTTGCAATTGTGGGTTTAAGGCCTGTCTTTTCCCAAGCCCGTAAGCACTTTAAAGGCCCAAACCTCATTTAATCTTGGTCACCACTGAATACCCAGGGAACAAATGAGGGGTCAATGAGGCACAAAATAAAGGCTTTTAAACTACTTGTCATAAGTTCCAGGCATGTACAGTTCTCAGGAACTTGGGTATGAAAAATTTCTGAATATTTATAAAATTAGGTAAAATTTTTAGTTAGCAGTAAAAAATTCTACCATGAGAACTTGGAGAAAATGTAAATGAGAAGTAATCTTGAAAAAAATTATTTTTTTGCCTTATTTTTATGTGTACGCATGTACTGCATGCATGTACGTAAGTGCACCCATGCCACGCAGCGCCAGCAAAGGACAGAAGAGGGACTTGGATCCCCTGGAACTGGAGTTATGGATGGCTTTTAGCTGCCATGTCAGTGCTGGGAACTGAACCTGGGTCCTCTTCAAGAGCAGTCAGTGCCCTTAACCACTGAGCAGAATTCTCTCTAGCCCTGAGAAGTGATTTTTAAGTATAAGAAAACCTACTTACTGAAGTCAAAGAAGTCTGGATCACAGTGGTCACCCTTTTCACTCTTAAAGACACTTCAGACCAGGCTGACTGGAGTCACTGGGCATCTGGACTGAGGTGATATAAAGTACATTCCAAAAGTACCAAGAAAGGAAGGGGAGAGGGCAGCCCCTTCGAGCCTTTCAGGGACAGGCCAGAGGCAGAGAGCTAGGACAGTTCTCCAGGCAGTGGACAGCCAAGCAAACACATGGCAACAGCAGAAAGCACTGGAAAAGTGGGTCTGTCTTCAGGAACAGGAGAAGTACTAGAAAAGTGGGTCTGAGCTGGGTGTGGTGGCACATGCCTTTAATCCTAGCACTCAGGAGGCAGAGGCAGGCGGATCTTTGTGAGTTCAAGGCCAGCCTGGTCTACAGAGCGAGTTCCAGGACAGCTGGGGCTACAGGGAAACCCTGTCTGGAAAATACCAAAAAGAAAAAAAAAAAAAAAAAAAAAAAAAAAAAAGAAAAGCAGGTCTGACCAGGATGGCAACATCATGCTAAACATTCTGAAATCCACCCTTGACTCTTCAGCAGTTTTTACATTTCCACAGTCCCATTTTAAATAACCTAATTCTTTTCTGTGTGATATTCACAGAACCTTTGCTGTGTCTAAATCGCAGAAATACATACCTCTGCATTCAATAAACTGACAATTATGGTTAGCCATCCTATAAAGTCCACAAAATAAAATTACTGATCTCTAAAAGCATTTTAAAATTTAAAAAGAGGAAGCTTAACAATTATATCAGAAAGATTTAGGACATACTTCAAATTAACAGGGAAATACGCATTTCTGACATACAATGGTGTTTGTTCTGTATTTAATGAATACACAGATCTTATTTAAGACTTTGGTTTTAGATTCCTAAGTATCCAGGAAGAATTTTAATTTCAGGCAGTATCGGGAGAGAGGGACTGCTTGAACCACAGGCACTTGCTATTCATGGATGGCTTGTTTAAAAGCTAGAACACACACACATACACACACACTCTTGTACATGCTAGCTACTAGCATCAAGGAAAGGAGAAGGACAAAGGCACATGAACAAGGAGCAGACACGGACCAACAGTGTGTCTTTCACAATCTTAGTCTCATGTAGGGTTGTAGGAAACAGGTCTCCTTACATAGAATGTTTAAATGTAAAAGGTTAACAGGTAGCAGCAACATAAAAACATTAAGGCAATTTAAATCACTCTATCCCTATTTCCAGGAAATAGTAACAACAAACTACTTTGTCCAATTAAGAAAAAAATTGTGGTTAAAAGATGCATGACACTCACCATGTTGCAAGCAGGAAATGAAAGCTCAGAAATTTGTACTTTGGAAAGTTCATTGAGCCGAGAACCATTTTTAATTGCATTAATTTGGTCTTCAAACTGACACTGTGGGTAGAAAGGAAAAATCTGAAGTTTTTCTAATAAATTCCAAAGGAAAACTACAGTCTGCAATTGATATTGTTTCTTAATATGTAAACATAACTGTGATGCAAGCAAGTTATTAAGACAATTAAAAGTGGGCATGGTTGCACATGCCTTCGGATCCAGCCTGGTCTACAGAGTGAGCTCCAGACCAGCTGGGGCTACAGGAGACCTCAAGACAAAAACAAACAACAACAACAACAACAAACAGAACCATTTTATTCAGAGGCTTAAAAGTGGGGGAGAGGCACTAAAAGCAAGAGAGGTCAGTCAGGCATGGTGGTGCATGCCTTTAATCCCGGCACTTAGGAGGCTGAGGCAGGCAGATCTCTGTTGAGTTCCAGGCCAGCTGGGGCTACAGGGAGACCCTGTCTGAAAAAGACTAAAAAAA
>VZQC01012821.1:899136-996286 GCA_009823505.1 Rhizomys pruinosus
AAAAAAAAAAAAAAAAAAAAAAAAAAGGAAGGAGGGGAGGGAAGTCAAGGTAAAACTTTGATGGAATGCTGGAAAACCTGAATGCTGGAAAACCTCAGATAATTTCTTCAATTTTTTATTTTTTCATGGTGCTTGGGAATAAACTGATGGCCTTATGCATATTAAGCAAATGCTCTGAGCTACACCTCAGCTACAGATATCTATTTTAAATCACTAATTTCACCAAAAATTCCTAATAAATTAAACAAAAACTTCCATTAATAGTTCAAAAAAGAAATAACTTAAATATGATACTAGCCTCCTGAGAATTCAAATAGATTGACAGAATTAAGAAATGTTTTCTAACTTACTTTTGCATTCTCAATTTCTTTTCCTACATTAGAAAGAAATGTTTCCCATGAACGTATATCACAGTCCATTTCAGGATGAGCTCCAGACTCACTGAAAAACAAAACAAACAAAACTGTTAAATACCCACTTTATAAACTGAAAAAATTAAAAGCATGTAAAGGCAAATGAAAAGTTAAACACACAATATAATTTTTTTTATAAAAAAATTTATAATTTTTTTTATAAAAAAATTATAAATCTTGCGAACTTGGCACTATACTTTGGGAATCTTAAAATACTGGCATACATATGAAAGAAAGAGAAAAGCAAGTAGTGAGCTAGTCCTGAGTTTACTCCTCATTTAATATGGTTTACATTTAAGGTAATCTTTGCATTAAAACATTTTTAAAAGATGCCTGAAAACATCCGAACTATTAAAGCACAACAAAGGGCTGGAGAGATGGCTCCGTGGTTAGGAGCATTGACTATTCTTGCAGAAGACCAGGGTTCGAATCCCTGCTCCCACATTATATGTAACTAACTCCCAGTTCTAGGGAATCCAATGCCTTCTTCTGACCTCAGGCACTGCACAACACAAGTGCACTTACACACATGCAGGAGTAATACTCGTGTGTGTGTGTGTGTGTGTATGTTTGTGTGTGTGTGTGTGTGTGTGTGTGTGTCTGTGTATCTGTGTCTGTGTGTGAAGAGCACTGGCTGCTCTTGCAGAGGATCTGGATTCAAGTCCCAGAACCTCCATGTCAGGTAACAACCATCCGGATCTGACACCCTCTTCTCTCCTCCACAGGGACTGTACAACATGAGTACATGAACATACATGCAGGCATAATACTCATAAAATTAAATAAAAATCAACAACAAAAACCCCAAACAACCCAAAAATGTAAACTCTTAAAAGTAAAGGTTAGTGCCTGATAGACTGAGCTGCATTTCATGAATCTAGTCTAGGATGTATATTACTCCTCACTGAGAAGATCAACATCACTTACCAACCTGAGACATTGCTAGGTCTTAAAGCATCTTAAAGAAAATCCCTAAACTGGGCAAGGTGATGCACACTGGTAATCCTGGCACTTTGGAGGTGGAAGCAGGAATATCAGAAGTCTAAGGTCATCCCTGGCTACACAGTGAGTTCAAGCCCAACATGGACTATATGAGATCGTGTCTCAAAATCAAAGACAAAAACAAAGTCCCAGGAAAACCTAGAATGATCTTTTCATGTCTTTTCTCTTCATCTCCAAGAATCTTTAAATATACAAAGCTTAGTGGAAGGAAGGTGACACTAGATGCACTCTGAGCTTTTATTTTTCAAATAAGCCCAAACTCACACTTATGATGAGCGTCCAAAAGAGGTTTCAGAATCCCTTTTAGCAATGATTAACAGTGACCACCTTTACCCACAAGTACATTTACTTCAGTGCAGCTTATATTAACAACTATTTGCAACAATTTTTAAAAGACTTTTTTTTTTTGTCTTTTAGAGACAGGGTCTCCCTGGAGCTCCAGCTGTCCTGGAACTCACTCTGTAGACCAGGCTGGCCTTGAACTCACAGAGATCCACCTGCCTCTGCCTCCTGAGTGCTAGGATTAAAGGCATGCGCCACCACGCCTGGCTAGAACTGCCATTTTTTTTTTTAATTTTTTTTTAAATTTTATTTATTTCTGTATGTGTATGAATGTACTGTCTGCATGCAGGTTTGTGCTCCCGTGTCATGCAATGCCGCGGAGGTAAGAAGAGGGCATCGGATTCCCCTGGAACTGGAGTTCTCCTGGAATTGGAGTTTTGGACGGTTCTTGGCCGCCATGTGTGTGCTGGGGATCGAACCCAGGTCCTCTGCAAGAACTGTCGGCGCTCTTAACCGCTAGGCCATCTCTCCAGCCCCCTAGAACTGCCATTTTTAATGAGAAGAAATTTCCTATATACTACATATAGAGAAATACACTTATATTTTACAAATACTTAATGAACTTAGCATTCTAGTTCATTGTTATATATGCCCAACACTTTTTTTTAAATTTTATTTATTTTTGTATGTGTATGAATGTACTGTCTGCATGCAAGTTTGTGCACCCGTGTAGTGCAATGCTGCAGAGGTCAGAAGAGGGTGTCGGATTCCCCTGGAACTGGAGTTCTCCTGGAATTGGAGTTTCAGATAGTTCTCGGCCGCCATGTGGGTGCTGGGGATCAAACCCGGGTCCTCTGTAAGAGTGGTCGGCGCTCTTAACGGCTGGGCCATCTCTCCATCCCCATCCCAACACTTAAAAAATCTTTTAAAGTACCTTATTTTACTTTTATGTGTATGAGTGTTTTGCCTGCATGTATGTAAGTGTACTCATGGCATGCAATGCCCATGGAAGACAGAAGAGGTTGTTAGATCCCCTGGAACTGGAGTTATGGATGGTTGTTACCAGCCATGTGGGTACTGGGAATAGAATCTTCAAGAGTAACTGCTGAGCCATCTCGCCAGCCTCCAGTGTTTTAATTTTTCTACAAGCAAACAAGGATCATTTTTACTTTTAAGAATGTTTTTATTCTTAATTTCTTTTTTAACCTTTATCTAATTTTATTTTACATTTTTCTTTTTAGTTTGTAATGGATTTTTTTCTTTTACAGGGTCTATGTATCTCTGGCTAGCTTGGAAATTGGTATGTAGACCTAAATGGTCTTGAGCTCACAGATATCTGTCTTTGTCTCTTGAGTGCTGGGATTAAATATGTGTGCCATCACACCTGACCAAGCATCAATTTTGAAGTGCAGAAATTATAAAATGCCATAGGGTGTTGCTATATATCCCTGGCTGCTCTGAACTATGTAGACCAGGCTGGGCAGCCTCAAACTTACAGCAATCCTCATGCCTTTGCTTTCTGAGTGCTGGGAATACAGGTATGAGTGAGGTAGCATGCCCTAAATCCTAGCACTCAGAAGGCAGAGACAGGCAGATCTCTGTGAGATAGAGGCCAGTCTGCCTAGTGAATTCCAAGCCAGCTGGGAGCTATGGGGAAACTGTCTAAACAACAACAACAATAACAACAACACACCAAAAACTTAAAATGTTTCAAACTTTATTTCCATGATGACAAGCTGGGAAGATTTTCTGGGAGGACACAGTACCTGCTCATCTTCAGGTTCTTAAGATAGGCTTCTACCTGGGATGCTATACCCTGTAACTTACACACTTCTTTCTCCTTCCAGTTTTCAAGCACAGATACCTGCCAATACATAAGAGCATATTTCAAATAAAACTTGAAACTATTTTAAAAGTTCATATATAAACAATGCAAAATACTTTCCTCTTTTCTTTCATAAAATATTTTTATTGATGTTTTATGTATTTTATACATCATTTCTCAGTGCAATTTAGACACATTCCCCTTCCCATGCCCCCAGCCCACCTCAGGTTCACGAATTCTGCCAGACATGTCCTGCATCTTTTTCTCACTTTTTCTTTTTTTGGTATTTTTCCAACAGGGTCTCCCTTTAGTTCCAGCTGGCTTGGAGCTCACTCTGTAGACCAGGCTGGCCTTGAACTCACAGAGATCTGCCTGCCTCTGCCTTCCGAGTGCTGGGATTAAAGGTGTGTGCCACAACACTCAGCTTTCTCAGTCTTTTTAAAGTTTTTCTCTGCAGAGGTTTATTATTTGGGGCAGAAGTTAACTGTTTCAGTCAGTTCTTTGACCCAGTTTTTCTGTTGTTATTGTTCCCTCCCATTTGTATTGTTCCAAAATATGTCTATATAAATGTCACATATAAACCAAAACTACGACCTCTGAAAATGAACTGTACGGACACTTTCCTTTTATTTTTATTTTTATTTTTATTAATTTTATTTATTTCTGTATGTGTATGAATGTACTGTCTGCATGCAAGTCTGTGCACCCGTGTCGTGCAATGCCGCGGAGGTCAGAAGAGGGAGGACACTTTCCTTTTAAATGAAGCATGAAGACAGGATCATTAGAACTTGATTATAGTGTCATTTCAACTGATTAAACAGGAATGAAAATGTGATTTGGAAGCAGAGTAAGAAAATGACACCAAAAACATCTACTTCAGTGATATGAAACTGTACATGACTCTGCTGTATACAAGCACAGGGCCAGGTCAGTTTTGAGTCCAGAGTGTGCATTACCCACTCTCTTTCCACAGTGAGGACCCAGAGGCCTGCACAAGGCCAAGGGCTGCACTTTCTCAGTCAGAAGCCTCTAAGTAGCTCAAGCATCAAAACCCTTTCCCAAAGCCCACAGGGTTTTTGTAAGAGTCACTGCAGAGAACGTAGAGTGCCTCATTTTGATCCAGGTGTCAATAATCTTTTTATTTTATTTTATTTTCTTCTTTTTTCAGGTGTCAATAATCTTAATAAGACCCTCCAGGCACACCTGCGTGCCACGAGGCACAAAACGTGAACTAAATAAGATCAGGAAATCAGATGCTGGGGTGGGGTCCACTGAGTATAACACTGGCTTTTTACCCCTCCTTCTCTTCGATGCACAACTGATAAGTCTGCTACTGCAGACCATCTAGGTTAATCCTTATTTTCTCAGAAAAATCATAGACACATATACCAACAAATATAATTTATTTTTCAGATAGAAAAATGCTGGGGCTGGAGAGATGGCCTAGCGGTTAAGAGCACCGACCGCTCTTACAGAGGACCCGGGTTCGATCCCCAGCACCCACATGGCGGCCGAGAACCGTCTGAAACTCCAATTCCAGGAGAACTCCAGTTCCAGGGGAATCCAACACCCTCTTCTGACCTCCATGGCAATGCATAACACGGGTGCACAAACCTACATGCAGACAGTACATTCATACACATAAAAAAATAAAATAAAAATTTTTTAAATTATTAAAAAAAAAAAAAAAGAAAAGAAAAACCACCCCAACAACAAAAATAAGCAAGTTCTGTCCAGCATAGGACAAACTACAGTGTCCTTTCTCAGGTACCATCCCCTTGTTTTTGTTTGAGACAAAGTCTCTCACTAGCCTGGATCTTGCCAAGTAGTAGTCTGGCTTCCCAGTGAACCCTAGAGATCTGCCTGTATCTGTCTCCCCAACTCACCATGCTGGGGGTTTTGTTGTTGGTTGTTGGTTTTAGGGAACAAACCCATTCTTGTGCAGCAGACATTTTACTTACTAAGCCATCTCCGTGGCTCATGGGTTGTTTGTTTTTTAAGGATCAGCAAACACATTTTAGGGTTGTTTACCTCATGGTATATAACTTGAGCACATCTATGGAATAAGTATAAAATTTTACAACTAAGGGAGTGCTTGCCTGGCATGCTTTAGGCCCTAGTTAGTACTGAAAACAAAACAAAACAAAACAAAACAAAACAAAACAAACAAACGAACAAAGCAACAAAAAAACCCAACCAAACAAAAAACCCAAATCAAAACACTAACAGAAATATAAAAAAGTAAAAAGGCCTAGGCAAAGAGAAAGAATGATTATTTTATGGTGAAACACATTATGGCCAACAGCCTGTTCCTTAACCTCTCATCTTCTGGGTGTAGCATTATACATAATATGAATTAAAGGAACATAAAAACAAACCAACATCCCTCCACCAACACCACGTGTGTTAGACTCACCTCTGCAGCCACAGCTCTCTGATGACTTTCTTCATAATGCTCTTTCCCTTTCTTTATGCACTCTTCTATTTTCATTTTCTCATTTGTAAGTGTACTACTGAAAATGTTAAAAAAGGAAAACTTGAAAAACAATCTAGAGCCGGGCATGGTGGTACACGCCTTTAATCCTAGCACTTGGGAGGCAGAGGCAGGCGGATCTTTATGAGTTCAAGGCCAGCCTGGTCTATGGAGCAAGTTCCAGGACAGCTGGGGCTACAGGGAGACCCTGTCTCGAAAAGACCGAAAAGAAAAACAATCTAACCAGCCAGAGCACAAAGGTTTCAAATACTGGGTCAGCTTTGAAATTTTTTTTATAGCAAAGAAGCTTCTTTTCTATTATAGAGCTACAGAACTGGTCAAACACAGAATAAATGTGTCTGAGACAGTTAACCCTAAGCCACACATCTTCAATGCAACCTCCACACATAGATGAATGCATCTCTCACCTCCTACCAGAGAAGTTCCTTATGCAGAAGACGGTGACTAAGCAGAAGCTCATAAATGGCCAATAAACAGAAAATAAGAGGCTGCAGAGTGCTTATCCCTGAATACAGCACCTATTTCAAATCTCTGCCTCCCAAGGCCCAGAGATGATTGTGGAAGAGGAGGCAGAAAGATTGCAATAGCCAGAGGTGTGGATGGCTACGAGGAAACATAATCTTCCAGACACATGGTCACTCAGTCATATGAACTCTCAGCAATGGTGACAGCATGTGCAAGTTCCACGCAAGCTCAAATGAGACAAATCCCAGCATGGGAAAGTAGGTAAGAAATTCTAACCCAACCTAAGGAACTTTTGGTAGATGGTGGCTGCTGGGAGGGGGAAAAACAGTGTCTCATAGGGTTGGGATTCTTCTTGGGCCTGGTGGATGGACCCACACCGACGGACATTTGGGGACACAAATCAGACTGTTTAGGCTGTATTATATACATGAGAGTATATTAAATTGGTTGGGGGGAGGGGCGGTGTAGGGAGAGGATTTAAATGCCATCAAATTATACTGTATGAAACTCGTAAAAATTCAATTAAAAAGATACTAAAAATAAATTAAAATGACTTGCCTGACTCCAAGGGACTGATCCAGATTTAATTCAGATTCCTTATCTATTCCATCATTTTTCTGGGTAGACCTTTAACGGCAAAGTCATAAAAGCTTAATTAACTTTCTGGTTTTCCCCCAATACAACTCTATACATACAAATTGCATCCACATGCATAAAAGCCTCCTTGGAAGTTTACTACTGAGATTTCAAACCCCAGACTGTCCCAGCCTTACTTCGCCCATGTTTTGTGGCTTAGAGCAAGTTTTACTTAGTGTTTCCATAAATATGCTCAATTAGTAAAACTATGCTGCGAAATAAAATGACATGACAATCCTGGGGTGTGTGTGTTGGGGGCAGGGGGGGTGCTATATGCTTGGAATCCCAGCTACTCAGGAGCCCAAGGCAGGAAAATACCAAGTTTGAGGTCAGCCTGGGTTATACCTGAGATGAGACCCTGTCTCTAAATATACAAACAAAAAATAAATCAGCTAGCTGGCTACAGCCTATGGAGTAGAAATGTAGAAATTCTAGAGCAATAGTTTCTATCTCCTCATTCTCTAAGTGCCTAAATACACCCAAATGTAATGTTGGCAAAACTCATAACAGTAAGCCACGTATCTCATCCCATGGCATAGACCACAGCAAGAAAAACAAGATCTCTTGAAGCTGAATTTGTAACAGGATTTTCATACTCTTGAATCCTAAGACCTGCTTAAGCAACAAACCATTGCAGAAACCATGCTAGGACAGTTCAGGGCCTGGACCTTCAGGAGGCCTGTCAGCTTTCCTATCTGAACCTTTTGATTCCTGAATCATCAGAGAGGTCTGGTACCATGCTATAGAGTACAAGGAAAGATAAAATAAAGTCTGATGGAGCAGCTACAAGGCAAGGGACAGACCCTGGCACTCTGGAGAGGAGGAGCCATCCCACTGGAGCGCGGGTGCTGCCAACTCCCAGTGAAACATAGTCACCTAGGGGCTACTGGCAAGAGCGGCAGAAGTATGGCTCAGCTGAGCTCTCAGTGCAGACTGGAAAATTATGAACAAATAAAAGCAGCTGAACTACTGCACTTGATGTCTTATTACACAGCAGCAGCAAACAAAAGGAGGAGCTATATGGTACTTCTTAGAGCAGAGGAAGTTAGGAGTGATCTTAAACCATACCTGGCCCCTCTTCCAGTCTGCTTTACACACTACGACCAAAAGTAAGTTAGGGGTGAAGGATTTATTTCACCTTATACCTCCAAGTTTTTCCATCATTGGGAGAAGTCAGGACAGGAACTCAAGCAGGAGGAGGGGTAGGCAGCATGAAAAAAAGCTGCTTACTAGCTTGCTCTCTGTCTCAGGCTAAGCTAGCTTTCTTTTTTCTTTTGTCGTTTTGAGACAGTGTCTCCCTGCAGCCTCAGCTAACCTGGAACTCTCTATGTAGACCAGGCTGGCTTTGAACTCACAGATTCGCCTGCCTCAGCCTCCCAAGTGCTGGGAAAAGGCAAGCGCCATCACACCCGACTTAAGCTAGCTTTCTTATATAGCCCAGGCCTACCTGCAAAGGGATGGTGCTGCCCACTGTGGGCTGGGCCCTCCCACATCAATGAACAATCAAGACAGTTCCTCACAGACATGGCCACAGGCCCATCTCATCTAGGTTAATATCCCAACTGAGACTCCTTCAGATGACTCTGGGCTTTGTCAAGTTGACAGCTCAAGTTAATGAGGACAGCCCCTCTGACAATTAGAGCCAGGACCTGCAGGCATTAGCAAATCTTGCACATTATAAGACCCAAAGTTAATGATTTGGAGATTTGGAATAAAGTAAGCATAAATAAAATAATCATCACAGAATCTTAGTGCTGGAAAAAACTTAGATCTAGACTTAGCCCTTCATTCATCATCAATAAGGAAGAGAAGACAAGGTAATGTTAACAGTGATGCTCAGCCCTAAGGGCAATTGGCCTTTGCGGATTCCAGTCCACTGTCACTTCATGTATCTGAAAACATGCTAGTTCAGACAGTTTACACAAATTATTCAGTGGATGCTTTTTAAATGAGAGAAAGGCACTAGGAAAATAGTACCTAGTTTTTTTTTTTGTTTTATATTTGAGATTAAGTATAAAGAATGTGAAAAGAAGCAGAAATACCCACAATATTAAAAAAAAAATACTGTCCTTCAATTGTTACTTACGTTTCACTGGCATTTAGAACCTTTTTAATTTTTTTCTTCAGAGTTTTTAATCTTTCTTGGATTTCTTTTTTCTCCTGTTGCCATTTTTTAATTTCTCTGTCCAAATCTTGGAGGAACCAATCTAATTCTGTCTTTGAGATCTAAAAAGATTTTACAAAGTTCTTGAATAAGTCAACAGGGCTGAAAGACTAGAATTTTGACAGTGCCTTAGCTTATGTAGTTGACTCAGGTTCAGGGGAACAAACAGGTATAAGCTGGCCTCTGTGGCAGGCTATGTCACTAGTTCCAACCTTGGGATACAGTCATACAATACAACAATATCCTAACCACTAAGTGCACCTAATAACAGGAAAGTGCTCTCAAGAGCGATTTTGGTGTGCTCACAAGGAATTACACTTCACTTTTCAGCCTACATGAGTCCCTAATCTAGAAGTAATCCACACACGTTTTAGTTGGCAAGCCCAGTAGTTTTTGTCTGCTCTTAAAATACAACTTGATGCCTCTAACTGTTCCTTAAAGGCATTTGGGTTGAACACCTGCCAGAATTGAGTCAGTAGGCAAAGGGCAACTCTTGAGGCAATGCCAGTTCCCTCTCCCCTGGAGGTGCCTGGGGATGGTTGCTCCTTTCCTCTGTTCTTTGAATTGCTTCAAGTATTCTCTGAAGGGTTGGTTTTCCGGACATGTATTCTTTCGACTTGTTTATGTCATGGAAGGTTTTTCTTTCTCCTTCAACTATAATCGACATTTTTGCTGGGTATAGTAACATGGGTTGGCATCTATTGTCCTTTAACACTGGGAATGCTTTGCTTCACGTTCTTCTTGCTTTCATAGTTTGCACTGAGAAGTCAGTTGTAATTCTGATAAGTTTCCCCTTATAGGTCACTTGTTTTTCTCTTGTGGCTTTAAGGATTTTGTCTTTGTTTTGAGTGTCTAGCATTTTAACTATGATGTGGCGTGGAGAATTTCTTTTCTGATCTTGTCTGTTTGGAGTTCTATGTGCTTCTTGTATTTGTATTGGTTTGTCTTTTTTTAGTTTGGGGAAGTTTTCATCTATTATTCTGTTGAAGATCTGATCAATACCATTCTCTTGGGATTCTTCTCCTTCCTCTATTCCTATGATGCGGAGGTTGATCTTTTCATAGTATCCCACAGTTACTGGTTGTTCCACTTTTGTGTATTTTAAATTTTTTTATAATCTTAACTTGAGGTTTTTAGTTGTTCTGTGTTATATTCTAGGTCTGATAGTCTTTGTTCTGCTTCCTCCATTCTGCTTCTGAGGCTTTTTCCATTCCTTTCCTCTTGATTGGATGAGTGTTTGATTTCCTTTTTCATTTCCTCTTCTGATTTCTTTAGTATTTCTACTTCTTTTTGGTGCTTTTCAATCTCTTCCTGTAGCTCTTTGCTTCGCTGGTTGGTTTCCTTATCTTTTTCAGCATGGGATCTTTTCAGTGTTTCTACTTCCAGAGTTTGTCATTCTCTCTCTCTAGGTCCTTCTTGAGTTCTTCATTCTCTTTTCTTAATTCTTTGATTTGCTCTTTATAATCTTGTACTTCTTTAAGTATGTTCACAATTGTGCTTCTGATATCTGTGTCCTGGGCCATCCCCAGGGGAATCCCACTGTAGGACTCTTCCACAGGGTTGGTAGAGCTTGGTGTGGGATTATCCAGCACCTTTCCCATATTGTCTCTTCTTCGTGTTCCTGGCATAGGGCTTCTCCTTGCCTGTATTCCAATGTGAGTCCCAAATGCCTCTTCACTGTGTTGAAGGCTTGCTTTGCTTGCCTCCTTCAGATGCCTCCGTAATCCCAGTTGGGGGGTGGGGGGGCTGGCTGGCTCTTTAGCCCATTCCCCGGTACCTGTGCTTCAGGTGGTCTTGGGAGATCTCTGATCTCAAGACTCACACAACCCCACCTTTTATACCAGCTGGGAGGATAACTCCGCCCCCACAGCCACAAAAGCCAATTAAGCCAAAGATAACTAGATTAACTAGATTAAATCAGACAACAATCCGCCTTGCTGAAGCACCCAGCTCCTACCTACCTATCTGCGCTTCAGGTGGTCTTGGGAGATCTCCCGTTTTAATACTTCTTTTTTTTTTGGTCTTTTTGAGACAGGGTCTCCCTGTAGCCCCAGCTGTCCTAGAACCCACTCTGTAGACCAGGCTGGCCTTCAACTCACAAAGATCCGCCTGCCTCTGCCTCCCAAGTGCTAGGACTAAAGGCGTGCACCACCATGCCCAGCAATACTTCTAATAATTAAATTAAAACTGCATCAGACTCCAAGCACTAAAGTATTTTATTTATTATTTTTATTTTATGTGTATGATTTAATTGCCTGCATGTAAGTAAGTGCACCTGTTGTGCAATGCCCACAGAGGTCAGAAGAGGGCTTTGGATCTCCTGAAACTGGAGTTATGGACAGTTGTTACACACCATGTGGGTGCTAGGAATCTAACCTGGGACTGTAAGAGGAGTCAGTGCTCTTAACTGCCAAGCCATCTTTCCAGCCCCCACAACCACTATTTAAAACAACTAAAAGCAGTATGTTGAATAGTCTCAAGTCTGAAGTTCCACTATTACCAACTGCTGCTTAATAAAATCTTGAGTTCATATTTGCTCTAGGGAGACTTTAATTTCTAATTTCCTATAAAGTTCCCTGATTCTAAATTCAATGCATAGGCTCAAAACATGCCAAGGTCACAGAGAACAAGTATACAGCTACAGAAATATGGGGCTTTCTCCCTCAGAAAGAATGTACCTAAAGTAAATCTACACAGAATCAATAGGAAGTAAGTTTTGAGTACTGATGGATGTGAAATGCACAGACTCTATTCCAAGTTGGCAGATATTCCAACAGTTGTGCTCCTCCCCACAGCCTAGGAATGAATTCTGTCCACTTTTTTCTTGCTAAAGACTGCTGATTCCAAATCTTTGAAGTCATTCCTGCTAATGAGACAATTCCATGCCTATATTATAAACTCCTGCATTCCACCTGACTCAGTTCTACTCACCGATCAAAGTCCAGTTACTTGCCACGCTACTGGAAACCAAGCCAACTGTTTCTATTCTGAGCCAATGATCTTAGCTCAGATCTAGCTCTTTGAGAGGAAGATTATGTACAACCACAAAGTTGTGCTGGGGTATGAGAACCTACTTGGCAAAAGTAACTAAAGGATATCAGGTAACAAAAGAAGTGAAGAATTACAATCATGTGCCCGTGTACACACAAACACACACGCTAAGCTCAGTGAAAAAGACTACATGAATTCATGTGCTGTTTGTTCTATCCATCCTTTAATGATATAGCCACCTCATGATTAATAAAGAATTGATGTTAACTCCCATCTACTCTTGTGTAGACACCAACCAAAGAAACTTAAATGAGCTATTTATCTTGATAGCAAAGTAGGTACATAGTTCAAACCGTACGTCTATAATTTGAGAGACTAAATAATTTCTTTTTAAAAATCTGGACTTACTATGCTCTTGAGTATACTCACATGACACCAGACCCAAAGCCATAGGGAAAAAGAGGGAGAAAAGCACAAGGGGAGCCCTATATGGTGGAACATGCCTATAATCCCAGCATATATAATTCAGCAGGCAGAGGCAAAGACAGGAGATCTAAAATTCAAGGCCAGCCTGGACTACATAAGGAGTTTGAGCCCAGCTTGGGTTACACAGTGAGACCCAGTCACAGTCTTTCTCTCTGCCACAAATAAACTTCACTCACCAAATGCCCACATGAAGTGACTCTGTGCCTGAATTGGCCCGTCACTCACCCAGGAAGCCAAATGAATTTACAGTTTGGATCTTCCCGAGGCCACACAAAGTTTACATCAATAATGTCATTAAATCTCCCAAGTAGTTTATTCAAACTCATCTCAACATGTCACATTCTAAGCAGGGTTTAATTTTTGTTCTTTTATTATTTTATTCTTCCCTACCAGGCAACTGAGAAGGTCTAACTCTTCCAATCCTTTGAATCTCTCTAGTCCCATCCTGGGAGTGTGTAAGCAGATCCTTGGGAGTGTTACTATAGTTACTTTTACAAACTATCCCTCTTCTTCTGGGTATACACCAATCTCAATAAATGTAATTCCTGGTTAAGGTCACAGCAAGCTAATTTTCTATTTAATATATTATTCCAGGTGTTAATTTAGACTTTTAAAATTACTACCTTCTTAAATGGTAATTAGTATGTCTGTTACCTTTCTGAATAAGAAACAGTACTATCTTTAAAAAAACGAACAATGGTGCTAGAGAAATGGCTCAGATGTTAAGAGCACTGGCTGCTCCTGCAGAGGACCCAGTTCCAATCCCAGCACCCACATGGGTTAACAACCATCCTTAACTCCAGTTAGAGGACCCAGTTCCAATCCCAGCACCCACACGGGTTAACAACCATCCATAACTCCAGTTTCAGTACCTTCCTATGGTCTCCAAGACAATGCATGTACATGGAACACTTATATACGTGAAGGCAAGACAGTCATATGCATAAAATAAAAATAAGGTATTTAGTATAAAAAGTACCATTATTTCCTTACATCTGTAATTCCATAACCCACTAATGCCATCTGGTATTGCCCCTAACTGCTGTCACTCGACAGTAAGTTAGCTGTATATAACTGACAGTCAATCTCAAGTAAAACAATTCAAGATGGGTTAGATTCAAACCAGATACTCTTACTTTGGAGGCAAGTTTTCATATACCAAAGGCTCCATGTGTTATTTTCACATTTCTTTAGGAAGATGGTGATGATGGCAATAGTAATGGCAATCAGGTTATTGAACCCTTATTGTGCAGAAGTTCAAAGTACGAGTGTTAAAGTAAACCTATGAAATAAGCAATTATTCCACAAATTTTCCAGATAAGCAATTAAAACTAAGCAGAATTAAGTAAACCAACTGCTCAAAACCAGAACTATCAAAATAGAACCCAGCCTGGATTTGAGCCCCAGCAGCCTAGACCTATGATGTGATACTACCTCTCAACAGACTGTAATTTAACTTGGAACTCAAAACAGAAAGGTTTTAATCAGGCAACCTGAGTTATGGATGAATGAAACCCCAGATTTATAGTCTTCTTCTCAAAAGCAATTTGTAGAGGTTCTACAACACTGCAAGAAATATTGTCACCTGAATATGTTGCAGAGAAATTTAAAAGAGTTTATTCTGAGAAAGAATTCTTTGTTTAGCCAACAGGTAGTGAACTAATTGAGGCTCACAAGCACAGTTATACTGTAATCTCCTGATTATGCCAAAATGCAATTAAGGAGCGTTTTAGACAGAGTTACCTTGTTTTCTTCTACATTCCTTTTCAACTTTTCTTCTAGGTTCCTGGTTTCATCTGAGCTCTTGAGTTTCACCTGCTCATAACTTACGCATGCTTCCTTGAGCTGCTCTTTCAATAGCTGATACTCCTTTTCAATCTGTGACATGTCCCCCTAAAAGTAAATCATAAAAGTATCAATTACAAATTGTCTACAATTTGTGATCTTGTTTTGAACTATTGAGAGATATTATAATTCAGAAATTAAGAACCTCTAAATACTGTTTAGCAGAGCTAGGTTTAAAAAAATCAACTACTGAAATTCATAATAAAAAATTCTAATCTGAGGCAGGTGTGGTGGCGCACACCTTTAATCCTTGCACTTGGGAGGCAGAGGCAGGCAGATCTCGGTGAGTTCAAGGCCAGCCTGGTCTACAGAGCGAGTTCTAGGCCAGCTGGGGCTATAGGGAGACCCTGTCTCAAAAAGACAAAAAAATATTCCAATCTGTACTGTAATTAGTTTTGAAAATTTGTTTTCTGAGAGCTTAATAATAAACCAAAGTTTAACAGAATGTTATTTTCTATAATTCACATCAAGAACTATTTGTGAGGTTTTATAAGTTATATATAAACGTATTTTAAACACAAGTAGAATATACTAGTGCTGGTCTTGTCTTTATTGTTTCAAATAGAAGTTTCTGATTACTTTTAAAAAGACAATTACCAATGAATTGCCTTCAGTTATCTGTTTTGTACCAGCTTAAAATAGAATCAATTGCTTGCTCGCTTTCTCTCTCTCTCTCACACCAGAAATCATACTATAATATGAAATGTTGACAAATAGTAAAGCTTTATGTAAAGCTTCTTAAAAACCCCTCATTCCACTAGGGGTGTTGGCAATCACATCCTTGTATCTGGCTAGAATATCTGCCATATACTGGACACTTCTCCCAGGTGCAGAGGACTGCCCTCCTATGGCAGTCACAATGCAGAAATCTAACCCAGTGGCACAAACCTGGGCCATCTTTGACTTCTCTCATACCTCTCCCAGCACCGGACCACCTTCCAAGTCAAAAGGCAGGGAACCAGCCTGGGTCATGCACCACACCTTTAATCCTAGCACTTGAGAGGCAGATGAAAAACAATCTCTGTGAGACTGAGGCCAGCCTGATCTAGGCAGCGAGTTCCAGGCCAGCTGGGGCTACAGGGAGACAGTCAGAACAACAGAACAGAACAGAATAGAACAACAGAACAGAATAGAGCAGAGCAGAGCAGAGCAGAGCAGAACAGAACAGAGAACAGAGCAGAGCAGAGTAGAACAGAACAGAACAGAGAACAGAGCAGAACAGAACAACAGAACAGAGCAGAGCAGAGCAGAACAGATCAGAGCAGAACAACAGAACAGAACAACAGAACAGAGCAGAGCAGAGCAGAACAGATCAGAGCAGAGCAACAGAACAGAGCAGAACAGAACAGAACAGAACAAGAGAACAGAACAGAACAAAATAGAGCAGAACAGAACAGAACAACAGAACAGAGCAGAACGACAGAACAGAATAGAACAGAACAGAACAACAGAACAACAGAACAGAACAGAACAACACAACAGAACACAACAGAACAGAACAGAACAGAACAGAACAGAACAATAGAACAGAACCGAACAACAGAACAGAACAAAACACAAAACACCCCAAGTCAACCCCCTCCTCCACAGGGAATTAAGTATTTAAAAACTTTTGCAGTTTATCAGAGGACTGTGAATTATGCCCAAACATACTAATGTGCTTTGGAAGGACTTCAGTTTTATATCTGTCTGGAGTGAGGGTTTGGCACTATTAATATAGCCCATGTCTAAATAATAAATTAAATGGTCAAACTTTCTATGACTGATGAGTAAGACTCTATAGTTTAGGATTTCAATTACTTCTTTTTTTCTCAATTTGGCAAAAGGGTCAGTAAATACAGTATTATGGATTTTTTTTATTATTATTTCTGTACGTGTATGAATGTACTGTCTGCATGCAGGTTTGTGCACTCGTGTTGTGCAATGCCAAGGAGGTCAGAAGAGGGCGTCGGGTTCCCCTGGAACTGGAGTTCTCCTGGAATTGGAGTTTCAGACGGTTCTCGGCCACCATGTGGGTGCTGGGGATTGAACCCAGGTCCTCTGTAAGAGCGGTCGGTGCTCTTAACCGCTAGGCCATCTCTCCAGCCCCTTATGGATCCCAAATCACCAACACAGATAGGACATTAAATGTTAGCCTTGTATTATTACATTTGAACTTCATCACACGTATGTAAGAAGTCTCTGCCTTTTACAAGTCAGAAAATCAAGGGTTAAGAATGTGAGGCAACTTCTTAAAAGTCTCAGAAGAAGGGCTGGAGAGATGGCCTAGCGGTTAAGAGCACCAACCGCTCTTACAGAGGACCCGGGTTCGATCCCCAGCACCCAAATGGTGGCCGAGAACCGTCTGAAACTCCAATTCCAGGAGAACTCCAGTTCCAGGGGAATCCGACACCCTCTTCTGACCTCCGCGGCACTGCACGACACGGGTGCAGAAACCTGCATGCAGACAGTACATTCATACACATACAGAAATAAATAAAAAAAATGTTAAAAAAAAAAAGTCTCCGAAGAAAACAGCAGTCCTGGGATTTAAAGAAGTCTCAATAGTTGAGAAGCCACTAATCTTTTAAAAAGATGATGGCTTTTAATCTTAAAAGAGAAAGCTATTAGCATGCTGAGAAATCCTTACTTGTTCTAGAATTTCTGGTTATAAAGGGGGCTTGAATTTTTTTTTTTTTTTGGTCTTTTTTGAGACAGGGTCTCCATTTAGTCCCCACTGGCCTGGAACTCAGTATGCAGACCAGGCTGACCTTGAACTCACAGAGATCTGCTTGCCTCTGCCTCCCGAGTGCTGGGATTAAAGGCACGCGCCATCGCGCCTGGCTTGGGGGCTTGAATTTTATCCACTACCTTTCAGGAACTATATATAATTGTGATTAAATAACTTTTATGGTATACTAACAAAATATATTAAATTAATAAATTTACTACTGAAATTATTTTTACTTTTTTTTAAAGTGGACCATTCTCAAGGATGAAATTATTTTTAAAGTCTTTGTACCTTCTGATGTCATTCATATGAGTAGCCTTATTCATAATTAATAAATATTCATTATACCACTTAAAACAAAACCATTATACTCTAAATTAAATACGTGTGTGGGGGGGAAAAACTATCTTTGCTGCCTCTTCTCAAATTGCAGCAAAAAAATAATCTTGTTATAATTATAACTAAAGTTACTATTATAGCTTCACGTGGAAGCAGATGGCTCCAAATAGTTCTAATTCATCTAGATAAATTAACAGAAATTCATCTATAAGCAGTTTAATATAATTTTTTGGTTTAATATAATTTTAACTCACCTGCTGTGTCTCAAAAGGATGATATGGCTCAGTATTGACCTCCTGATGGATTATATTCCAAGACACCTATGGGACAAGGCAACCACTTAAAATTTAACAATTGCTCTAGTAAAATAAGCCCATTATTTAACACCATTTTAAAACATGCCCACATGTTTTAGCCAAGGTTTTTCTTCAGTTTAGAATATATTTCATGCTATGTCTATATACTTTTAGAAAAATGTTACAATTTAGAAGATAACTGAAAATGATACTGGTTCACTAGCCTTAACATACTTTTGCAAAGTTTACCAGAAAACAAAAATTAAGAAAGGAGCAATTCAGTAAAGACTTTAATGAATTCACATCCTATAATGGCAACTACAAAATAATCTTGATTTAGTCCCATGCTTGTTAGGAAGGGGCTCACACAAATTAGTAGTTTCTCTCTACCTAGTTGTCTTTTTTTTTAATTTATATTATTTATTTTTATTTTATGTGCATGTGTGTGCTGCCTGCATGTAAGTGCAGCATGTCATGCAATCCCCACAGGTCAGAAGACTGTGTAGGATCGATCCTTTGGAAGTGGAATTACAGGTGGGTGTTAGCCACCATGTGGGTGCTAGAAACTGAACCTGGGTCCTCTGTAAGAGCAGTCAGTCATCTTAACTGCTGAGCCATTTCTCCAGTCCCCTAATTGTCTCTTTTTTTTTAATTTATTTATTATTTTATGTGTATGAGTATACTGTCTGCATGTAGGTTGGTGCACTCATGTCATGCAATGCCACGGAGGTCAGAAGAGGGGGTAAGATTCCCCTGGAACTGGAGTTAAAGACAGTTCTTAGCTGCCATGTGGGTGCTGGGAATCGAACCCGGGTCCTCTGCAAGAGCAGTCGATGCTCTTAACCGCTGAGCCATCTCTCCAGCCCCCCCTTTTTTTAAATTAATTATTTATTTTATGTGTATGAATGTACTGTCTGCATGTAGGTTTGTGCACCCATGTCGTGCAATGCCACGGAGGTCAGAAGAGGGCGTCAGATTCCCCTGGAACTGGAGTTCTCTTGGAATTGGACAGTTCTCAGCCGCCATGTGGGTGCTGGGGATCGAACCTGGGTCCTCTGCAAGAGCAGTTGGTGCTCTTAACTGCTAGGTCATCTCTCCAGCCCCTAATTGTCTCTTTTTACAACTCTCCCCTGCTCCCCAGTTTGGAAGAACCTTGGGGAAGAGAAGTGTACTCCAGATTCTTCCTCTTTTTTTTCTTATTTACTTACTTGTATTTAGTGACTGGGTAGGGACCTGGGTCTTGCACATGCTAAGCAAGGTCCCTACCACTGAGCTATATTCTTATTGCTTTTTCTTTTCTCCAGGAAGGTAGCTGGCAGATGCAGTGAGTGCAGCAGACATCTCAAGCTACAGACCTCCTATTCGGCTCTTGCAACTGCTGTATAAACCAGTGTGATGAAGGCTTCACTGTTAGTATAGATACTTCCCCACAGGAGTAGTCACATCCTCCTGTCCTCTTTTCTTGAATGATTATGGAGGTGATGTTTCAGTTCCACTGCTGACTTATTTACCTTACTTTTCATCATTATAGAATTTTAGTGGGGAAGACTGACATTATTTACTCCAAACCTCTGACGAAAGTAGCTGTCATGCCTTACAAAAGGGTTTATGTTTACAAATATTTTCCGGATAAAGTTTTTGTAAGCACTATGAAGCCAACTATTTCTAAGGCTTTTAATAATGGCAATGAAAAACAAAAATGCAAATCAGCTTCAGTATTAAGACTTTTATCATACTGTCATGGTGGTTCACTGGGTAAAAAGGCTTGGGGCACAAGCCTTATAACCTGAGTTCAATCCCAGGATCCTAGAGTAGAAGGAGAGAACCAACTCCTGAAAACTGTATTCTGCACTGCACTTACACCCCACCCCCACAAATTTATCAAACAAACAAACAAACAAACAAAAAGATCTCTTTGTCTCTACATCTTACCTGTACAGCCACCACCAATGCATGTGGAATATCTGTTACCATATTGGTACTTTGTGGATCAGCTTCACATTTGTTCTTTGAGTTCCCACCAAGCATATCTTTTCTTTCAGGCTCACTCAGGGCTGTGTCAGTATCACCTGGGCTGCTCTGGAACTTTGCAGATACTCCTAAAGAGTCCTCAAGATTCTGTGTTTCAGAGGCAAGCTGGTTACCAGAGTCACTCACAGCATTCAAATTATGACCCTCAGAATATGCAGCAGCATTTTTATCTGCTCTGTCACTGGCTACAAAAGGAGGTACAACTGGCACAGATCCCTGCATGGGATAATCAGAAGAAATGTTGGCCAACGGTGTATAAATGCCAGCAAATTGGGACATGCTTGGTAGCATGTTTATGTAGGTTTGCCTTGACTGAGTGATATCAAATCCTTGAAAAGGAAGATATGTGCAGAATCCTGTGACCAAGTGTGATTGAGTCCAGTATGCTGGTTTAACATCCTCAGGCACTGGCTTGGGGGAATGAGAAGAAGCTGGTTGGCTATTTGCATCTTCAAAGACTGGTGTAGGAGAATCAGAAGAGGCCACTTCGGATTTGCTATCCTCAGAAACTGGACCAGAAGAACTATCAGATTCCAACTGGGACTTCACATCTTCAGGAGCTGGTGGTGGAGAATCAGCAGATGCAGGTATGGGCTTCGCATCCTCAGATTCCAGTGCGGAAGTTAAATCAGACTCTGGCATGGACTGTACGTCTGGTTTAAATTCTCTAGCAGTTGGATTTAGTGGTAGTGTAACTCGTAAATATTCCCCTGCCTTTGAAATCTCTTCAACTTTAGTTTTAATGTTCTTCTTCTTTCTTTTTTTCTTGAGTCGTAAGGCAACTTTTTTCAATGCAATACAGTTGTCAATCACAACAAAACGTGGACATCCCAGGAGAAAAGACTTTAAACCTCCAGCCTTTTCTAGTATTTGTCGTGTTTCTTCAGGGAAAAACTCATATTCTTCAGAGAACATTTTGTTGCTCATATCCAAGGGACCATGCTCTTCCATCATCTGAGAGAAGTAACTTGGAAAAAATTATGTTTACATGAGTTACTATAAGAAATTACTTGTGGTCAGGTGTGGTGGCACACACCTTTAATCCTAGCGCTTGGGAGGCAGAGGCAGGTGGATCTTTGAGTTCAAGGCCAGCTTGGTCTATAGAGTGAGTTCCAGGACAGCTGGGGCTACAGGGAGACCCTGTCTCAAAAAGACCAAAAAAAAAAAAAATACTTGTGCTTATTTTCCCAAAGCAAAAATATTTCTCTTTTCACTGACACAAAACCCTCCCAACAACAAAATGTAAGAGGAAACATAAGGCTAACCAGAATCAATGGCACAACAACCTAATTTTATCTACCCTTCAGAAAATAATCCTTTCTTTCTTGAAAACAAATGGAAATTAGAAGAGAAGATCAACCCTAAAAAAACCTCAGTATGAGATAATTGTTCACTAACTTCAAATAACTCAGGCCCCCAAACTTAAACTCTTTTAAATCATTCAATTTACATACAGTAAAGCATGAAAATTTTTTTCTGACTAGGAATATTCCATTCCTGCAGTAGAACTGAAATGAATCACATGTGATTAATAAACCACTCTGTTTCAAGACCCAAATGGGTTTGTTCATTCTGGGTCTATTTCTTTCATTCTTGTATCATGCTCCAGGGGACAGCTTCATCTAATTCAATTTTGTATTCTAATTTTAACAGTGAAAATATAATGCCTGCAAATCACATCAGACATCACTAAGACTCCAATGAGGTTTTCATAGTAAATTAATGCTAACAAGGAGGGCTATTTCAGAGGACCCAGGTTCAATTCCCAGCACCTTCATGGTGGCTAACAACAACCTGTAACTCCAGTTCCAGGGGGGATCTGACACCTTCTTCTGACCTCTGTGGACACTGCATGACACAAGTGCACTTACAAACATACAGGCAAAGGCAGAGGCAGAGTCAGGTGGATCTCTGTGAGTTCCAAGCCAGCATGGTCTACATAGCAAGTTCCAGGCCAGCTGGTTTCTAAAGGGAGACCCTGTCTCAAAAAGACCAAACAAAAAACCAAAATCACAACCAAACCCAAAACAAGCATGCAGACAATACATGCATGCACACAAAATAAAAATAAATAAAATATATTAAAAAAAAGAAAGGTTAAAGGTACTACTTCTTTGAAGCAAAGAAAATCATTTTTAAGCACATGCTTCTATTGATAAATGCATACTTAATACTTGTCATACAGTATTTATTTTAATGTATTTAAAAATTTTTAATTTATTTTCATTTTATGTGTATGAGTGTTTTACCTGAATATGTTGTGTGTGCCCATGGAGGCCAGAAGAGGGTGTAGGATGCTCTGGAACTAGATCCTCTACAACAGCAGCTAGCCCTCTTACCCATTTAGCCATCTCTCTAATGCGTTTTGTTTTTATGCATATAAATGTTTTGTCTGTACACGTAATGCCCACAGAGCCCAGAAGAGGGCATCATATCCTCTGGAACAGGAGATAGTTGTTAGCTGCCATGTGGGTGCTGGAAATCAAAACTGGGTTCTCCTCAAGAGCAGCCAGTACTCTTAACCATTGAGATATTTCTCTAGCCCCTACATCTATTTTTTAAAAGGTAAAGTTATGCCGGATATGGTGGTGCATGCCTTTAATCCCAGCACTCGGGAGGCAGAGGCAGGTGGATCTCTATTAGTTTAAGGCCAGCCTGGTCTACATAGTAAGTTCTAGGACAGCTGGGGCTACAGGGAAACCCTGTCTCAAAAACACAAATAAATAAATAAATAAATAAATAAATAAATAAATAAATAAATAAATGGTAAAGTTAAATAAGGGTTTGCTTTTAAGCTTATTCCCATCAGTCTCCATGGTTTTGAGAAATCTTTCAAACTAGAAGGGGCTGAGGGAGAGTAAGGTAAAAAAGAAACAAATCATTATAGTCCTTAAACAGTAATCCTCAAGAAGGACTTTGGCTAGTGGTAAAATTAACAATGGCCCACACTTCTGTATAGAGACCTTTCCATTAAGCAACACTAAACAAAAGAACAATTCATAAATAAACAGTATATGCAAGTTTACTTTTTTTTTTAATTTTAAATTAGTTTTTTTTATTGATGCTTTGTGCATTTCATACATTTTTTCCAATTCAGTTCAGGCTTATTTCCCTCCCCCCCCCACCCCCACCCCATCCCAGATCATGCATTCTGCCATAACTGTCCTGCAACTTTCTCTCAGTTTTTTTTTTCATTTTTAGCTATAAGTGATAATCCATGAGTACAAGCATCCTTCATGCAAAACCTATCTGCAGGCTGTTGTGCCCAAACACCTACAGCCCCACCATCCAGTGGGGGGTGACAGGTTGTTTGTTCAATCAAGTTGATCAAATGAGTGTCCAGACTACATTGCTGTAGTTTCACCATTCACCCCAATCGCAGCCCTTACATTCTACCACGCCCCCTCTTCCGCAGGTTGTTCCCTAGGCTTAGAAAAGGGGCACAGGTGGATGAGAGGTAAAACAGTCCACTCTCTCTGGAGCTGTTGACTTGGACTCTGGTCAATTCTGGCTGTTTCCTTTCATGGGCTGACAGTTTGTCCAGGAATAACCTTTCGATCCTGCTGCCCTGGCGCGTTATGGCGTCTCGGCAAGTTTACTTTTTAAAAACTAAAGCATATGGCTGGGTGTGGTGGCACAAACCTTTAATCTCAGCACTCAGGAAGCAGAGGCATGTGGTTCTCTGTGAGATTGATACCAGCCTGGTCTACATACTGAGTTCCAGGCCAGCTGTGGCTACAGGGAGTCCTTGACTCAAATAAAACTAAAAATAAATTAAAGCATTTGCTAGACTATATAGTTTATCATAAAAAAAATTAGTGCTTTTCTACTTGTATAAATAGGGTTGAAAAGATAGTTCAGTGAATACAAAGTGTGCTGTGGAAGTGTGGGGAATGGAGTTCAGCTCCCCAGTACCCATGCCAATGTCAGAGGTGTGTGGCAGCTGCCTTGAAGGGGTAGAAGGGATTTGTGAAGCAAGCTAGCTAGTAAGACTAGTTGTACTGGTGAGCTCTGGGTTCAGCTGAGACCCTTCCTCAAAGAATAAGGTGCAGAGCAATCAAGAAGACTCCTGTACACTTTCACCTACACATATATGAAAAAGCAACAAAAGAAAATATTTGAACTGTGGTAATAGGAGAACTGAGGCCATGTGAAAAGGAAACCACTCTTACTAATTCAGCAATGAGCTGCCAACCTCAAGAATGGACCAGCAACATCAATGATTCTTATCCTGATGGTGCTTATCAACCAGTTAGCCTGTCGTGTTCTGGAAGGATATGCAAGCACCTGCAAAAATGTCCACTATCCATTAGGTAAAAGACTGAGTGTGCTGTGAAATTAGTATGTAAAAAGTTACAAATATGCTGGGCATGGTGGCTCATGCCTCTAATCCTAGCACTTGGGAGGCAGAGGCAGGCGGATCTTTGTGAGTTCAAGGCCAGCCTGGTCTACAGAGTGAGTTCCAGGACAACTGGGACTACAGGGAGACCCTGTCTCGAAAAGACCCCCCCACAAAAAAAAGTTACAAATATGCATTGTTTAAAAGAATACATATTGGAATTAATCATAGGTATATCTGGGTAACATAACTAATCATAAGTTTTATTTTTTCTTCAGATATTTTTTATTTTGAAATTTTTCTCCTTTCTTCCCCCTCACCTTTTTTGGAGGCCAGGTCTCAGGTATTCAGGCTAGCCTCAAACTCATTATGTAGCCAAGGGTAACCTTGAATTTCTGATCTTCCTGGTTTCACCAGCTAAGTGCTAGGATTACAGAAATGTACCATGGCAACACCTGGTTTATGCAGTGCTGGGGAGGGACCAGGGCCTCTACAAGCTTGGCAACATTTTACCAATGAAACTGTATCCTCAGTTTTATTTATATTATTATCACTACTAAACATTCTTCAATGAGAGCCTCCACATTTTTCCCATTTCTAAGTTTCATAGATTGAAGTAGGACAAGAAACACAAGGGTTTCTCACCACAAAAAATGTGAAAAAAATTTTTACACCTGTTATTTGAAATGTAACACAGGGGCTGGAGAGATGGCTCAGCAGTTAAGGGCACCAACTGCTCTTGCAGAAGACCCGAGTTCAATTCCTAGCACCCACATGATGGCTAAGAACCATCTTTAAACATGTTGTGGTGGCGTTCACATTTAATCCTAGTACTTGGGAGGCAGAGGCAGGTGGATCTCTGTGAGTTCAAGGCCAGCCTTATCTACAGAGTAAGTTCCAGGTCAGCTGAGGCTACAGGGAGACCCTGTCTCAAAAAAAAAAAAAAAAAAAAAAGAAATGTAACACAAAATGAATTTTAACTTTAGGCCTTGAAAAGTTGTCTTAGTAAGGTGTATACATTGTATCCAAAGGGACTAGATAGGATTTCTGCATAATCTAGTGTTTTGAGGAGTCCAGGATCAGGCCATCAACAGAGTGTACACTGGCAGAAGGCTATGTAGCAGAGGTGAAAGAAAGGAAGACTAACAGCAGATGCTACAACTGATAAGATGAGGCTTACAAGAGGGTTATCTCCCCTTCTCTGAGTTCAGAAATTGTCCCCAGACACCAAAAGGGCTAATATTACTGTACTTAGGAACCAGAGGCAGGGGCTGGAGAGATGGCTGAGTGGTTAGGAGTTTTTGCTGATGCTGTAGAGGACCCAGGTTCAGTTCCCTATACCCACATGCTGTCTAACAGTCTGTAACTCCAGTTCCGGGGAATACAACACCCCCTCTGGCTTCCATGGGTTTGCATGCATGTGGTATACATACACACAAGCAGGCAAGACAATCATACATATTTGGGAAAAAAAAACCCAAAAACAAAACAGAGGCAAAGAACTGGGCATACTGCATATGGCAGACGTAAAGAATAACATCGATAACACACTTATACCACAGATACCAGTAGCTGCTGCACATTTGTTTTTTTAATTATTTATTTTTGAGTATTTTGCCCTCACGAATACAATTGTACAATATGCATGCAATGCCTGTGGAAGTCAGAAAAGGGTATAGGATTCCCTGGAACTGGAGTGCAGTTACTGACACTTGTTAACCACTACGTGGGTGCTGGGAACTGAACACATATCTTCTGCAGCATCAGCAAGTGCTCTTAATCACTGAGTCATATCTTCAGCTCATGCATGTTTCTTGGTATTCAGTAACAATTTATCATTTGATGAGTGTCCTCAGTGGTCCCCGATGGACCTGAAGAATGCCAGCACATGTGATCATATCAGGGGAATGGGCGGGATGGCAAAGTATGGCAAAAGGCATTCTCACCCTACTATTCTGGGAGCCCATCTCTGAAAACCCCTGTTTTGTACATGGTCATGATTCTTCTTTCAGAACAGCACTTATTTGTAAACTTTATAGTCCTACCAATGATCATCTTAGCTCTTCTGCTATGCTGCAGGCTATACAAGATAACTGCACCTTCTGCTTTTCCTAGAATCAGCAATAGCACTTAATTTTACATGTTTAATAAATCTTGGCTGCCAGTTGTGGTGACACACATTTTTAATCCCAGCACTTGGGAAGCAGAGGCCTACCCTGGGGCTACAGAGTAAGACACTATCTTCAAAATGTCCGCCCGTCCATCCATCCATCCATCTATCCATCCATCTAACCAACCAGTCAATCTTGGCTATCATCACTAAAATGGTGTTAGGAAAAAATAAATCTGGAATAATTTGGTTAAACTATGTAATAATGCTTTATAAATAACAAATACTATAAAAATTTCATAAATAGAAGAGCCCACTAAAGATAATTAGGCCAATTCCAGTTCCCTCTTTAAGTGAAATACTGAAGTCCAGAAAAGGTTAATTTGTCACAGTTATCTCAGCATTTCTGACCTGTTGTCTGATATTTTTCTATTCTTTTCATATATGAAAGTTTAGTTTTTAGGTTTTCTTTCATACACTGATCAATTAAAGAAACCACATTCTCAAGCCATTATGCACTTCTTCTTGAAAGTCAAGAATTGTGTTTTGAGATATATCTTGCTTTAACATCTTAGTTTTCTATTATTGTAAGCTACAAATAAAAGATGTTATATCTAAATTAAAAACAAATCAATTTCTCCTCATAAATTTGTTTAATTTCTTCCCATTGTAGAAATTTTTAAGTTTAAAAAATATTTTAATGTGTATGAGTTATTGCCTGCATGTATTAAGTAAATCCATCATGCAATGCCCACAGAAGTTAGAAGAGGGCATCAGAAGGCCTGGAACAGCTGTTAGCCAGCCAGTGCTCTTAACCACTGAGCCATCTCTCTAGCACCTGTAGTAGAAATTCTTTAAGAGAAAATCTAGTGAAAATTATATTCTTCAGATTTAGTTTTTGGATACCTGAATCAAATTATAGCATCAGTCAAATTTTGTAACTTTCCCAATTGTCATGCAGTCTCTGAAAATGATTACTTAGTATTTTCAACTCTAGAGAAAGAAAATCATGAAAAGGAAGCTGTTTACTTAGACTTACAGGAATGGAGGAACTAAGGTCAAGTAAAGACAGGATGATGCATGTAGATGAGTAGCAGGATTTTTTTTTTTTCATTTCGAGACAGGGTCTCCCTGTAGCCCCAGCTGTCCTGGAACTCACTCTGTAGACCAGACTGGCCTTGAACTCACAAAGATCTGCCTGACTCTGCCTCCCAAGTGCTAGGATTAAAGGCGTGCGAGAGTAGCAGGATTTTCAAAGAGTTAGCATTTACCTTAATTTTCCACTATACATCTTAGCCTGACTCCTTTTCCTTCCTCACTTTTTCTCAGATAGGGTCTCACTATGTAGACGATGCTTGCCTGGATCCCCCAGAATCCCTGCTTCTACTGGGATTAAAATAATGTGCCACGACACCCAGTTCAATTTCTTAAACTCTCAAGCACTATAATATTCATTAATGTGAGTCTCAAAATGTCAAGATACTTCTTACACTTTTCTAAACTCTATACTAAGCTGTTTTATTCCTATCACTTAAAACTTGGCTTAACAGTTAAATTTCAGACATTTATTTATTTATTTATTTATTTATTTATTTGTTTATTTATTTATTTATGTCTTTTTTGAGATAGGGTCTCCCTTTAGTCCTAGCTAGCCTGGAGCTCACTCTGTAGATAAGGCTGGCCTTGAACTCACAGAGATCTGCCTGTCTCTGCTTCCCAAATGCTAGGATTAAAGGCGTAAGCCACCATGCCCAGCGCCAGACTTTTATTTTTAATCCTAAAGTAATTCACATAAAAAGTTACTTAAGAAAGAAAACTATATTTCTCTTTCATTACACTTATTTCAAGATGTCAAATTTTAGGGGCTAGAGAAATGGCTCAGTGGTTAGAAGCACTGGCTACTTTTACAGAGGATCTGAGTTCTGTTCAAACACTCACATAGTGGCTAACAACTTCTATAACTCCAGTTCTAGGGGATCCCACACCGTCCTCTTGGCATCCTTAGGCACTGCATGCATGTGGTATACTAACATGCATACAAGCAAAACATTCATACACATAAAAAATATAAATAAAACAAAAAATTTAAAAATGTCACCTTTCTAAATACAAGGCAGAGGTACAGGATTCCATATTTATAATATTATCCTATCTAATTACAATCCAAGCCAAAGTCCTAACACTCTGGGATCCTTTCTTCAATAAAAGGGCAACACTTCACTAAATTACATAATCTGTCATTAGAATTGTGAGATGCCAAATAATCCATCAACATAAGGATAAGATAAAAGTCAAAGTACCTTAGAAAACATGGTAAGAAAGACTATGGCTCAGTGGGTAGAGGTGGTACAGACTTGTAATCCTAGTTCTTAGAGGGTAACACAGGAAGGCTGCAAGTTCCAGGCAAGCCTGGACTACAATGAAATACTATCTCTTTTAAGTTCTTTTTTTTTTTTAATTTATTTTTGTATGTGTATGAATGTACTGTCTGCATGTAGGTTTGTGCGCCCGTGTCGTGCAATGCTGCGGAGGTCAGAAGAGGGTCTGGGATTCCCCTGGAACTGGAGTTCTCCTGGAATTGGAGTTACAGATGGTTCTTAGCCGCCATGTGGGTGCTGGGGATCGAACCCGGGTCTTCTGCAAGTGCAGTCGGTGCTCTTAACCGCTAGGCTATCTCTCCAGCCCCGAAATACTATCTCTTAAAGGAAAAAAAAAAAAAAAGACTATGGCAGAAAGCCTTGTTTAGTCAGTCCCTTCAGGAGTTTTAAAAGCAGAAAGTATCTCTATTAGCATTAAAATTGACAAACCATTAATTATAAGGACTCTAAATTTAGTAATCACTTTACCCATTTGTGAAATATATGGCAGAGTTTATGATGTTCGTCCCCAGAAGTTGTGAGTGAGCAGAAGAATCTTTTTTATAAGAGACATAAGCAACTTTTGATCTTTAGCTACAACCTCAAGACAAAAGCTATAGGAATGATAATCTACTTACTCATATAGAGTTGAACATTTTTGTTTGGGGTTAATATCCCACAGCTTCTTATTGCGGACAACATATTCACTGCTATGCTGGTCATAGAGAGCTTCAAATTCTTCCACATCTTGCTTAAGATGGTCAGGCACTGCAAATGGGCCTGCAGAATCTGAGTTGTGTCTGCCGATTTAAAAAAAAATTTTGTGTGTGTGAATAAGCTTTTGAGTAAGAATAATTAAGTGAAGCACAGGAAAATCAATATGCAGAAAGAAATATTTAATTGAAATGAAATGATTTGGCTAAAATAATTGAAATAAAATAGTCTCAGGTTTGTGTTCCAAAAAAATTTGCCAGAGCATTTAATGCAGGAAAGCTACAACTATCATCAAGAAACACTGTATCTGACTCTCTGAGTAAATGCTTTTATTTGCAAAGTAGTAAGTATTTTTGACTTCCATATTTAAAATAAAAGTCAATTTCACATTAACTCTAACTTGTAGAGAGGCAAATGCAGATTTTCATTGTAACTGGTGTTTACTCAAGTTCATGTGAGGTTGAGACAAGTAAAAGGTAGAAACATGCGCAGGTGAAAACCGCACCATTCCACCCATGACTTCAATGGCTTGATTCTGCCACTGCTGCCCACCATGCCAAAGACAAAGGCTGAAGGGGATGCTAAAGGAGGCAGAGCAAGGTGAAAGGTGAATCAGAGAATGCTCAAGTCATTCTACACCTGTTCCTCCAGAGCCGAAATTCAAGTCTAAAAGGCCCCTGTAAAGAAGGAAGAGAAGATGCTGAAGGAAAGGGGAAAGCCCATGCTGGCAAGGGTGGAAATAACCCTATAGAAAACAGAGCTGGCAGTCCAGGCGGGCACAGTGGGCGTAGCGAGAGCTGAAGCCTTGGTGACTGTTACTCCGAGCAAGCGGCCCGAGCCCGCTGCTTCCCCAGCTCCTGCGGGCATCTTGCAGATGGTTGCCGCCCATGCCAGCCGGAGGACTAAGCACCTGGCAGCACCGCTGCCCTCTCCCGGCTGGGCCACCACCAGTGCCCGTCATCCCAGGACACGGACAGGTTGAAGAAATATGAACACCAACACTAAGCTGGTCATCAGCACTACTGGTAGCAGCTTTCTCACCTTTCAGATTTCTTTCCACTTTGTGAGTTACTGGTTTTCAGCAAAAGTTTCTCCTGGTTTTAATACTCTTTAAAAAAAAAAAATTGGGGGACTGGAGAGATGGCCTAGCGGTTAAGAGCGCCGACTGCTCTTACAGAGGACCCGGGTTCGATTCCCAGCACCCACATGGCGGCTGAGAACTGTCTGTAACTCCAATTCCAGGAGAACTCCAGTTCCAGGGAAATCCGACACCCTCTTCTGACCTCCGGCAGCTCCAGAGAAAGTAGACTGTTTTGCTTCTCGTCCACCTGTGCCCCTTTTCTAAGCCTAGGGAACAATCTGCGGAAGAGGGGGCGTGGTAGAATGTAAGGGCTGCGATTGGGGTGAATGATGAAATTACAGCAATATAGTCTGGACACTCATCTGATCAACTTGATTGAACATATAAGCCCCCCCAGCTGGATGGTGGGACCCATGGGCTATATGGGTTTGGACACAACTGCTTGCAAACTGGTTTTACATGATGGATGCTTGTACTCATAAATGACTTATTATTGTAAAATGAAAAAAAAAAGAAGTAATTAAAAAAATAAAAAAAAGAAAAGGATGCATCAAGGTCATCTCTCTTATCAGACAAGAGAAAGCCAAAAATAGCCTTCAGGATGGAAAACTCGTCATCGAATGATGACAATATACAGCCACATGCATCTCCTGTAGGTAACAGTTCTTTATTTGCACTTCACTGACATTACTTTTCATTGCCTGGTGTAAGCTGCTCACCAAATAAGTATATTCAAACCAGTAAACTTAGATTTATTGTTCCCTTATCCAGCACTTTGAGATCAGAATACAGTATCCAAAAGTAGATTTCATACATTTCTTCATAGAAGAGAAAAGCAGTGGAAATACCCTTGCCAACTGCCAACCTGTTTCAAGTCAGACCTTCACAGGAGCTCTATTTTGCTATTCTGTGGTTATATTTATCAACCTAACATGCAAATAAAGACAGAACAGTTCATTTATTAAACAATAAAATTTTCATTTATTGAATAAATTTTGCTAGATATTTTAAGATATTAAGTATTTTGGCTACATGGATTAATTTACATTCATAAGTCTATTAGCCATTCTGATATTTAACAACTCTTAAAGAAAATAAAAGCAAACTGGCATAAATTTTTAAGGATTTTTCTAGAAAAGATTAGTGATAATTTGAATATGTAGTATTCTAGAAAATAAAAGTTCTTGTGAAACTAAAAAATGAGTGAAATCAACCAATACCATGCATGCTTGATCATAGATCCTGCATTCAATATTTTATTTGTGAGAATTAAAAAAATTTGAAATTGAGTTTGTAGAGTTTGTATTCTGGTTTCTGAAATCTCTTAAAAGATTATTTGTGGGGCTGGATAGATAGTTCAGTAGTTAAGAGCGCCGACTGCTCTTGCAGAGGACCCAGGTTCGATTCCCAGCACCCACATGGCAGCTAAGAATCATCTTTAACTCTAGTTCCAGGGGAATCCGACGCCCTCTTCTGACCTCCGGGGCACTGCACAACATGGGTGCACCAATCTACATGCAGACAGTACACTCATACACATAGAAAATAATAATAAAAATAAATATATTTTTTAAAAAGATTATTTGTGTTTATTTAAAATTCAAAATGGCATCACATATGCATGCAAAGAAATAAACTCAAGGCCACACTCCTCCTAAGTTGAGTGTCAGCCTGGTGTTGTAATTAAAAAAAAAAAGAAAGAAAGAAAAAAAAAAGGAAATATGATATGTTGACATCAAGTTTTTATTCCAGTTGTTATTTTGTTGTTTCATAGATAAGTCCTGTGTTAAGAAATAATAGTATGTCCTTATCATCTCTGAGTCACTTTGATGCATTATGGATAAACTCCGTCCATAAGGGGCTAATTTTAAAACCGCCTAGTTTGTAGGTATTTGAATGAGATTCTTTCCTAAATTTCAATACTCTGACTCCAAGTTTCAGTTCTTAGATGTGTACTTCCTCTCAAGCACACTAAGCATTTAGAGACAAGTTCTGTGAGAATTCCAGGTGATTGCTGGTAGCATTGGTTAGGCACCTGGAAGCATCATTAGGCATGTTGTTGGACCCAAAGGGAAAAGTAATGTTATAATGCATGTACTTCTTTCATTTTTTTAGGGAAATAACAATGTTCAAAAAGACCCTATTAAAACATCTGAATAAATTTGTTTCGACATTGCTGATAACTCCAAATATATAAATATGCAACTTTAATATTGTCTTGTTTGCATTTTTGGCTTTAAGTGGCTTAGTGTTTTGTGAAACTAAAAAGCCCACATTGTGATGGGACGTCAATATTTTTAATTTATTATCTTTTATGTGTATGAGTGTACTGTCTGCATGTAGGTTGGTGCACCCGTGTCGTACAATGCCTCGGAGGTCAGAAGAGGGCATCGGATTCCCCTGGAACTGGAGTTAAAGATGGTTCTTAGCTGCCATGTGGGTGCTGGGAATTGAACCCAGGTCCTTTGCAAGAGCAGTTGGCGCTTTTAACCGCTGAGCCATCTCGCCAGCCCCAGGACATCAATATTTCATAAAAGCTTATGCATTTAAAAAAATTTTTTTTAATTAATTTCTGTATGTGTATGAATGTACTGTCTGCATGCAAGTCTGTGCACCTGTGTCGTGCAATGCAGCGGAGGTCAGAAGAGGGTGTCAGATTCCCCTGGAACTGGAGTTCTCTTGGAATTGGAGTTTCAGACGGCTTTCGGCCGCCATGTGGATGCTGGGGATCGAACCTGGGTCATCTGCAAGAGCGGTTGGCGCTCTTAACCGCTAGGCCATCTCTCCAGCCCAAGCTTATGCATTTTTATGTTCTGGATTTCATCAGAAGCAAACATTTTATCTTATCAGAAGGGCAGCACAGTGTATGTAGCAGGCGTGAGCCAACACACCAATGAGAACCTTCCTTTGTGAAGAGACTGAGTGCACATACACATCTCCTGGCCTTAACAACAGCTGGCTTATGCTAAAGCTACTGGAAGCAATCTCATGATGCAAAATGCATGTGATATGTGTGGGAACTAGAAAAGCCCACAGGACATGGAGGTGGAGGAGACAATGAGATTTCTTTTTCTTTAAGGAATGATGCTTTGCTGGGAGTAGTGGGACACACTTTTAATCCCAGCACTTGGGAGGCAGAGGCAGGCGGATCTCTATAGAAATGATGCTTCTGTTCCATCTAGAGTTTTCTCTCTAAACTCACCCACCCTATCTCTTCTCTCTAATGTTCCTACAGACTTCAATAATCCCCTGTGCTGGACAGCTTTAGTGTCAGCTTGACACACCTAGGTTGAGGGAGCCTCAACTGGGGAATTGGCTCCATTGGATTGGCCTGTGGCCACATCTGTGGAGAATTGCTTTGATTGTCGAGCAATGTGGGAGGGCCCAGCCTACAATGAGTGGTGCCACCCTGGGCAGGTTGTTGTATACCATTGTGTACAGGCTGGGCATGAGCCAAGGGAGCAAGTCAGTGAACAGCATTCCTCCATGGCCTGTGCTTCAGCTCCTACCTCCAGGTTCCTGCCCTGAGTTCCTGTCTTGGGCTCCCTGAGTGATGAACTGTGACCCAGGAGATGTAAGCTGAATAAACCCTTTCCTCCCCAAGTTGGTGTCGGTCAGAGTGTTTTGTCACAGCAATGGAAGACAAACTAGAACATCCCCCATCCTAAAGCTAGCACCTTTGCCAGCTTCTGAGACATGTCTGAAGTTTCTCGGTCTCTCATGGCAAGTTTCAGAGTTTACAAATAGCTTCTCTCATTGAAACAAGCATTGTAGGAAGTTTAAACAAGGACCAGACAAACCACAAAGTATTAAGAGGCTAGAGGGCTGGGCGTGGTGGCTCACACCTTTAATCCTAGCACTTGGGAGGCAGAGGCAGGTGGATCTTTGTAAGTTCAAGGCCAGCGTGGTCTACAGAGTTCCAGGCCAGCTGGGGCTACAGGGAGACCCTGTCTCGAAAAGAACCACCCCCCCCGCGCAAAAAAAAAAAGGCTATAAGAAGCCAGTCAGCATTTAATAATACCTGTTAACATGAAGCAAAGCTAATTATGGTTGTATCAATGAACGTCTGTGGTGTCTTTTTTTGGGGGGGGAGTCTTTTCGAGACAGGGTCTCCCTGTAGCCCCAGCTGGCCTGGAAATCACTCTGTAGACCAGGCTGGCCTTGAACTCACAAAGATCCACCTGTCTCTGCCTCCTGAGTGCTAGGCTTAAAGGCATGCACCACCATGCCCGGCTCTGTGGTGTCTTTTTCTTAAACTGGTTGAGCAGTAAGTTTTATATAAAGTGTTTCAACTGGGGATTTACTGTAGGCATGGTTAATTACACACATGTTCTTTTTAGACCCCATGACAGCCAATGAGGGTAAAAAATTGAGCTGTTTTGATGGGGGCAGGGAGGGGAGCAGTCTGCCTAATGGGAGAATTATTTTAGAGTCCTGCTCTCAGCAGAACAGACCTACTAACTAATGAATTACTTGGTGTCTCCCAGAGTATAAAACAGAAAGCCGTAAGCCCTATCGTTCTGTCTGGACTTCAGCTTCTACTTATATGATAGTATGACATCCCTTAATCAGAGGATGTTTTGCTAGGGTAAGTTATGAAATTTTTGAATTGTTTGAATTTGTAATAATGGTTTTATTTGAAAAAAGCTACTAAACTGTAGTACCTGCATCAGCTATAGTGGTATATACAAATTTTTCTGAGACTATCATATGTAATATTGTCACAAAGATTTTTGAAAGCCTCTCAAAATATACTTAAGATTTTGAGAACATACTTTCTAATTTATTTCCCTAAGACAGAAGAGTTTTATTTTATTTACAAAGCATAAGACCAGATAATTTATAAGAAGACATATCAGTAATTAAAGTGCAATTTAATATCTTTTATTCTGGTTTTGACTTATGCTTGTTTGAAGGGGTAATAAGTGTCTTTCTGGAAATTTCACTAAAAATCAGAAATGTTTGTATACTTTGTACATGTGCCATTTTAAACTACATGCGAGTTCTAAGCAATAATCTGCATGTTGTATATGGTCAGCATACTTTGTCATGACAGTTTTAATATTAAGAATGATAAAAAAAAATCAGCATTGCATAATCCATTCTTCCAGCGTACGCCTTGGGAATTTTCTCCTGTTAGAACGCTACTATAATGTGGTGCAAAACTTTGTATTTTGCGAAAGAAAAATAAAGCCACAATTATTTAGTGAAAAAAAAAAAAAAGAAAGAAAGAAAAAAAAAAGAAAACTGAGCTGCCCAAACCCTCCAGGCAGGACACTGATGGTGCTGGAGACTGCAAGGGAAATGTGTGCATTTTGGCTTACTATATATTCTGGTGACTGTATAGTTTGAAATATTTTTTATCCAAAACAACTTTGGCTTTTTTTTTTTTTTTTTTTTTGTCTTTTCAAGCAGGGTCTCCCCCTGTGGCCCCAGCTGTCCTGGAACTCGCTCTGTAGACCAGGCTGGCTTGAACTCACAAGATCCCCCTGCCTCGCCTCCCCAAGTGCTGGGATTTAAAGGCATGCGCCACCACGCCCAGCTGGCTTTGTTTTCTTGAGACAGGGGTTTTATACTGTAGCCCAGACTGGGCTCAAAGTTTCAGCAATTCTGCTTCAGCAGAAATCCTGAGCACTGGGATTTTAGGCATGAGCCACTATACATAGTTTTTAACAAATATTACAAAATTGCAGAACTTTGCTGTACTTTTTTTTTTTAAACCAATACCTCCATGTACTTACACACACACACACACACACACACGCGCACACCACACACACACACACACACCACACACACACACACACACACACACACACACACACGGTGAAAATTACACTGAAGAATTTCTGAGGAACTTTCTCTTTCTCGACCTCTTTTATTTTTTTTTTATGTGTGCATGTAGATTTGTGCACCCGTGTCATACAATGCCGTGGAGGTCAGAAGAGGGTGTCGGATTCCCCTGGAACTGGAGTTAAAGACGGTTCTCAGCTGCCATGTGGGTGCTGGGGATCGAACCCAGGTCCTCTGCAAGAGCAGTTGGCGCTCCTAATCGCTAGCTCACCTCTCCAGGCCCCCAACTACTTTCTTATACAACACAGAACCATCTGCCCTCTCACATCACTCAACAGCTCTTAACTGCTAGGTCATCTCTCCAGCCCGGCTGTACATTTTAAAAGCTGTGCTGTTAACACAAGAATTCTGTTGCTTTGGGGTAAGGAGTGTAGGCCACTAAGAGAATGCCTCCAAAGCTGGATGGGTGTGGAGAAAAACTTTCTGTGCTAGTTCAGAGATATTTCTCAGTTCTCAGGAGAAAGGATTCTGTAATACTAATATGCAGCCATCTTGGCATAAGTGCCTTGCTATGGGAAAAATCACATATATTATGTCTTCCTCTCCCTTTCCACCATCAACATAGTCTTAACTCTCTTAAAACCAGAGGCCTTTTTGTACCTGACCCTACAAAACTAATTTTGACACTATATAAGGCAATATGGACTTTGCAGGAACATCACCTAGATGGTTAAACTGAAAAGGGCAGTGGTTCTTTTTCTAGACTATAGATTTTCAGATAGATAATTTTGCCATTTTCGAACTTCATTCTCAGGATTGGCTCATGAGAATATGCTTAGTGAGAAATGTCAGTCCTCCTGCTAAACTTTTCACATTCAAAACATCAAATGAAGACTTCATTGGTGTGTGTGTGTTTTAAGACACAGTCTAAGTATGTAGTGCAGGCTGGCCTGGAATTCACTATGTAGCCCAATCTGGCATGAAGCTAGATACAATCTTCTGCTTCAGCCTCCCAAGAGCTGGCATAAGTTATGTCATCACACCCAGCCTACTTTCTGGGGGTTTACAAAAGCTTTCTGATTTCAGTAGTCTATCCAGAAAGACTTTGAATGACACATACTTTTTTTTGTTTTTTGTTTTGGTCTTTTTGAGACAGGGTCTCTCTTTAGTCCCAGCTGGCCTGGAGTTCTCTATGTAGACCAGGCTGGCCTTGAACTCAGAGATCCACTTGCCTCTGCCTCCCAAATGCTAGGATTAAAGGCATGCACCACCACGCCCAGTGGGTGACATATACTTTTAACCATTGCTCATATCCTCTCTGAAATTCAGTGACTAAAGTTCATGAAAAGCATGCTTAATAAAGTTGCACAAAGAAATAAGAGTGTAAGATTTAATCACCCTAAAAAGACCTAATAGTTTGAGTAGAGGTTTCAAAACCAGAATGCATAGTTTAAATACTGGATCTGTTATCTACAGCTTTGCATCTTGGGCAAGTCACTCCACTGCACAGTGTCTTAGTTTCCTTATCTATAGATTTTTTTTTTGGAGATAACAGTATCTATCTCCGATGGTAGATGAATGGATTAAATGCATTTATATATGAAAAGGCCTAGAATAAAACTTGGTACATGAATGTTAAGACATAAAGGTCTAAATATTTGTGTACTCCATGCCCCTGCCAAATTCTTTTGTTGAAACTTAATCACCGATGTCATGGTGTTAAGATGAGGGGTCTTTTGGAGGTGATCAGGTCTTGAGGGCACAGACCTTCTGAATGGAATTTGGGCTTTTATTAAAAAAAAAACGTCTGCAGGGAGCCACTTTTCCCTTCTATCATGTGAGACGGTGCCATTCACCTATACGCCAGAAAGCAGGCCATTAAAGACAAGATACCTAAAGCACCAGCTTTTGATCCTGGACTTCCGAGCCACCAGAAAGGTGATTAACAACTGGCTGTTGTTTTCAAGCTTTTCAGTACATGGCTTTTTTTGCAGCTCAAATGAACCAAGACAGGCTTTATTAATTTTTTAAATTTTATTTATTTATTTATTTATTTATTTATTTATTTATTTATTTATTTATTTATTTATTTGTACTGTCTGCATGTAGGTTTGTCCACCCGTGTTGTGCAATGCCGCGGAAGTCAGAAGAGGGCGACGGATTCCCCTGGAACTGGAGTTCTCCTGGAATTGGAGTTTCAGACGGTTCTCAGCCGCCATGTGGGTGCTGGGGATGGAACCCGGGTCCTCTGTAAGAGCGGTCGGCGCTCTTAACCGCTAGGCCATCTTTCCAGCCCCAGGCTTTATTACTTTAAAACAATTCTGCTACTTCAAAGAATCCACAAAATTGTCTTCATGCTTGCCTGGCTTTACCAACTGAACACCACTGGATTAGATTAACTGTGCAAAACAATGGGTTTCATTTGAACATTTTAACACATGTATATAATTTTTTTTTTTTTTTTGTCTTTTCGAGACAAGGTCTCCCTGTAGCCCCAGCTGGCCTGGAACTTGCAAAGATCTGCCTGCCTCTGCCTCCCAAGTGCTAGGATTAAAGGCGTGCGCCACCACGCCCGGCAACATATATAATCTACTTCAGTCACATGTACCTACTTAATTTTTTTTTTTTTTTGAGAAAGGTTTTCTCTGTAGCCCCAGCTAGCCTGGAACTCACAGAGATTCATTTGCCTCTATCTCCTGAGTGCTGGGATTAAAGGTGTGCCCCATCACACCCAGGTCCTCTTTAAATTTTTAAAAAATCTTCCTTTTCCTTCCTGTGACCTTTAGTCATAGGATTAGGGTTTAGTCATAGGGTTAGGGTTAGGGTTAGGGTTAGGGTTAGGGTTAGGACTATGAGCCATGCCATTAACTCCACCAAGATGGAGTGTCACAATGAATTCTTACCTTCAGGAAAATAAGGGGGAAAAATATAAAGGTTTACAGTTCACTAAACATGACTTTTAAGTGAAAACATCTGCGTTACAATGAAGTAAAATTTTGAAAGCTGCACTTACTTCTGCTCTTCACCTGAGGCGGTGGTCTCACCACTTGCTGCTCCTGGTGTTGTTCCAGATCCCACCAACATTGGCTGGTTTAAAAGAAAAAAAAAAATGACCATGATATTCTACCCTAAAATTTCATGAAAGAAAAAAAGTGCCACTGAAATAGATGAACATTTATATAAATATGCCTGCCAACTGCTAATATAAAAAAATTTTTTGCCAGGTGTGGTGGCTCACGCCATTAATCCTAGCCCTTGGGAGGCAGAGGAGGCGGATCTTTGTGAGTTCAAGGCCAGCCTGGTCTTTACTCCCAAGTGCTGGGAGTAAAGGTGTGCACCACCACGCCCAGCTCAAATTTCTTATAAACAGAATCGAGTAAAGTAAGTTTTAACACCTAGAAATAGGTTGATATTAAAACTTAGGGTAGTTTCTGGTGTTCCAAAAGCTTTAAGTATCACCACAATTTAATACAACTAAAATTTCCACTTTAGTCAAAGATGCAAAGTTGTATTGAAATACTATCCAAGTTGCTTGAGTTCCTCTAACATTCTCTCTTACCTTGTCACCTTTCTGTCCTTCTCCTCTCTACGCTAGAGCCAACAAGAACTCCCTACACCGACCTACAACATTTACTATATCCTGGGCTTAGAGTTGAAGTCTAATGTGAAAAGAAGGAAAGGATCTTGTCAGTCCTAAGAACATTAGGATGACTGGAATTCATCACTTTTGACTATTTTAGATAAAATACTCAAAAAATTCCAATAAACTTTCTGATACTACAAACTAATACACTCTACTTTCTTATCTGATCATAAAATGGAGTAGAATGTGTTAGTCTGTAGTATCAGAAACTCTATTGGAATTATTTGTTTGAATATTTTACCTAAATCATATCCTTATGTTTGTGTAGTTTGTGTGGTAAGCACTTTTCTGATGGGGAGATCTCACCAACCCCTCTTTACAATCTAAAAAGCCATTCTTTACAAAATGTGTCAAAATAGTTCAAGCACTGTTTTATTTTTCATTTACATATCGAATTATTTATTTTGGAGAGTGTAGAGAATTACAACAGAAAATGTTCCATACCTTTGAATCCTTTGGCTTCTTTTTCTTGCCCTTGTTTTTTACTTTGATTGAACTAAACTAAAAAATGAAAAAGAAAAGAAAAAAAATGAATACTAAGAGAGCATAATTGTAAAGCTGACCACATTAATTTTCATTAACTATTACTAAATTAAATGCATAGATGCTAATAAAAATAATATAGTGGGTGGATCAACCCAAGTACTATTAAGAAAAATTGATACCCAATATTATAAACTACAATTAAAATGCTCCAAAATTTTTACCTGATTTTCAACAGGGTTCATGGTATTTCAAATAATCAGACTTTCAAGAAGTTCAGATATATACTACAATCACACTTTATTGATATTCCTTTCATTAATAAGCAAACCAGACATTCTGTATTTGGCCAGATATTTGGGGCATAATTAGTGAATGAAGCAGCATTCAGCTCTCCATGAGGTTTGTTAGCTGTGTTTCTATATTTAGCAGGACACTATCTAATAGAGAAGTTTAATTTCGAGTATCGATTACTTGACCTTGAACACTGATAAAAATAAGCATTTATTTTTCTTTGAAAACTGTTGCAATGCTGTTCTTTTCACTATCTAATTGCATGCTTCAAACGAAGAGTTTCTGACCTACCAAAAAGAATTCAAGGGATTTACAATCTACTAAGGAAGACAACCTTGAAGCTAGTCTTAATTTAAACCCAGTAGAGAGCTACTGGAAAATTGGGTTCCTTCTAGAGCAAAACATTTTCATATTTCTTAATTCAAGAACCCTTCCTTTCCTCTTTCTAAAATTAACATCTATTAGCTATAAAACCTTATGAAGATTAGGTATGCCTCCGAGTTTGCTGGTTAGTAATCTGAGTCTATAAGGAAGACTGGTAGTATCTCTTTCTTTTGGCAAGGTTAGGCTGGCCTTGAATGAACTATATAGCTGTGGATGACCCTGAACTTCTGATCTTCCTGAGTGCTGAAATTATAGGCCTATGCAACCATGCCAAGTATATGCAGGGCTGGGGATGTAACCCCAGGGCTTCAAGTGTTCTAGGTACTTCTCTACCAACTGAGCTAAATCTCCAGCTCCTCTAAAGAAAGAAGTCTTTTGTTTGGGTCAGGAATGCTATCTGTGAAGCAAGGAACACTGGCCTGGCTCTTCGTTTCCTCCTTCACCTAGTAAAAACTAGGAACTTAGACATAAAGTGATCGAGTAGCTTACCGGCACTTCATCACTATCCTGTTTCCTTAATATGGTACATCTGCTATCTGTAGAAGAACAGAAGGTTCTGTGAGGCAACACAATTATTTGCTTTTTCATATCAGATACTAAAGCCTTAAAACCATCCTTGAGACTAACAGCATATCCTATTCTCAATTTTTCACATGGCTTTGATACAATAGGTTTAAAAACCAAGGGCAAAGCCGGGCGTGGTGGCGCACGCCTTTAATCCTAGCACTTGGAAGGCAGAGGCAGGTGGATCTTTGTGAGTTCAAGGCCAGCCTGGTCTACAATGTGAGTTCCAGGACAGCTGGGGCTACAGGGAGACCCTGTCTCGAAAAGACACACACAAAAAAAAAACCAAGGGCAAAATTACTGCCTAAATGGAAAATCAACTACAGAGAAGCTCACAACTTTAATCCAAATTAGTATAATCTGAGTGTCTGCTAGGTGGTTTTTTTTTTTTTTGGTCTTTTTTTTTTTTTTTTTTTCTGGAGACAGGGTCTCTCTGTAGCCCCAGCTGTCCTGGAACTCCCTCTGTAGACCAGGCTGGCCTCGAACTCACAAAGATCCACCTGCCTCTGCCTCCCAAGTGCTAGGATTAAAGGCATGTGCCACCACGCCCGGCAGTCTGCTAGGTGTTTATGCCAGGAGGTGGGAATACAGAGATGCCAGAAGCAATGAGTTAGTGTTCTGCTGCCCAGAAGAGAAACACCTACAATTCAGTGTTATAGGGGCCACAGTGACATACAAACAGTAACACAGCCAAGGGGACCGTCCTTTGAAGCCTTCAGCACTACTTTCCATTTTCATTCATTAAGAGACTCTCAATCATAGCCCCCCACCACCAACCCTCCAGCTGTGGCATAAAAATTTCCCTATTCCTTGAAGTACTAAAATAAGCTCGGTCCTTTAGACAGTTGTTTGACATACCCATTACATCAAAGAATTCATCTAAAGCATTATGCAGGCTTGGGAACTTGTCTCTGTTCTCTTCCAGCAGCCATATTAAATAGCGGGCTTCCTTTTGTGATGTTGGCTCAAAGAAATAATCAAGCTGCTTCCCTTCTATAGAAGCTAATTTATGACCGTATTTCTCATTCCAGAGAAAATTCATGATGCTAAAATCAAGCTCCTTAAGAGATGCTCCATATCGAGAGAAAAAAAGCCCTGTGGCATCTAAACCTGTAATAAGAACAAAACCCAAATCAGAAGAGAAAATCTCAATAAAATCTCTGACTTCCCCATTTTTTGAAAGTGATTTTGCTTATATTTTCAGTGAAAAAAATACTTGATAACTTAGTCAAAGCTATTGTGCACTGTACAAACATTTAATACTGACATGCTAATTATAATAATTTTTTTTTTCTTTTTGGGATAGGGTCTGTAGCCCCAGCTGGCCGGGAACTCGCTATGTAGACCAGGCTGGCCTTAAACTCGAGATCCACCTGCCTCTGCCTCTGCCTCCCAAGTGCTGTGATCAAACGCTTATGCCACCATGCCTGGTGCTAATTATAATTCTTATTTTGTAGTTGAAGGTGAGTCAAAGGCTTCTATTATCAAAGTATAAAATTAAATTCCTTTTAAAACATAACATCAATGCTTTCCCTAATTCTTGGTCTTTATCTCTAATGGAAGTACCAAGACTTTACAATGTTTTTCTACATTTATTCTGTACTAATCCCTCCTCCACAAAAATATCAAGGTGATCACTATTTCCACTTTTATGCTCCACTCTCCAAATCAAAACACAGGTGGCTGGCAGTCTCCTTCACTCCTACTTAAATGACAATGAAGCCTCACTCCTTAGTAACACAGCACAGCCACCAAAAAGCAAAAAGGAAATTGGCTCAACTTCCTTTTATGCCTCTAATATGCAGCATGGGTACTTGAAGCACAGTCTGAAGTCAGCAACAACAATCACTCATCAAAATTATACCAGATGGCTGTGACTGGGCTTGGCTGTTATGAATCTTAGAATTACATAGTTCTTTTAACTGTTCTGGCTTTTCTGTTTTGATGAAGAGCCGGAAAAGTAGAGGAAGCTTCATCTCACTTGGATGCAGGTTCTTTGCCAAAGGCTATACTGACTATTCCAGATGAATAGTCAGTGAGCTTAGAGAAGTTACATGGCATGAGAAATTAGTATCTTTTAACACAAGAATTTATGACCATATAAACTACATCTACAATAAAAACTTTAAGGAAATTTCCAATGAAGAAATATGTTCACATTCCCTATCTGATCTACCACACCATGTGCTAGATCACCTGAGGGGAATACAAGCACATGATAATGCCTATGAGATGCTGATTTTCTCACTTGCATTTTGCTATTTCTTTTTCTCTTCCTCCACCTTTTGCTAATCAAGTAATATGGCTTCTCCTAAGTTAAATGTACACATGGACTTCACTGTATAGACTTTCACATAGGAATAAAATAAAATTCCATAAACTTGAAAATTATTTCCTTTTATCAAATGTGTTTTACCACAGGGTTAGAAGAAAAGCTTTACTAATTAAGATGCTTGTATTCACTTTCCAACTTTAAACAGAAATCACAGCTTTAAAGAGTATGGATACATACTTACTAATTTTCAGAATAAACATGGATTACATCAGAAAGACAACATTTTCCTGCCAGTGACCAAACACAATACTCAAATGAAACATTTGGTAGAATGAATAGCAGCTGGTATTCTAGCCCTGTAGCACCTAAACAAACTTACTTTTCCAGTTAAGAGTCTACCCTCAACAGCAAATAAAATAAGAAATAACTTTATGATTCATTTATCTATTAGACACTAGTGTCAATCTAATTACTTAAGGGTAATTTTCTCAGACTCCAGAACAAACAACAAAACAAGGTGTTAAGCTTTCTGACTCTGCCAAGTTTGCTGCCATCTTACTTTTTGGGATGGCTGCCAGAGGCTGGCCAGATTCCAGCCCTGTTACTGTCTTGAGAGACACTGTTCTATTTTCTGAGGGTTCCTTTAGTATTTCATCAACAACTGCTAAGTGAATCAAATAGCATGGCAGGCTAGCTGCTATTCTAGACCTGTAGAGCCCTCATAGGTGCCAAGAGCGCTCTTTGCCAGTGTTTAACAGCCACTACATCTACAGTCCTTGTATAGCCTTTGGCAAAGAACCTGCATGCAAGTCAGATGAAGCTTCCTCGACTTTTCCTGATCTTCATCAAAACAGAAAAGCCAGAACAGTTAAAAGAACTGTATAATTCTAAGATTCATAACAGCCAAGCCCAATCACAGAATGTTTTTCCTAATCCTTGGATATATATTTGCTTCAAGTTACCCACAGCAAATTAGCCTATTGATACTTTTAAATTTCCTATGGGATCTGAGTTTTACATTACTTTTTCTTTCTGAACACAAGACAGCAGACTCCATTGTATGGTATTTTCACGTGGTCATATCCAATACTGATTTAGTTTAAATATTCACAAACAGTTTAGCATAATATAAGTCTAAATTTCTGGGCCTGGAGCGATAGCCTAGCAGTTAAGAGTGCTGACTGCTTTTGCAGAGGACCTGGGTTCGATCCCCAGCACCCACATGGCGGCCGAGAACCATCTGTAACTCCAGTTCCAGAGGAATCCGACGCCCTCTTCTGACCTCCACAGCATTGCACGACACAGGTGCACAAACCTGCATGCAGGCAGTACATTCATACACATAAAAAAATAAATAAAAATAAAAAATAAAAAAATAAGTCTAAATTTCCTTAACTGGCTTTTTGTTTGGTTACTTCTTTTGAAAAAGTACATTGTAGCATGGCGTGGTGATGCATGCCTTTAACCCTAGCACTTGGGAGGCAGAGGCAGGTGGATCTTTGTGACTTCAAGGCCAGCCTGGTCTACAGAGTGAGTTCCAGGACAGCTGGGGCTACAGGGAAACCCTGTCTTGAAAAGCAAAAAAAAAAAAAAAAAAAAAAAAGTACATTGTAACTTATCCACAAATAACCTAGAAAATACTTGTATAAGGGGAGAAAGAAGGTATTTTAAACTATAAAAATACATAGTGGTACACGTTTAAAACTTCACAGTTAAGAAGACAGGAAAGTGAGAAAGGTTCCAAGGCCCCAGGCTCAGCCTTTTTTCTAAAAGACAGCACAGTAGAATTTAAAGATACATACCAAAGCTATTAAGTTTCTGGATCCAGGTAGCTAATTTGGGCTCTAACTCTTTAAATTCACTTAAAACATGCAAAAATATTCTTGTCTTTACTCTGTTCTTCTCCTGAACCAAATGATGAATAACATAGTCCACTGCTTCACTGAGAAAATTTTTACTAGAAAAACATGTAGTATAGTCTTCCGTGCTCAAAACTTTCCAAGAAAGAAGTTCTTTGAGAAGTGTGGAAGTATTCAATATACCAGATTTAATCTTGTCAGCATACTGCTTTATGCACTGCAGGATTCTGTCATCAAGAAACTGACAACTCTGAGCACTGTCTCCAGTTTCTGAGGAAAATAAAAAAGGTGAAAGAAATAAATGAGACTAATTTGCAATGATACAAACTTAGAAGGAAATAATGTGACATTATATAATAACATGAAGCATGCTTGATTCTTTTATCTGTTTTTATTTACGTAAACAACTCAAGTAACTTCATACTTGGGACTATAAAGGCCAGGTGTGGTAGCACACTCCCTTAATCCCAGCACTTGGAAGGCAAAGGCAGGTGGATCTTTGTGATTTCAAAGCCAGCCTGGTCAGTATAATAAGTTCCAGGTAGCTGGAGCTACAAGGAGATGCTATTTCAGAAGACAGACAAAACAACAAAAAGGTAAGAGAGCTGGGCCCAGTGTGGTATGTTTGCCTAGTACCTAGGTTTAGTTCCTCTTATGCTTTATGCCTTTCTTTTCACACCATTCATGTAAGCATTTAAAATCTTATTTCCTGAGACTGGAGAGAGTGGTTAAGAGCACTGGCTGCTCTTGCAGAGGACCGGGGTTCAGTTCCTATCACCTACATAGCAGCTAACAACAGTCCTTAAAACCAATTCTGGAGAGTCCGATGTCCTCTTCTGACTTCCATGGGCACTGCACCACATGAGTGCACCTACCTACATGCAGGCAATAGACTCATACACATAAAATTAATGCCCAGCTAATAAAATTAATAAATACTTCAAAATCTTATTCCCTCTAAAATAAGTATTTTCTCAAAATTCCAATCCAGTCTCATTAACTAAATTTTAGATTCACTGTACTTAGTCTTTAATCATGTAATGTTAATACATTTTTTTAAATTTTATTTTTGTATGTGTATGAATGTACTGTCTGCATGCAGGTCTGTGCACCCATGTCGTGCAATGCCGCGGAGGTCAGAAGAGGGTCTCGGATTCCCCTGGAACTGGAGTTCTCTTGGAATTGGAGTTACAGACGGTTCTTAGCCGCCATGTGGGTGCTGGGGATCGAACCCGGGTCCTCTGCAAGAGCAGTCGGTGCTCTTAACCGCTAGGTTATCTCTCCAGCCTGTAATGTTAATACATTTACTAAGAAGTATTTTCAGTTGGAAAAATAATTTTGGCTGACTTTGGAAACATTTTTGGAGTATTAGGCAGATGAAAACAGCAGATGGAAAATATTTCCTCTGGGGAAAATACAATAGTAGAAAATGGAGAAAACTTATTTCAACTCAAAACTGAAAATAAACATGGTAACATGTACACAGGGATAGTAAAACAACTCATCAGACACCTCATGTTCATCAGGTAATGAAGTGACATGGGCATAAATCAGAAGGTTTAGCTGCCAAGGACTATGGACTTCTTATGAACTGATTCTGTCAGAACTCCACATTATTTCAGATTATCAGTATCTAACCTAGTTCAAAATGTTGGAACTTAAAATCCATGCAGCACAATTTACAGTGCTGCAAACATACAATAAGCAGGTCAGATACTGTGTCCACCTTCACTACAGAGAAGTGGCAGCAGACTTTGTCTAGAGTAAGCTGCAAGGCAGTGTGAATCCCCAAGGACTACTCCTAAAATGAGTGCTCTTTGTGTCCACATATCAATGGATTCAGAAGAAAAGAAGGCAGTAGGTGGATTTTTTTAAGTGGTAGGTCTATGTAGGAATTTACTTAAGACTATGATAGATACAATATTCTCTAGTCTAAGCTATTTGGCTTCAAGCTTGAGACTCTTAGGGGGAATCAGAATCTTATGCATTTCTTGTAGGTCTTAAAGTCATGGTAATCCTCCTACCTCAGCCAATCCCAGCCAATCAAGTGCTGGGTGTGATCCACTATGACTGGCTAACAGAGGGATTAAGATACTAACTAATGCCAGGACTGGTGGCGCATGCCTGTAATCCCAGCACTCAGGAGGCAGAGACAGGTGGATCTCTGTGAGTTCAAGGCCAGCCTGGCCTACAGAGTGAGTTCCAGGACAGCTGGGTTTACAGGGAGACCTTGTCTCCCCCCTCCCCCCCCAAAAAAAAGGAATACTGATGTTTTACTTTTAAACACAGGTGCGCATGGACTTCTGCATACCTTTCTGCTCTTCCTTTCTGGGTGGGTTACTGCTTTCTCTCAAGTCCTCTTCCATTCTTTCTTGGGCTAATTTTTTTGCCTCTTGTTTTTGGATCTTTCTCTTCAATTTTTTGTCTTCTTTCAGTCTTAGCTTCTCTAGGCTGATAGGTGTTTACAGTTAGTGATAGTTCACTGTTATAAACTTAATGAACTACTTTTCTTTATCGTAGAAACCATTCCCAACCAACAGGTTAGACACTTTCCTTTTAATTAGATAGAACCCATCCTACATTTTCTGTTCAACATAAAGACCTGGCTAATCTATACTGTTAAAACAAGGGTACTTACTTCATGAAAACAAGACTTGCCTTAGTGATTCAATGATTTCTAAGGATGTAATGCATTAATTTGTACAGAAACTACTTCCATGTATACAAATTACTGTACAAAGTTGGAACTGAATAAAGCACTTTGCAAGATCATTATGTGTAATCTCTTATTTCAAAGAAAGATCCCACAGTAAAATATTTTTATAAATCAGTAGTGATTGACAATGTGAGAATTTAGCTGATGTGGTTACAGTGAGCTTTTCCTAACAAATAATTCTGATCATCTTTTCTTTTGCATTTCTTGGTTACAAATGACACAAATTTTTAAAAAAAAAATCACTTTTTAGAATTAAAAACAAGCAGGACCAGAAAGAAAAGAAAAAAGGATTAGAATTATTTGGTTTGAACAGGAAGATACAGATAGGTGAATAGTTCAAATGTTTGCTAAGGAGAGCAGGAAGTAGCCGGGCGTGGTGGCGCACGCCTTTAATCCCAGCACTCAGGAGGCAGAGGCAGGCGGATCTCTGTGAGGTCAAGGCCAGCCTGCTGGTGTACATAGTGAGTTCCAGGACAGCTGGAGCTACAGGGAGACCCTGTCTCAGAAGATCAAAAAAAAAGAGAGGGAAGTAAAAATGCTTTGGAATTGAAGTTTCAACAACTGAGAGCTAAAACAGCATTTTTACCTAAGTGCCAAATCTGTTAATCAAACATGTAATCTCACAACAGGACATGTCCAATTTTACTTGTAAATTAAAATGACAAATGATTTTTTTCATGTAACTATTCTTTTATAGGTTAGTACTTTCAAAGTTTTAAACATATATAAAATCATTTTAAAGTACTTATTTGGATATTTGTGTGCACAATTTTAAAGACAGTATACTTTAGAGGTTTGCATTTAATATAATTATATTCTAAGAGACAGCATAAAATTACTATTTATTTTAAAAAATCTTACCTAGAACATTTCTGTTTCAGAATAGGTCTTGGAGGAACCTTTTCTTTTATGACCTTGTGTTCAAACTTTAAATAAAACAAAGACATCCAAAATTTTTCTCATACTCCCATGACATAAAGCACAAAACCACAAGTAACAAGTATTTTAGCAGCACACACAGTCAATGTTCATTTGCAGAGAACAGTCATGATGCTAACCCAGAAAAAGGCCCAGAAAGCTTTCACAAAATAATTTACTAAAAAGAGGAACAGAAGAGCAGATGCACTTTAGGAAAATGTTTTTAAAATTACGAGTCAAAAGATCCATAAACTATAAATGTTATCTCAGCTACCCATTCTTCACTACCAGGTGGTAAAGTTCAGAATAATCTCTTAATGTACTTTTCCTGCTCCGTAAAAACCACACCCCTACCAATTGCCAAAAGTTTAAAGGGGCTTAACAGAAAAAAAAAAAAAATAGTATAAACAATAAAACTAAAATGTAAATAACCATTTTCCCCTTAGAAAATTAAATAATGTGAGAATGCTTCACAACAATGTACATCCCAGTATTTCCTGTATTTGCAAAGACTAGATCCAGATTACACACCTCTCACAAATTTAAATTATATTTTGAAAGGTGTAAGAGTTATCATTGGGAGACCCTGTCTCAAAAAAAGACCAAAAAAAGAAAGTTATCATCAATTCAATGACATTTCTCCTTTATTAGAGACTTACCTCACATTTAACTTGCCCACCACTGCTAAAGATGATAATCTTAGAAATGGTTCCCTCACAGTCAGGGGTAAGGCAAATTCCTTGTAGAAAATCCTTTTAATTTAAAAGACAAAGGTTATGTCTAGAATGAATATACCTATACCTCTGTATCATTATAATCACAAGGAATCATCAAGGCACAGTACAGAACCTTTCAGAGAAAGCACCCTGTAGGGAGTACACTTCTGAGTGTAGCACTGACCACATGACTTGCTTTAGTCAATGCTTACTCTTCATTGATGGGCCGCTGCTCTTTTCCGTGGCACAGGACACATTCCAGGAAAGAGGCACTCTTCAACTTGGACCCACAAAGAAAGAATATGGCCACACAGAGCTGCCTCAGCTCCATTCTGGCCAAAAACTGAAAACTTTAGGACAATAATGTAATCAAGAAATTTCTCATTGCAAGACAGAAGAAACTGGTTGTATATTACTTTGGTTGTATATTACTTTGGTTGTATATTACTTTGGCATAACTCATCAGGAGCTGACTAACAGAGGGCATTCAGAAACATAAGGACATTTAAAGGAAAATGGACAACTAGAAAACTTACGTATGAAAGGTACAGTAGAAGCAACTCCAGGGCAAGTTTTGAATCATAGCACTCTATATATTTACTTCTATTAAACTTGAAAATTCCCACGGTCTAGCTAAATAACACAGTCTCCTTATTCCCCCCGCAAACATTTCCTTTTGTTAAATCCACAGGTTATATAGACCAGAAATAAATTTTATGTATGTAAATTAAATTGTAAAATTATACCTTCTTTCAAAGTATTCTTGATAATCAGAAAATTCCTCTCATGAGACATGACAATATAAAATTTAGGTTGATTCCCTTACTTCAAATTACCTTATCAAATTTTGGTAGAAAATAAACTTTGAGACTAATTTCACATCAAAATGTTCAAGTGTTTAATTGGACATTCTCTGAAGGACTAATATAGTGCAGAATTTAAGATATGTACTTTAAAAATTTACTTTTGATCATAATGACCAAAATACAGAAGTTAGGTAAGCAATTTATTGCTTTTATAGCTATGAAAAATCTTAAAAACATTTCCTACCTTGTTAGTGCTGAAACCTAAAACCTTCTAATAATGTCTATGATGCTCAGGAAGGAAAATATATTTAATAAAGACTTTTTTTCTGAAAAAATTCAAAGGGGAAAAAAACAATATCCAAGCATTAAAAAAAAATCCAATTTTAAAAATCCAATCTTATTTTGTCTTACCTTGTCAATTTTATCATTAAAAGTTGTTGTTTTTAATTTTTTCCAACAGTTCATATGAAATTCTATCTTACAATATTGGCAACAGCTGATTCGTATAAAACCCTGGGGTTCCCAAAAAAAAAGAAAAAAAGAGGATCATGATTTAAAGATTTATATGCTGATCCACTCCCTCATTCACTCATGGCACACATATAAAGATGAGAGAATTCTTGCATTTCCTGGCAGAAGGAAGTAGGACTAATGTCATCCCTATGTGGAGTGACATACTTTTGCTCTCTGAAACACCCAGCTGTGTAGAGAATTTGATGACATCTTCACTTTGACAGTGGACAGGTAGGTGCATTATCCTTAACAATATATTAAGTATGGTGTAAGTACCATTTCATCTCACTACCAATCAGAGACAGTTCATCTGTAAGCAGCTATTACCTTCTTAAGTAAACCAATAATCAATTAAGTGCCAGATTTAGAAGCTAATTCAGATGGCAAGGTTCATTAAATTATTATTATTATTATTTTGGTCTTTTCAAGACAGGGTCTCCCTGTAGCCCCAGCTGTCATAGAACTCACTCTGTAGACCAGGCTGGTCTTGAACTCACAAAGATCTGCCTGCCTTAGCCTCCCGAGTGTTAGGATTAAAGGCATGAGCCACCACGCCTGGCTTCACTAAATTCTCAAGATTCCAAGTTTTTGTTTTTTGTTTTTTGTTTTGGTCTTTTTGAGACAAGGTCTTCCTTTAGTCTCAGCTGGCCTGGAGCTCGCTCTGTAGACCAGGCTGGCCTTGAACTCACAGAGATCCATCTGCCTCTGCCTCCCGAGTGCTGGGATTAAAGGCATGCACCACTACACCTGGCTTAAGATTCCAAATTTACAACATATCTGAAATGCAGCAAATCGAATGTAACAATTGTTTTTCCCCATGTTCCAGAGGCTAGGAGGACACGGAGTTAGGTCTCCTTTCTTGGGTCACCAACCCAACTCAACATTTATTTTGATGGCTCTAAGTGTTGATATGAGATAATGAAGATCTAAAGAAGTCTGGAGGAAAGGAGAGGCAAAAGGGAAATAAAAATGCTATCAAGTCAGAGCATTTGGGTGCCTCCACTCACAGAACCTATTCTGAATTATCTTCAAGCACATTTTTGCAAATTAACACATTCATTATTTACCTTAAAGTCTGGATCAGATAAGTAAATTTGAATTTTGGAATATCCACGGCACTTCTGATAGCAACAAACAGCATCTGGCACTGGGGGAAACCTGCATTCTTCAACAAATTTCTCTAATAGCATCTAAAACAAAAATAAACATAAACAGCAAGTATTATTACAACTCTAATATGTCAACAAAAATACTTGTGATTTCAATAACCTCTTGACAACAAAATTATTTTCAGTGAAGGAATAACTAAATCTTTTCTCACCAAGAGCAAACTAAAGGTGATTTCTAAAGGTTTTCCTTCAAAAAGGTCAACAAAGGTTTGGGAACAAAAATAGAATTTTAGTCCAAATCAAAGTCTTGTCCTATTATAATTATCAAACTTCATTTTGTAATTATACCTCTTAGGGCTGGAGAGATGGCTTAGCAGTTAAGAGCATTGGCTGCTCTTGCAGAGAGGACCCCCGTTTGATTCCCAGCACCCACATGGCCACTAACAATTGTCTATAACCCCAGTTCCAGGGTATCTGATCTGACCTCTTGGGCCTTGCATGACATGGGTGTACTTACATAATTACTTAGCATAATGTTTTCAAGGTTCATCCATGCTATGGCATGTGCCAGTACTTTTTATTTACCCAATCATCATTTACTAGATACTTGTGCTGTTTCCCCCTTTAGGCTGTTACAGACTGTGCTGCTGTGACTATTCATGTCAAGTTCTTTTGACAACATGTTTTCCTTTCTCTGTACTAGGAGTAGAACTGCTCATCGCTCAGTAACTCTGTTTGAGGAACTGCCAGACTATTTTACCATAGCAATTACACCATTTTACATTACAACTGGCAATGCATGAATGTTTTCATTTTCCCATTTCCTTGCCACATTCTAATGGGTGCAAAGTAGCATCTCTCTATGATATTTACTTACATTTCCCTGATAATGGTATTGTGCTAACTAGCCACCTTTATACTTTCTTTGCAAAAAAGTCTCTTCAAATCCTTTGTCTACCTTTTAATTAGATTATCTTTTGATTATTGAGTTGTAAAAGTTAACCCTGTGATTTTTAGAAAGCTCTAGCTAAAAGCAAATTCTGAGTGTAGGGATTTACCACAAGGAAAGGCCTTACTTACAAAATCCACATGTTAATTTAATCTTTCCAGATCTAGTAATGAATCCTTAATGGCCTTGGTCACACACTAAATTCCTATTTTCTGAGTCAAGTACTGTATCAAGAACTATAGTGACTACAATAAATAAGGCCATGCCTATATCAGGGACAACCAGTACAGCATACTGCTTAATAATTATGTACATGATGAATGCCTGGACTCAAATTCCAGCTCTACTGGTTCCTTGCTGCCTCACCTCTCTAAACTTCATCTCATTCATCTGTAAAACAGGAACCATTACTTAACTCATAGGATTGTTATAAAGAAAACTAATGATAAAGAGAAAGTATGTGGGCTGGAGAGATGGCCTAGCGGTTAAGAGCGCCGACCGCTCTTACAGAGGACCCGGGTTCGATCCCCAGCACCCACATGGCGGCTGAGAACCGTCTGAAACTCCAATTCCAGGAGAACTCCAGTTCCAGGGGAATCCGAGGCCCGCTTCTGACCTCCGCGGCATTGCACGACACGGGTGCACAAACCTGCATGCAGACAGTACATTCATACACATACAGAAATAAATAAAATTAATAAAAAAAAATAAAAAAAAAATACATTGTAAAATAAAATTTTCTCTTTTTATTGATACATGTTACAACCATTCATAATTTATCCTTATGTAATCCTATGGTGTATTCTATCATATAGGAATACTAATATTCATATTCTAGAAAAAAGAGAGAATGTAAAGTTATACTTTTTTACATGCATGCAACTCTACTGTCAAAATGTCTCTAAATGTGCTTTGGAATTAACCTATAGTTTATTTTCAGATTTCGTAACTTTGATTTATATGTGGAGTGTATGTATGTATATTTGGGAATAATATAAAATCAAATGGGAGGGCTGGAGGGATGGCCTAGCGGTTAAGAGCGACGACCGCTCTTGCAGAGGACCCGGGTTCGATCCCCAGCACCCACATGGCGGCTGAGAACCGTCTGTGACTCCGGTTCCAGGAGAACTCCAGTTCCAGGGGAATCCGAGACGTCTTCTGACCTCCGCGGCATCGCACGACACCGGTGCGCAGACCTGCATGCAGACANAAGATGTGGGCTGGAGAGATGGCCTAGCGGTTAAGAGCGCCGACCCCTCTTACAGAGGACCGGTTCGATCCCCAGCACCCACATGGGCGGCTGAGAACCGTCTGAAACTCCAATTCAGGAGAACTCCAGTTCCAGGGGAATCCGAGGCCCGCTTCTGACCTCCGCGGCATTGCACGACACGGGTGCACAAACCTGCATGCAGACAGTACATTCATACACATACATAATAAATTAAAATAATAAAAAAAAAAAAAGAAAAAGAGAAAGTATGTGACCTGTCAGAGCAAACACCCAGTGATTTTCACTATCTTTAAAGAATACATTCAGGAAGTGTGGATAGAGTGCTGCTATCCCTGTATCCCAATACCTGAGTCACCATGCAAATGGCTTGCATGCCTCACATGAAATGTTTGAAGAAATACACAGTTACCTTTATTTTTTCAGGTTGAGACTCTTCAATAACCACATTACTTGTGGGCCAAGTTAGAATTCCAGGAAGACGAGAAATCAAAGTTTTTGCTTTTTCAAAGTGATTGAGAGCCTCTAGAAATCTGAAGCCATAATTAAGGAAGATATTTAAAATGTGATATATCAACCCACAGCAAAATTCACCCAGACCAAGCTTACTTGAAAGAGCACATCTGGTAAGTCATTAAGCAGAAATAGCCAATGTAATATAAATTTTGTTTAAAAAAAAAAAATAAAGAAGCTGGGCATGGTGATTGCACACCTTTAATCCCAGCACTTGGGAGGAAGAGGCAGGTGGATCTCTGTGGGTTCAAGGGAACCTGATCTACATAGTGAGTTCCAGGACAGCTGGGGCTACAAAAACGCTGCCCTGCCCCCTCCCCCACCCCAAATAAAGAGGACTAGAGAGATGGCCCAGCAGTTAAGCACTAGCTGCTCTTGCAGAGGACTGTGTTTAGATTCCACACACACACATGGTGGCTAACCATGGTCTTTTTTTTTTTTTTTTTTTTTATTTTTATTTTTGTTGTGTATGAATGTATGTCTGCATCAGGTCTGTGCACCCGTGTCGTGAAGCGCGCGGAGGTCAGAAGAGGGTCTCGGATTCCCCTGGAACTGGAGTTCCCCTGGAATTGGAGTTTCAGACGGTTCTCAGCCGCCATGTGGGTGCTGGGGACGAACGGGGTCCTCTGCAAGCAGTCGTGCTCTTAACCGCTAGGCTATCTCTCCAGTCCCAACCATGGTCTTTTAACTCCAGTTCCAGGAGACCTAATGCTCTCTTCTGGCCTTCACAAGCATCAGGTATGCATGTGGTTGGTTCACTTATATGCATGTAAGCAAACACTCATACAGATAAAATAAAATTTTATAAAATAATGCATTATTGTTGCTTGCTGTTATAATAATTAAACAAAAAATAAGACTCTGTTAAATTAAGCTATATCTACCTCATAGTTCAGTCTAACCAAAGAGTAAGTTTATAAAGCAAAAGAACTTTTTTCAGTCCTCAAAAATTTGAAAGGGTGGGGCTGGAAAACAAACTCAGTCATTAAGAGCACTGGCAGCTCTTTTGGAGAACCTGGCTTTAGTTCCCAGCACCCACATAATGGTTTAACACTTGTCCTTGTCTCCAGTTCCAGGGAATCCAACACCCTCTTCTGGCCTCTACAGGCACTGTACATACGTGTATGCTTACACACCCTGCATACATAAAGTAAAATCTTTTGGTCTTTTCGAGACAAGGTATCCCTGTAGCCCCAGCTGTCCTGCAACTCGCAAAGATCCACCTGCCCCTGCCTCCTGAGTTCTAGGACTAAAGGCGTGCACTACCACGCCCAATTTAGGTAAAATCTTTTTTTTTTTTTTTTGGTCTTTTCAAGACAGGGTCTCCCTGTAGCCCAGCTGTTCTGGAACTCACTCTGTAGATCAGGCTGACCTTGAACTCACAAAGATCCGCCTGCCTCTGCCTCCTGAGTGCTAGGATTAAAGGCATGCACCACCATGCCCAGCAGGTAAAACCTTTTAAAAAATTTTTTTAATTGTAAAGAAGTTGTAAGCATACTCCAAGTCCACTTGAGATCCCAGGATATCACAGAACTTTTAAAAAGCAGGTAAAAATTTAAGAATACTTAAATGTTATGAATGATAATCAATCAATCAAAATAACCTAATATGCCTACCACAATGAGTGCAATTATCAGGAACGGAGACTTTGTTTTTAAAGCCAAAGCCATGCAGCCAATTTATGAAGACAAAATGGAGAGATAAAACATTTAGAGAAAAGCTACACATTAAACCCAGAGCAAGGACCAACTATAATATAGTTCAAAGAACAGTTTTATGCTTAACTCATATCTTTGGCACATGTATATCTCTTGTTTTCATGTATTCCATCATTCTCTCAATTCATACATACATCGAAGAGGATGACAGCTCCTCAAAGTACATCCAGCTTATGATAGTATGGTGCCCATAAGACAGCAAAACAACTACATGGTCTACAAAGATGGTTCAGTGGGTAAAGTGTTTGCTGCATAAGTATGAAACCTTGAGTTTGGATCCCCCAACACACACATAAAAGCCCAGAGTATAACAGATTCTGAGGGCTCATTGTCCAGCTTAATCTAGCTGAAACAGTAAGCACCAGATTCATTGAGACAGGGGCAGAGGGACCAGAGAGAGGGCTCAAAGAATAAAGATGCTTACCTGACAAGCCTGGAGGCCAGAGTTCAATTCATGGAACCCATGTAATCGTAGATAGAGAACTGACTCCATGAATGTGTCCTCTGACTTCCACTAATAGCACAGCACATTTATCAGCACACACACACACATCGTGTACACACAATAATAATTAATTTAAGGGGCTGAAGAGATGGCTCAGCGGTTAAGAGCACCGACTGCTCTTGCAGAGGACCGGAGTTCGATTCCCAGCACCCACACAGCAGCTAAGAACTGTCTTTAACTCCAGTTCCAGGGGAATCCAACACCCTCTTCTGACCTCTGCAGCACTGCACGCCACAGGTGCACCAACCTACATGCAGACAGTACACTCAATACACATAAAAAATAATAAATAAAAAAAAAAATAGTGCTGGCAAGATGGCCCAGGGTCAAGAGCACTGACTGCTCTTGAGAGGACCCAGGTTAAGTTTCTAGTACCTACATTAAGCTAACAGCATCCATAACTCCAGTTCCAGTGGAATCACATGTCCTCTTCTGTGAACATTACATGCATGTGGTACACTTACATACATGTAGGCAGAACACTCATACATGTAAAATAAAAAACATATAAGCACACATATAGATACCCATACCAGATACAAACATACCCACACCTGTCTCTACTACACGTGCACACACATGCATATACACATACAACCTACAAAAACCAAGACATTATTATAAGGACCTTGGGTAAGTTAACATCGTGGAACTTTTGATTTCTACTAACCTGTTTTTCTTCAAATATACTTTTCCTATTCCACAGTAGGCCAAGCAGTCAAGTCCCTCATTGGGATAGTGTTCAATAATTCTCTTAAACTGGTTTTCAGCTTCAGATAATTCCTTAAATAGCATTAAAAACAATCATTTACATAAAAAGAAAAATCCTGGAAAAGACTATTTGAAAATTGATTTTTTGCATTGATTTAAAAATCTGGTATTTTTAAAAGTTCCTATGATAAAATTATACCTTCAGTATTTCACTTTTTTATAAATTTCTGATCAATGTGGCTACTCATATGGAAATTCAGGGATACGACTAAACCAATCCTGTTGAAAAAGGACTGTCAGTCAACAAACGTTTACTAACATGTAAGGGCCTGATTCAATACAAACAGGTATAGATTATTGGCTTAAAAACAACTGATTTGGTGTCTGGAGAGAGGGATCAGAAGTTAAGAGCACTGACTACTGTTGCCAAGTACCAGGGTTGGGTTCCCAGCACCCACAAGATGGTTAACCACCATCTGGGCATCTGGGCCCTCTTCTGGCCTCCATGGGCATTGCATGCACACAGTGCATGTATACACATGCAGGCAAAACATTCATACACATTAAAAAGAAGAAAGACTGATTTGGGTACAAACAGAACATATATTATAATAATAGCTTCCCTCTTGGAAGGACTGGCATTCTGATGACACTGTCATATTACTATGTGAATAAGACAGAAAAGTTTGTGTTAAAGAATTACCTGTTGAAGAAAAAAAAATTAAGAGCTCAAATTATATTCCTTTGAACATTTCCAATAAAGCAAGACCTTTGTGGTTTAAATAAATTTTATTTTGGGGAAAAATCCTAGATACTTAGTTTTGAAAAATAATAACCACATTATGACTGAAAAAAAAAGTGCTCTGGGGGAAGAGGGTTCTGGGAGTAGTTAGGGGAGGAGCAGGGGATGAATAAGCTAAAAATTCAGTGTGTACATGTATGAAAGTCTCAAAGAATTTAAAATATTATACGCCTCATTTTTATAAAAGAAAGTAAAAGGAACTACGCTGGTGAAAAATCTTTTAAATTGTGTGTGTGTATTGCCTGCATGTGTGTAAGTGCACCTATGTCATGCAATGCCCACAGAATCAGAAGGTGTCAGATTCCCCCAGACTGGAGTTATAGACAGTTGTTACCTGCCATGTGGGTGCTGGGAATCAAACCCGGGTCCTCTGCAAGAGCAGTGAGTGTTCTTAACCATTGAACCATCTCTCCAGCCCCCTTAGATATTTATTTTTTTAAGTTAGTCTATTTTTTTAGACTTTTTTAAAATTTTTATTTATTTATTTTATGTATATGAATGTACTGTCTGCATGTAGGTTTGTGCACCCGTGTCATGCGATGCTGCGGAGGTCAGAAGAGGGCGTCAGATTCCCCTGGAACCAGAGTTCTCCTGGAATCGGAGTTACGGATGGCTCTCAGCTGCCATGTGGGTGCTGAGGATCAAACCCGGGTCCTCTGTAAGAGCGGTCGGCGCTCTTAACCGCTAGGCCATCTCTCCAGCCCCTAAGTTAGTCTATTTTTATAATAAATAATGAATGCATGAAATTCTGATAAAGCAAACATGGTATTATTGTATCAAACTACAATTAAAATTCAAAATCTTATATCCAAATATTTAGTAGAAAATAGAAAATAGGCACTAATGGAAGATATTCTATCTATTACATCAAGAACAAGGAAAATGAGCCTCAGGTACATTTTTAATTTTAAATTTATTTTATTTTTTTATTTTTATTTACATGTATGAGTATATGGGCTCAATATTAAGTATACCAGTATTATACAGCACCCACAGAGGTCAGAAGAGGGTGTCAGACTCCCCTAGAAATGGAGTTAAGGATGGTTGTTAGTCACCATGTAGGTGCTGGGAACTGAACTTAGGTCCTCTACAAGAACAATCAGTGCTCTTAACTGCTGAGCCATTTCTCTAGCCAGGGTACCAGTAACTCTTAGCAGAGTGGAACATACATTTGTTGTTTTGTTTTTGTTTTATTTTATTTTTTTGGTATTTTGGAGACAGGGTCTCCCTGTAGTCCCAGCTGTCCTGGAACTCACTCTGTAGACCAGGCTGGCCTTGAACTCACAAAGATCCACCTGCTTCTGCCTCCCAAGTGCTAGGATTAAAGACATGCACCACCACTCCCAGCTTGTTTTAATAGGGTGGTAATTTAAACTTGCTTTTAACTAGGGAAATTTTTTTTTTTCCTTTTTGCTCTTTTGGAGACAGGGTCCCCCTGTAGCCTGAGCTGTCCTGAACTCACTCTGTAGACCAGGCTGGCCTTGAACTCACAAAGATCCACCTGCCTCTGCCTCCCAAGTGCTAGGATTAAAGGCATGGGCCATGCCAAGTTATCTAGCGAAATTTAAGAGTCTAGGTTAGCACATCTATCTGCAGCCTACAGGTCAAATGCAGACAGTAGTTATGAACACGGCCAAACTCAAAATTACAAACTTGGTGAAAACATGAGTTTTATTATGTGGGATTTTATTTTTGTTTTATGTTTATTTATTCATGTTTGTTTTTGTTTTGAGACAGGGTCTCCCTGTAGCCCTAGCTGGCCTGGACCTCTGTATGCTGTATGTAGACCAGGCTAGCCTCAGAGATCTGTTTGCCTCTGCCTCATGAGTGCTGTGATCAAAGGTGTGGGGCACCATGCCTAGCCAATTTTTTTTTTCTTTTTACTCAGCTGTGAACTGTGGAGATGACAGCCTCATGCTGGCAATGTCAAAAGGTTGCACACATAGTGGTGGCGCACGCCTTTAATCCCAGCACTCGGGAGGCAGAGACAGGCAGATCTCTGAGAAGTCAAGGCCAGACTGGTCTCAAAGTGAGTTCCAGGCTAGCTGGGGCTACCGGGAGACCCTGTCTCAAAAATACCAAAAAACAAAAACAAAAAACCCAAAAAAGATATTTGCAAGCATCTCAGCATCTATAAAAAACTATAGACCATGGAAAACAAAGTTGTAAAACCAACTGGTACCCTTAAGTAAGCATCCTAGGAAAGGTTGGAAGCAGTATGAGTGATGGAAAGCAAGGGAATCACAGCAGATCACATGCAGACTAGAGAAATAATCCAATACTAAAGTATTCACCACTCAGATCTAACAGCTGTTAACAGGGTCATGTTCACTTTTGATTTTCTAATAAATCAGCATAATACAACACTGACAAACAACATAATACAACTCCTTTCTTTCTTTTTTTTTTTTTTTTGGTCTTTTCGAGACAGGGTCTCCCTGTAGCCCCAGCTGTCCTGGAATTCGCTCTGTAGACCAGGCTGGCCTTGAACTCACAAAGATCCGCCTGCCTCTGCCTCCCAAGTGCTGGGATTAAAGGCGTGTGCCACCACGCCCAGCAATACAACTCCTTTCTAACCTCCCCAGGTCCATTCCACCTTCCACCACTTCAATTACTTGATCTGCGATGATGTCGATCCCTAGTGTTCTCACTATTACAAACTGAATAGATATTAATAAATAATATATAGTACTATTATGTACACATATAGTAATGGACTCCCAATTTTCTCTAACCTGCCTTTTCCTCTGATATTTTTTCTAAAAATCTACCTACTAAGACATACTAAATTTTCTTTTTTCTTTTTTTTTTGGTCTTCTCCCAGTGCTAGGATTAAAGGCGTGTGCCACCATACCTGGCTTTTTTTTTTTTGACATAATAAATTTTCTACTTTAAAAAAAAATTTTTTTTTTCTTTTTTAATGTGTATGAATGTACTGTCTACATGTAGGTTTGTGCATCCGTGCTGTGCAGTGCCACGGAGGTCTCAGATTCCCCTGGAGCTGGAGTTAAATACAGTTCTCGCACTTGGGAGGCAGAGGCAGGCGGATCTTTGTGAGTTCAAGGCCAGCCTGGTCTACAGAGTGAGTTCCAGGACAGCTGGGACTACAGGGAGACCCTGTCTTGAAAAGACCAAAAAAAAAAAAGACAGTTCTCAGCCACCATATGGGTGCTGGGGATCAAACCCGGGTCCTCTGCAAAAGCAGTTGGTGCTCTTAACCGCTAGGCCATCTCTCCAGCCCCAAATTTTCTACTTTTTTTCTTTTTTTTTTTTTTGGTCTTTTTGAGACAGGGTCTCCCTGTAGCTCTGGCTGTCCTGGAACTCACTTTGTAGACCAGGCTGGCCTTGAACTCACAGAGATTCGCCTGCCTCTGCCTCCCAAGTGCTAGGATTAAAGGCGTGTGCCACCACGCCCGGCAATTTTCTACTTTTTATATGAACAGAAAGTAGACTCTTATCAACTGCCAAGCATTACCTTTTTCCTCTAGATATATAAAATATATTTTTTTCTTTTTTCTTTGTTTTATGAAGAGAGAGTCTTGCTATGTGGTCCAGAAAGATCTCAAACTTATGACCCTCTGGCCCTTGTCTCCTAAGTGCTTAAATTATAGGCATAAACTATCACGTCCTATTAAAATTTTCTTTAAAAATAAAACAAAAACACCACCAACAAAAAGCAAACAAGCTACAACTATCTCAGCATTCAGAAGTTAGAAGCAGGAGGATTACAAGTCTGAAGCCAAACTGGAAAACAGCAAGACCCTGTCCAACCTGCCGTCTTCCTTCAAACTAAGCTAAACTTAACTATTTCAGTCTTTTAAGAAAGAAATAAGCCAAAATAGGAACATAATTTTAAAGTATCTTCCATAATCAATGTCTTATTTATCTCAGATATAAATCTTACCTCAGGTTGTCCTATTCCAAGCAGAGAAATAGCAAGTCCATAGACTACTAGTACATAATTAATCATGGCCAGGTTTAATTGCTGTTGATAAAAATGCATTAGTTAAAAATATGAACATAATTCTGGCTCATCTGCATCAGAATAACTTGTTAAGTACAACAGAAAAAGTGTATCAACATCTCATTAATTGATGACTAGGTTAAAGAACAAAGGATTAGAAATACATTTTGTGAAAAGCTGTTATATTCCTTTTAATATATATATAAAATCTATATTTATAATCAGGGTCTCAGAGTACAGTGAAGCATAGTTCCTAACAGATCAGAAAAGTTTTAATAAAAATTAAATCTAGTTGTATTCTTTTGCATGTATTTGGGGACTAGTGACATATTAAGACATCTGCTCTTACAACCTTGCTTAAACTACTTTCTTGCTGGACAAAGGATAGAAGTGAAAGGAGTCCAAATCCTTGACTTAGTCCTTTAAAAGAAAAAGGCCAGGAGGTTCTAATGGATCCCAACAACAATCAAGAAGCACCAAGATTATGTACTGACAGATTATGTACTGTCTTTGAAAGTCTGAAACTGGGAGCACAAAACTTGCTTCCCACACTTGGAAGCATAAAGTCTATCATACAAGTTAAAGTCTAATTTTCTAAATTCATCTGAGGTGATAATCACTGATGAAATTATAATACACCGATTTTACCTTTATTTTTTGAGGATCTAAACCATTTAACAACTCTGTAAAGGCCTGTGCAGCACTACGGCAACGCTGTTCTAACAAGGCTGTGTACCCATCTTGAATTAAGCTTCTCAACATTTTCATAATATTAGCAAAATCCTGAAGAAAAAAAAAACAACTGTCAGTAGTCCAAGTCTATACCTTATTAGTTTAAAATTTAAGATGCTAAGTTTACCAGTAATATTTTTTTAAAATTTTAGTTACATTTATTTATTTTGTGTGTAGGTGGGAGGTATGCACAGGTCAGAACAAACAAATGAAGTCAGAGGACGGCTTGCAGGATTCAGTTCTCAGATTAGCCCCTTCATTAATAGGATCAGTAATATTTTATAAATGATAGTATTTAGGCAAATACCTAAACTGTCCCTAATTTGTTAAATTCCTTCCTCAGTACTGCACGGTTAAAGATACTGTTTTAGCTGGGCGTGGTGGCACAGGCCTGTAATCCCAGCACTTGGGAGGCAGGGGCAGGTGGATCTCTGTGAGTTCAAGGCCAGCCTGGTCTACACAGTGAGCTCCAGGCCAGCTAAAATTACAGGGAGACCCTGTCTCAAAAAGACTAAAAATAAATAAAAGATACTGTTTACCATCCTCACTCTTAGTATATCTGCCAGTGTCCATTATAAGAACAGGTGGTTCATTTTATTCTACATGGTGCTAAGCTTGTTCAAGGTTTCAGGCTTAAAATGGTATTTTGAGGTTTTAAAGACATAATCAAAGAAGACCCACCACCACTTAAATAGGTAAATTGTTTGGCTGGAACTAAACAAGAGACAGGAGAACCAGCAGTCTATGTACTGATCACTATCAGATTTTTAACAACTGCCACGCTGCCTGGAAACAAACCTTAATTTTATGTGAGACAAATATTTCAATCACTAATTTCACTGCTGCTTAACACCACTTAAATACAACCAGACAAATTTATTAGGAAAGGCATCAACCAGTTAAATTCAAAAAGAAAGATGTAAAGAAAAAACTAAAACTGGGCCAGGTGTGGTGGTTCATGCCTTTAATCCCAGCACTCAGGAGGCAGAGGCAGGTGGATCTCTATGAGACTGGGGCCAGCTGGGTCTATATAGTGAGTTCTAGGCCAACTGGGGTAATATGGAGACCCTGTATAAAGAAACAAAAACAATCAAGCCCCTCCCCCCCAAAAAGAAAGAAAACAACTAAAATTAATGTAAAATAAACATTTTTAATTCTATAACATATTCACATAAATTCTACTTTGAATTTATATTTTTGCTGCAAAGCAACAGGTTACAAAGTACCATTCAGACTGGAGGATAAGAACAGACATTAAGCTGTGTATTTGTACCAGTCAGTGAAGGAGAAAAATACATCATCTGAATTTTTTAGTATACAAAGTTCCTAACAGTAAAGGATCAAAAGAAGTCATTCTAACAGGAGGAAAAGCACTTTGGTTATGAATTAGGAAAAGCTTTCTGATGGTTTCTGCCTAATGAATCAAAGTTTAAGAGCATTGTTTCCTCAAAATACACATGGAAAAGAGTAGCCTAAAATTGGTGTTTGTTCTAATATTTAAAACATAATCAAAAGTCATAATTACTTTAAGATATATGAGCTTAAGGATATGAAATATATGTCATCCCAAAATACCAGCTATTAGCTTCGTATGAATTAATTCAATTTTAATTGCTTCTTAACATGAGAAAACAGATCCATATAAGTCAGACATTTTCACTGGAAATTGTTTTCCTCAATACAACCGAACTTGGATTCTTTGGACTGATCTAGAGAGGTAGGCTGAACCTTCTCAATAGAGACCCAGTCTCTGCTATCTTCATAGAAGAAAGATCCAAATACAACAGGCTGAATGAACAAACTGGGCTCTCATGACGATTATGCATGTTGAAATCATCTTTTTATCTTCCTAAGCTCTCATTTACTTTTAAGTCCTCAGAGTTTTAGAATCAGTAAAAGCAGTAATAAAAATCTGTTGTTAGTTCTAAAATCACTTTTGTGCAAATAATTAGAAATGTTTCAGTCTCTTGTATGGTTTGTTACATAAATATAAAACAAGTGCATTTTTAAATGACCCTAGGTACTTTGAAATAAGTATCCTATGTCATGTTAAGCTGCCTTTTTGTCACCAAATAACGTAATTTGTATAAACTTTATTTTGTTTATATGAAATTTACCTAATGTTAACTTAATCAAAGGAAAAGTTGGTGCTTTATGATCTTATAATAGACAAAACAGCTAGTAATAAAATAGTTTCAAAGTATTTAAATATTTAAGAAATATCTAGCTGGGCATGGTGGCGCACGCCTTTAATCCTAACACTCGGGAGGCAGAGGCAGGCGGATCTTTGTGAGTTCAAGGCCAGCCTGGTCTACAGAGTGAGTTCCAGGACAGCTGGGGCTACAGGGAGACCCTGTCTCAAAAAGACAAAAAAAAAAAAGAAATATCTGAAGTTAGTATTACAAAAATCTTTGGGAAAGAATTTTACAGTATTAGTAATTTACTTAAAATTATGGCTAACAATTATCATGTTAATATTTAAATTAGTATTAGTTTGGTTTCTTGGCAATTATTAAACCGGGACTGTAATTTTATTCATGTGAAAATGTTTTGCTTAAAGAATTTCCCTTTTCTGCAGGAAAAGCCTTCACTGTTACCTGGTGTGCAGCTCTGGATGATTTTGAAAACTGCTTCTCCAGGATGCTTTTCAGATCTACTGGTAAAGTCAATTGTGAACTAGCACTAAAGAAGAAAAAAAAGCATGTGTTTTATTTTTAAAAAATAAAGCAGTCTTACTCATATTTAAAAAACAACATATTTAAAATACTGAGTAAATGGAGAATCCCACTAGTTCCCGAACAGAAATATTACCACAATGTGGATTCCTCTCTTAAACCTTAAATCCAAAGCAATGTCCATTAAAATCCCTGTAAAATTGAGAGGAAAAACAAACAAACAAAAAAAAAAACCAAACATACCTCAACTTTTCTGATTCATTGTTTCGGGATTTTTGTTTTCCTTTATGTTTTGGAGGCTGACCTGTGAATATAAAAGGATTTGTTCCTGAAACATATACATAAAAATCTGCAAGACTGGTGGGTGTTTTGGCACACACCTTTAATCCCAGCACTCTGGAGGCAGAGGCAGGAGGATCTCAGTGAGTTCAAGGCCAGCCTGGATCTCTGTGAGTTCAAGGCCAGCCTGGTCTACAGAGTGAACTCCAGGCCAGCTGGAACTAAAGGGAGACCCTGTCTCAAAAAGACCAAAAAAAATTTTTTTTAATTAATTACAAATTTATTTTAAAGTATTATTAAAAAAATCTACAAGACTGATAAAAAAAAAAAGTATACGTAAACTGGAAGCCAGCTATACAACAGTGCACTGCAACAAAATATACATAAATTAAAATAAGAACCGGGCATGGTGGCGCACGCCTCTAATCCTAGCACTTGGGAGGCAGAGGCAGATGGATCTTTGTGAGTTCAAGGCCAGCCTGGTCTACACAGTGAGTTCCAGGACAGCCAGAGCTACAGGGAGACCCTGTCTCAAAAAGACCAATAAATAAATAAGAAAGAAAAGAAAGCCAAAAAACAATAGTGTATGTGAATTTAACTACAAATAAGTCAAGAGGCTACTGATAATACAGGGTTATAAAAAACTAAAATGATAGTTATTATTTGGGTCAACAGTAGATACAGACATGGGCAATAGTTCCTTTTCTCAGGCAGTTTATAACCAGATGGAAAGAAGCATAAATAACCTTAGTAATCATCCAACCAACCAATTACCAAAGACACCAAGTTGTTACTAACAAATTAATTCCATAGTCAGTAACTGCTCTCAGGACTCACAGAAGGGAGAAATCACTTTATCCAGAATAGTTGGGAAAAGCATTACTGAGGACACAGTATTTCGGTTTTGTAAGGGACTCAGGGTCACTGAGCAGTAATAAAGATGGCACACTTCCATCTTGGGTCTCTGGCTGGAAGGCCTTATGTTTTAACTCCAACAGGGCCCTTCAATTGACCTGCTCAGAGTCAAGTAGCCCTGGATATCTCAGCTTGGCAATGTGACTTACCAGCCTTCTCGTTGTTTAAACTGACCAACCCAAAATTAGGGGAGGGGAAACCACTAAGACTTTTAAAACCCAGATTCTTCCAGGTGACACTGGATTTCAGTTTCAGGATCCCCTCTCCACTTGTGGAGCACTTCATCTTTCTGTATGAACATGAGTACACATGTGATTCTTTATGTGTATGGGTGTGAGCCTTTATTTTTCAAGTTTGACTGTTACCCTCTAATGATCTGATATTTTTCCTGCCTTTAATTCTTTAATTGGCTGATAAAACAAACCTAACAATACTCCTAGCTAGACTGATGATACCAAACTAAACAGTTTGGTTTTGAACAACAAACGGGATATGGATAGAATAATCTGAACTCAAGAATGGCATTAATTTTAGAAATACTAAGTCAATCTCTGTTACCCAAAGAGTTCTACAATGGTAGAAAAGGAAGGTGGGGTGGCACATTTACAGAATTCCACTCAGGTCCCCCAGCTCTGTAAGCCCAGACTCTATTCCACTAGAAGGAGGAAATCATTGTCTTTTTTTTTTGGTGGTGGTGGGGGTTTCAGAGGCGTGGTAAGCTTAAAGCTGAGTTAGAAGAGTTAGCATGGCAAGGATAGGGCATATATGACAGAAGGCTTGTGGGGAGAGCACAGAGACAAGTCCGACAAGGAGAAGAGAGAGTCCAGGATGGCTTTGATGTCCTTAAAACTGAGAAGCTTCTAGAAGGGCAGTGGAGATCTGGTTTGAATTTTACTGTTTGGACATGGCAAAACTAATCATAATTCTAGGACTACAAGACCTTCACCAGAATAGAAACAGTGATGGCTAGAGAATATTTATGTGCTGTCTGAAAAGTCTAAGAAATATTAATACTTTAAAAGCCATCTTTCATAAAGTGTTATCCTCAAAAACATTTTACTGTTAAAATTACATTAAGACAACTACATAAGTTTCCATGTTCTCTGTTTTCTGTTTGTGTGTAGGTGTTCAAGTGTGTGGAAGCCAGACGTCAACTTTGGTTGTCTTCCTTAATCACTTTCCATCTTATCTTTTTGAAACAGGGTCTCCCACTGAACCTGGTCCTTTTAGATTCAGCTAGACTAGCTGGTTATCAAGCAACAGAGATGCCTCTCCCTACCTGGTGCTGGGATTAAGGCCTTGTACCCGGTTTTTACATGGGTGCTGGGAATCAAAAATTTATAACTTTATGCTTGTATGGCAAGCACTTTACCAATTGTGATAACTTGACTGGATCTAGAATCAGTGAAGAGATAAGCCACTAAGAATACCTATAAGACACTTCCTTGGGGGGCTGGAGAGATGGCCTAGCGGTTAAGAGTGCTGACCACTCTTGCAGAGGACCTGGGTTCGATCCCCAGCACCCACATGGCGGCTGAGAACCGTATGAAACTCCAATTCCAGGAGAACTCCAGTTCCAGGGGAATCCAACACCCTCTTCTGACCTCTGCGGCACTGCACGACACGGGTGCACAAACTTGCATGCAGACAGTACATTCATACACATACAGAAATAAATAAATAAATAATTTTTTTTTTTTTTAAAAAGAGACTTCCTTGATCCTATTATTTGAAGTAAGAAGACCCACCCAAAATGTGGGCAGCACCTTCTGGTGACAGCCAGGCCTAAGGATCTAAGAGAAAAGCTGTCTCTTCTGTCTGCTCACCTCCAGCCCTTGCTCAGAGCATCTCCTCTGTTGCTGCCATCCTTCTCTACATTAGAACCTGCTTTCTTCCCCTCTTCCAATATGGACTGAAGATAAGAGGCTCCAGAAATCCTCCAGGCATTCAGGCCAGATTAGAACAGCTGAGGTGTCCTGCCTCACAGACTGAACAGCTACCAGGTTCTCAGCTTCTCCCAGTGTGAAGACAGCCATCGTGAGACTAACCATACTGTGTCATAGAAGCCAATCAAATAAATCCCCTTTTAGTAGATATTCTATCAATTCTGTTCCTATAGAGGATCCTAGTATACCAACTGAGCCATCTCCCTAGCCCTCAATGTTATCTTAACATAGAAACTGCTGTAGTTTAGTCTCACACAAGTCCACGTATAAAGGTTTAGTCCTCAGGACAGCAGAACGGGGAGATAGCTGCTGTGATACCTTTAAGGAAGTAGAACCTAACTGGAGTACTTTAGGTTACAGAGAGAAAACTGAGGGGAGCTATGGGACTTGTCTTGCCTTTTCTCTCACTACTTCCTAGTTTGATGTGAGCAGCTTGCTTTGATACACACTCCTTGACCCTGCCACCCACAGACCTCACCAGAACTGAGCCAACATAGGCAGCGTGCTTTTTGAATCTTCGGATACCAGAGCCAAAACAGACTTCTTTTTGCCTCATAACTAACCTGTGAAGTATTTCATTAAAGTGATGGAAAGCTGACTAAAGATATTATTTTACTTATATTACCAAAAGTATTATAAAACAAAGAGAAAATACAAGTAAAAGTAGAGGAACAAAAGCAAAAATAAATTTTCAGACATAAAAAAAAAAATTGAAGCCGGGTGTGGTGGTGCACGCTTTTAATCGTAACATTCAGGAGGCAGAGGCAGGAGGGGCTTGTGAGTTCAAGGCCAGCCTGGTCTACAGAGTGAGTTCCAGGACAGCTGGGGCTACAGGGAGACCCTGTCTCAGAAAGACGAAAAAAAAAAAACAAAAAAAAAAAACCAGACATAAAAGTTTGGGTAACATTACATAAACTCAGCAACAATGCAATGAAAAATTACTCACTTGGTGGTGAATATTCAGGGTGACAGTCACAATCATCTCCCTTCAAAGCTTCATCCACCCCCTACCATGAAAATAATAAAACTAGTGAGATTCTTCAAAAACAATAAAGCCACAAAGAAAAAGTTACATAAGAGAACAGAATTCAGAGTAGAATATGACAGGTTCACTCAAGCACCTAAAATATACATCTGGTTATTATGCATATACATAAACAAGCAAACATAGTGATAACTAATGACAAGAGATCAAGGGAAATGACAAATTCTTTTTTTAAAACTTTTTTTAAATTTATTAATTATTTTTTATGTGTATGAGTGTGCTGTCTGCATGTAGCTTGGTGCACCCGTGTCGTGCAATGCCATGGAGGTCAGATTATAGGCCGGGCGTGGTGGCGCACACCTTTAATCCTAGCACTCGGGAGGCAGAGGCAGGTGGATCTTTGTGAGTTCAAGGCCAGCCTGGTCTACATAACGAGTTCCAGGACAGCCTGAGCTTCAGGGAGACCCTGTCTCAAGAAGACAAAAAAATATAAAATAAATAAAAATAAAAATATTTATTTTTTTAAGCAGGTTTCTTTTTTATTTTTTATTTATTATGTGTATGAATGTACTGTCTGCGTGTAGGTTGGTGCACACGTGTCACACAATGCTGTGGAGGTCAGAAGAGGGTATTGGATTACCCTGGAACTGGAGTTAAAAACAGTTCTTATCCGCCATGTGGGTGCTGGGAATCGAACCCAGGTCCTCTGCAAGAGCAGTCAGTGCTCTTAACTGCTGAGCCATCTCTCCAGCCCCGGAAATGACAAATTCTTGAATGTCACTTCTATCTCTGATGCTTAACATGATGCCCAATGTGAGAGTTGTTCAACAATGCCTATAATTCACTAATATAATCACAATTTTCCTATGCTAATCTCTCTAATGAAATGAAGATCTCCATAGTTTCAATATTAATCACAAAATGATTATAGAGGATTTTGAAAATTTTTCATCAGTGCCATTATCAGCCCCTCCCCCAGGGTCAGCACACAGAAGCTGTTATCCACAACAGTTGGTTAAAGCTGCATCTCAAGCTGGCAGCTGAACCTGGCAATGTGTAAGTTTCCCACATGGTACTGATTTTGAAGGCATGGTATGGAGAACAGCTGAGGGGTGGCACCATGGACAGGGCTGGAATCAAGGCCATAAGGCCTCTATTGCCGTGGAATCCCCAGGATTAGAAGGGTCATGGAGAGAAGCTGAATCTTGGCATGTATGTCTTGGATGGAGTACCAGAAGAGACCACAGGGGCCACTGGTGAAGATGCAGCATTGACTACAGTAGAGACCCCCAAATACCAGAGGCTCCAAAAAAAGTTCCAGGAAAGCTGGGGATAAAGGGAGAGGATGTCTGAAAAAAAAAAAACAAACCCAAAAAAAAAAAAAAAAAACCAGAGGCTCCAAGACTATGGAACAACCATCAAGGAGAGTGCAGGTGTGGTGTGGAGGAGGCCTGGGCCTATGAGACAAGTTTGTGGATGGGCAAGCCAAAGAGGTAGGACTGCCTAAGCTCTTTGGAGCCCAGAAGTTCGATGAGTCCCAGAGGCTGGATACTGCTGGTGGCAACTGCCCTGGTTCTTCCCTCTGGGAATAAGAAGGTATATGATTTGTATTTGATTTTATAGAAGCCCACAGTTAAGAAACTAGGCTTTTTTTTTAATTTTTTTATTTTTTATTAATTTTATTTATTTTTGTATGTGTATGAATGTACTGTCTGCATATAGGTTTGTGCACCCGTATCATGCAAGAAACTAGGGTTTTAAAAGAGACCCTGAACTTATAAAGTGTTAGGATTTTTTATAACTGTGGGACTTTTGTTTTTTAAGTCTTTTTGAGACAGGGTCTCCCCTTAGCCTCGGCTGGTGTGGAACTCACTATGTAGACCAGGCTGGCCTGGATCTCAAAGAGTCTGCTTGCCTTTGCCTCCTGAGTGCTTGGATTAAAGATATGCACCACCATACTCAGTCAGGATTTCACAACTTATACTGTGTTTTATATTGTGATATTAACATGAGATCTTGAAGTCAAACAAGAAATTAAAGGTTGTGTTATAAAGTGATTTGTATGTCAAAGTTGACAAGGGGTGGCACATCAATTTTCGCCAACTTGACATAAACCTAGCCATATCTGGGTAGAGAGAATCTCAGTTGAGGAATTTCCTCCATTGGATTGGCCTGTGGACATGTTGGTGGGGTGTTTTCTTGAGTGCTGATTAATGTAGGAGGACCCAACCCACAGTGGGCAGTGCTATCCCTGGGCAGGTGGACCTGGGTTATGTAAGAAGTAGGCTGAGCAAGCCAGGAGAAAAAACCCAGTAAGCAGCATTCCTCCATGCTTCTGTTCCTGCCTCTAGATTCTTGCCCTGACTTCCCTTGGTGATGAACTTGCTTGGAAGTGTAAGATAGAATAAACCTTTTCTTCCCCAAGTTGGTTTATTCAGTTGTATTAAAACATCATAAAAGCAAACTAGGACACCTTTCTTTCCTCAAACCCTAAAGAGAAATACAAGTTCAATGATAGCTGCTAGCTTTTTGTATGCCACAGGCCTGAGAAAGGGTCAGACACATTTATCTGAGACATCTGATCACAGAGCCTGCCTAGAGATCTCATGATGGTCTGAAGAAAACTTGAGACTAAAACATTTGCTGAGCACAGCACTGAATTAAGGGCTGGAATTATGGCTGTCAAGGGCAACAAAAGATACTTTGGGCAGAAGCAGGGAAGAGGTATACCTTCTACACATCACAGCATAGCAGATGAGTTGAAGGTTGATACAATGCCAAGTAACCAAAAAAGATTGCACGAAATAAAAAGGGGAAAAAAAGAAAAATCCAAAACACTGAAGAGAGGGAAGTGGAGACTTAACTACCTGGCCCCCATTGTCAATCATTCCTAAGAGACTGGATGGAAGGTAAAAATAAAGGACACACACACATGGAACTCCGTATACATTAACTATAATTCCAAAATAAATCATGTGACTTTTAAGTTTTTGTTTTTGTTTTGTCTTTCTGGGACAGGGTCTCCCTTGTATCCCCAGCTGACCTGGAATTTGCTATGTAGACAAGGCTGCCCTTGAACTCATAAGAGATCCACCTGCCTTTGCCTCCAGAGTGCTGGGACTAAAAGTCTGCACTGCCACACCTGGTCCTAAGTATTATCTCATGTAGCTATCTGAGAAAGCCAGATAACCATTTTTTTTTAAAAAAGTAATTTTCTTTGCAACAATTGACAAAAAAGGGCTCAGATCACCAAAATACTTGGTTTCCACTACCACCAAAACATCATTGTAAAGATATTTATATTATTTTATATTTATATTATATTAACATTATTTCTGTTTGAAATAATTTTATTTTTAAACTGAGCTTACCTTTAGATTCTGATTACCACCGTTTGCCATTTTGTACTTGGTTTTTCTGAAACTTCTTTCTGTTTCCACAAAGTTAAGTGATGTACTAAATGCAGGTGCTGATAAATTTCTGGATATGTAAGCTCTGGAGATGATTTAAAATAAAAAAAGGGGAGAATAGTTATGTTATTCCTACTATGGCATGCATTTAAAAATTTTTTTAATTTAATTAATTTTTATTTTTGTATGTGTATGAATGTACTGTCTGCATGTAGGTTTGTGCACCTGTGTCGTGCAATGCCGTGGAGGTCAGAAGAGGGTCTTGGATTCCCCTGGAACTGGAGTTCTCCTGGAATTGGGAGTTACAGATGGTTCTTAGCTGCCATGTGGGTGCTGGGGATCGAAGCCTGGGTCCTCTGCAAGAGCAGTCGGTGCTCTTAACCGCTAGGCCATCTCTCCAGCCCCAATGGCATGCATTTTAAAAAGTTATTCTTCAGGGCCTGGCTTACTGGGATTTGCCTCTAATCCCAATAGTGAGAAACAAAAACAGGTGGATCTCTTTGAGATCAAGACTAAACTGGTCTCACACAGTGACTTCCAGGCCAGCTAGGGCTGTAAGAGAGAACCTGTCTCAAGATAGAAAACGAAGTAATTCTGCAGGAGCTGGAGAGACGGCTCGGTGGTTAAGAGCACTGACTACTCTTGCAGAAGACCTGGGTTCAGTTCTCAGAACTCAGAAGGTGACTAACAACTGTCTATAACTCCAATTCCAGGGGATCCCCTCTTCTGACCTCTATGGGCACTGCATGACATGGATACCATTATACACATGTACCCAATACACTCATAAATATAAAAGTAAAATAACAAAAACTGTAACAAACATGACAATTAAGTAAAATTAGGTAGAAGAGGCTGGAGAGATTACTGGCAGTTAAAGAGTACTGGGTGCTCTTGCAGAGGATGTCAGCCACCATGTGGATGCTGAGAACTGAACCCAGGTCCTCTGCAAGAACAGTTCCCAACTCCAGTTCCAGGGGATCCAATGTCTTCTACCCTCTGTGGGCACTGCACACATACGGTGCACCTACATACACACAGGCAAAATACTCTAAAAACAAATTTTTATTCTTCTAAAAAAAAATTGTACAAATCATAGCCTTTCTTCCTTGAAATCAAGGTATTGTTTTGAAGATTCTCTGCTGCTAAGATGGTGTTTTATGCATTGACAGTACTTTAAATTCGGTATTAAACTCAAATTAAGAACAGTTCAAAACAAGCACTTTGGGTTCTAAAAATTTTTTTTTTCTCTCTCACATCAGGAAAAAAATGTAAGTTCGGGCATCATCTGGGACCGAATCATTTTCTCAGCATGCACTTGGGTTCTAATATTAAAGTGCTAAACTTCCTGTTTTACATTTAATAGCTTCAATACCCTATGCACGTAAAAAGCTCAGTCTCTTTTAATTGGCAAATGAGAAAATATGGAAGCTTTGCTACTATTTCTTTACCTATAAGCATATTCAGGTCTATCTGTAGCCTCTGAAAGATACCAGGAGGCTGGAAGTCATGCTTTGAGGAAAGGGGCGAAGAGCACATGGCACACGCTACATCCTAGCTCTCTGTGGCCGGGACTCTCAGAGGGAGATGGGGGATCTATAAATGTCCAAATGGTTCAGTAAAATAACAAAACAAATCTGGCAACTCTCAAGTCACCTAATGTTAGATATCTCTCTCTCCTCTCTGTCTATCTCTCCCTTCCCCACCCCAACCAACAAAACAAACAAAAACCATACTCTCTTTCATCTGAAGTAAAGATTGCTATTATGCGGCTAAGGATATAGTTCAGGGATAGAGTACTTGCTTAACATGCATGAGGCTCTAGACAGACAAGTTCCAGCAGCACATAAAGCTTTCTAGTAGCTCTTAAAGTGACAAATAAGTGATTTTTACATTCATGGAACAAAGCCTTCCCAAGTAGCAGCTATATGACCTGACATTAACTCACCTGCTTTCATAAAAGTCTCTAATTGGATTCTTATTTGATGTTCGACCTATAAAAGCCAATCACACACACAGTAATCAACAGGCTAGCAACATATACTTAAAAATATTTTCAAATTTCCTTTAAGTTGACAGTGAAAAACATTAAAATTTGAAAGCTGAAAAATAAATTTCACAATTCTGGATTTTTTTTTTTAATCTCAAGAAGCTGTCAACAATTTCTACTAGTCTTGTTAGACAGCTCATTCCATGTGATCACTGACAAAGTGACAGCAACAAATAAATTTGAATCTGACAGTACCTGTCTTCAAGGAGCTCACAATCTTAGAATCATGCTATGCTGGATGGTAACAACTGCTGGATAAACAAATCTCAGCTCAGCTCTACAGACTAAATACCCAAAAGAAAAAGGACAGAAGAAAGGTCTACCTGCTGGAAGTGTAGCATAAAAGACATTTTAAATATTGTAGAAAGCAAAATAAGTAAGGAAAGAAAACAAAAGTAGAATGAGTAACTATGAATGAAAACCCACAATTCCTAGTCTGCACAGCCAGGCTCTGTAACAGTTGAAAGACAGATGATGGGCAGATTTATTCAGCATGCTAAAGAATTTGTTGGGAGGTTGGTACAGAAACATCAAGTAACTCTACTAATGGACCTTTTCTCAGGAAATTAATAATGGAGAAAAAATAAAACAAATTTCTTTTTAAAAGCTATCAGAAAGCTCTGGAAAGGGTATTTTTCTAAAGAAAATAAATAAAATTTGGTTAGTGTGTTTTAAATAAAGTAAATCATGATTACTTAACCGAATATAACACTAACATAATTCTACACAGACAGAAATGGGAAACTTGAGTGACTTCACCAAAGTAACATAACAAAAGTACAAACCATTTGAGAATTGGCATAGTCTTCCATTAATCCAAGAAATCCACTTTCAAAAGACTTAAAGGGAATTTGATTGTAACCAAAAGAATCTTAGGTGAAATACCTTGTAGGTCTTCTATTTGTTTTTGTAACTTTACATGCTGCTGAATAAGATCCTTGATTCCCTCAGGGTCATTTTTACAGAGTTTTTGAGCTTTTATATTTGCTTGCAGGGCCCAGTCATATTCCCCCAGCATACAAAGAGCATCACAATAACGATAATGACCCTGTTTCAAAAAGATAAATTTAATTTTTTTTCTCAAAAATATTAAATGAAAGAAGGAAAAAATATTTTGTTGTAACATATTAATTTAAAATGTTAGGTCAGGCCTACCAATAAAAAATGTTAGTATCCCAGGAAATAAATTAGATAATAAACTAAGTGAAAAGTTATAAGTAAATGATTTTTAATAATTAACTAGAATACTTTTAAGAGATTTCCTGAACCCCAGAAAAGAATCTAACTTTCATCATATTTTATTAGAGAGGAATTAATACACTATTTTACCCAAAATAAAGGATAAGTCATTAATTATAAATAACTTAATTAAAAAAATACTTGATGACAATGGCACGAGCCAGAAGTACAGCAGTTTCCCCACACTACCCCAGAGCCAGGCGTGAGTAGGGCTGCTCTGAGCTAGCTCTTCCCACCTTCTCTCCTCATCAATCAACTTGCTTTACCTCTAAGAATAGTTTCAGATTTGAGAAAAAGTCCTAATATCAATGATTTTATTTTTAACTCCAATAATAAGGACTTTTGTTGTCACAGAAGCAAAAACCCTTGTTAGTGTCAGTGTTTGGAAAATCTATATCAAACATGAACTTTTTAAGCTAGAAAGCTAGTAATACCATTCCTAGAGTTGATTCAATGTCCCTTTTGAGCTACTCACAAACTGAACTCTTATTTTAGGTACAAATCTTCTACTACAAAAATGGTTTATTAGAAAAAGTGGCTAGAATCTATTCTCTTGTCAAACAGACAAACCAAAGAACCCTGATTTGATGAGATCTCTGCTCCAGATGCCTTTATACAATATTTATTTTACAGAGAACATTCTGATTCAGTAAGAATCCAAGATAAATTCATGCAGGCTCTGTGCTATGTTCCTTCTGACCTAGTTCTAGAAACATTTAAGACAGATACAAATTCAGATGGCACTTCATTAAACACTGCTTTCTTCCCTGGGTAGATTCACTATTTCTTGACACCCAAGGCATAAGACAGAGATCCTTTAGATATGCTACAAGGTCAAAATCCTACCTCAAGGCCTTGTCAACTCTAAAAGTTTAGGTAACTGCTTTCAAAAAGTAAAACACACCCAACATAGAGAAAATGACAGATCATAAACTCTATCTGCTAAATTTATGGTGACCATTTTTCATCCCATCCCTCAATATGCGCACCTACCCTTACCTTCTACTTTTCCCTAAACCCTATAAAATGCAGTACAACTTCTACTGGTTGAAGTGTATTCAGATCTCTGCTTTCTGTTGTCTGAATGAAGCTTAAATGAATAATCAATTTCATGAAACCTGTTACCAAAGTCCTGCTCTCTCTCTCTCTCTCTCCGACACTCTCATTATGTATCACATTAGGAAGAAACTCCTCATTGCATGCCTGTCTCCTATCCCTTCAACTAGAGGCCACCACTTCTAACTCCTGTATCGTGGAAGGACTGTGGATTCTAGTGCTCTACCCAACAATGCACCTGAATGGAAGCATGGCTGTGACCCAGTGACTGGCCAATTCCTAGGCCACTGTGATTAATCTACAAGCAGGCCCCTGACTCAGCCAGTATCAAGTATCACCCTGGGTACTCCTCAGGTTTACTAATAGGCATTGAAGGAAGTTCTCTTTTCCCTGGACTAACAGCCATTTATTGATTTTGGGCTATCACTGGTAAAAGCCTTTATAATGAAGGAGCCTACGCTCTATTTCACACTTCTAGCCAAGATGGAGTAACAAAGGCTACATTTGCCCTCCACTTAAAACGCAAAAAAAGACCCTGTCTCGAAAAGACCAAAAAAAAAAAAAAAAACCAAACCAAACCAAACCAAACAAAACAAAAAAAACCGCAAAAAAAAAAAGGCAAAAAGATAAATCATGTCTTATAAAGCACTTGGCTTTGGATAACGAACATAATCCATGAGAGAAAAGGAACACATAAACCCTAAGGCTGCTCCAATTTACTGAAGAGGGTTTAATCCTCAGCAAGGAAGGAAGAATCTGCACAAAAACTAGTAGTCTGTCTCTCAGTCAAGGAGACAGGCTAGAAGGCAGCAAAGGCCCAAGGCAGCTTCAGGTCACAAGCCAGGAGAGCAGAGAGGAGAAGTTGCCTAGAGAACTCCTGCAGTCTTTCCTGAGACTCCATACATGAGGACGCACCACCTACTTAGAAAGGCTTTGATTCGGGGCTGGAGAGATGGCCTAGCGGTTAAGAGCGCCGACCGCTCTTGCAGAGGACCCGGGTTCGATCCCCAGCACCCACATGGCGGCCGAGAACCGTCTGAAACTCCAGTTCCAGGAGAACTCCAGCTCCGAGACCCTCTTCTGACCTCCCGCGGCAATGCACGAAACGGGTGGCACAAACTTGCATTGCAGACAGTACAAAAAAAAAAAAAAAAAAAAAAAAAAAAAAAGAAAGGCTTTGATTCAGGAAAAAAAAAAATTAAGGAAAGCTTAATATTCCTTCTACAAATTTTACAAGATTTTTGGAAAACCATCATCATAATCTGGGTTTAAACACTAAGATTTCTATCATTCTACAAATTCTGTAAATACAGAATACCCACCAGGTACCAGTTTTTATGATCAGCAAAGATTCTGTTTCAAGCAAAAGAACGACTCACAATTAAAGTAGCAACATACTACCTTCAAATACAACCACCATCTAGCACTGAATTTAACCCCAAATCTCAGTCTCATTTGAAACTCTTATTTACTGTTAGTGAGAGAGGCAGAGAGACACAGAGAAAGAAAGTGAGCGAGCAAGCGAGAGAGAATGTGTGAATGGAGGTGCACGGGTGCCAGCTTTCAGGACTCAAGAAAACTTTTCAGTTTTCTCCTTTTACCATAGGTTCTAAGGATCAAACTCAGGTAATCAGGCTTGTTTACCAAGCACCTTTAACTAAAGAGACATTCTGCCAACGCTGAGACTATTTAAAAAAAAAAAAAACTTGGATAATTTTATAATTTAAGAAAATAGAGACTAATGCAATAAATATCCAGATCATTGTTATATATGTTTCAGATTTTAATAAAAGAAATAAAATTACAGATGTGGCTGTAATCTCCTTGGTAACCTTGCCAATTTCCTTTCCCTTTCCTACCCAGTCAAAAGTCTGATTGGCATTCTTCCAGCTTACGCTGGGCTTACAGAGAGTCTTTTCATAAGCCAGTCTACTCAATTCTAATGCAATCTCCTGTTTCATTATTCATCACTAAGTCAACAAAGACTATTCAGTGCCTGTTCCCATTGAAGCTCTCTATTCTGCTGGTCTAATTTTTTCTATTTTTATTCTGATCTTCCACAACTTTTAATAGCTTGTCAATTCAGATCCAAGAGTAAATCACAGGACCTTTACCTGTGGAGCCCACATTATATGGGAAGATACAATAAACAGTGTAATGTAGTATACGTGGCATGTTGAAAACTAGGCTAAATATAGGAATGATAACAATAAACCAGGGAAAGAGAATAGGAAATATCAACAAGGGTCAGGTTTAGCATTTCAATAGTATAGCCAGGAAAGGTATCCCTGAAATGTTCAGTAAAGAAGGGAATGCAATACAAGGGATAACCAGTGCTGGGGAAAAGCATGCAAAGAGGGAGGAACAAATACAAAGAAAAATGGACCCTGCAGGTTTGAGGAGCAGTGGGAAGAACAAAGGGAAAATGCAGAACTAATCAGGAAAAAGACAACCAGAGGTTGGAGAAGTTAGGGTACTCAAGATGTAGGCAGATCATGAAAATCAAAGTAATAACTTTGATCAAGTGAAAATTCCACTTTACTGCTTTCTCAGTGGCTATTAGGTGTGATTAGAACAGTGCTGTAAGCCTGACCTGCTAGCCCAGGCCAACAATTTCAGTGACCAGGGAGAAATGTACCAGAATCACAAGCTCAAAGCTCTCCTTGGACCTCAAAACATGTTGACGGCCAACTAGTGGCAAATTGGTGAGACCCTGTCTCAAAAAATGGAAGAAAAAAAAAAAGGGAAAAGAAGGCTAGGGATACATGATATAGCTCAGTCTATTTGCCAACATGTGTTAAGGCCCTGGGTTCAATACCTACTACCATAAAAAATTAATTCATGAATATAAAATTAAAATAAAAATGTTTCAAATTACTAACTTTGTACATTTTACTATGTGTAAGTATGCAAATTTATTTCTAGGGTACACACATATGAAATCAAGTAAATATTAGGCTATATAAACAATCAAGATATTGTCTAGAGCACACACACACAGAATTGAGTAAGTATGGGGCAAGTACAACATACAGTTTTCCAAATAAGTTACAAGCCATTCATACTCTCACGTTTTGAGAGTTCCTATTACGACCCAATGAGCCTGGCACACAGGACCATGAGTCTCTAACTTTGGCAATCTGAAGAATTCAAAACAGAAATGCTTCATGTTTACTTGTGACTGTGAGGGTCTGTGCTCTTGGGGTCTTCTATTCTGTTCTACTGGTTTCATTTATCCATCTTTATACTGATCCCCTACAACTTTAATTACTAGAAACAGATCATAGTTTCTCATTTCTTTTTTTTTTTTTTTTTTTTTTTTGTTTTTTCGAGACAGGGTCTCCCTGTAACTCCAGCTCTCCTAGAACTCACTCTGTAGACCAGGCTGGTCTTGAACTCATAAAGATCCGCCTCCCTCTGCCTCCCAAGTGCTAGGATTAAAGGCGTGTGCCACCATGCCCAGCTAGTTTCTCATTTCTTAATAAAGATGTTTTTTGTATTTATTATTTTTACTTTGCCTGTATGTGTGTGCACCCTGTCATGCAATGCCCGTGGAGGTCAGAAGAAAGCGTTGATTCCTCTGGAACTGGAGTTACAGATGGCTGTTAACCACCATGTGGGTGCTGCGAAATCGAACCCAGGTCCTCTGCAAAAGCAACCAGTGCTCTTAACCGTTGAGCCATCTCTCCAGCCTTTTTAAAAAGATTTAAAACATTATGTGTTTGGCTGCGTATAGTGGTGCATGCTTTTAATTCCAGCATTTGGGAGGCAGAGGCAGGTGGATCTTGAGTTCAAGGCTACCCTGGTTTACAGAGTGAGTTCCAGGCCAGCTAGGGTTATAGGGAGACCCTATCTCAAAAAGACAAACAAACAAACAAACAAACAAACAAACAAACAAATGAGAGAGAGAGAGAGAGAGAGAAATAACAGAAAACAAAAAACCATTATGTGTTTGTATGTCTGTGTGAGTGAATATATACATGTGTGTGCAAGTGCCTGTGGAGACCAAAAGAGGTTGTTGGCTCCCCTAGAGCTGGAGTTACAGGCTGCTGTGAGCCTTTCAATGTGGGTGCAAGCAACATAACCCTGGTCCTCTACAGAGCATTGGGCACTCTTAACTGCTGAGACATAACTCCAGCCTCTTTCTCATTTCTACTGGCCATTCAGGATCACTCTTCTGTAAAATCCTTATTTATTTTACTGGTCCACTGTCTACCAGGTTTTTACTCACTTTGGGGAACCTGCGTTTGGGCATTTAAATCCTCTTAGCTTCTCAGTTCATTCATGTCTTGATATGTAGATATTTTAAAGTCTGATATAGTCAGTTTTATCAAAGTGTGTATGTACAGTGTTACTGTACAATCTCGGGGCTGGAGGTGTGGAGCAGAGGTAGAACAACTGAGAAGAAATGTTTGCACTCTTTATAGTCTGAAGGTAGGAAAGGAGTCTCTCCTCTTTTTCTGTCCCCTTCATCCCCTTATCTTCCTTCCCTCCCTTTCATCCTTTCCCTCCCTCCCTCCTCCCACTACCTCCTTACTCCCTGCTTCCTTCCATTAAGTCCAGGGCTTCTTACAAGCTAGGATGTGTCTACTGCTCTTACTGCCTCTCACATCTGAGCGCCCCCAGTACTGAGTGTGGAACTCAAGTTTCCTACTTCCTATCTTTGAGCTGTCATTTCACTTGCATTTTTACATACAAATACATGTTCCATAAGCTGACTTTCACATAATTATACAGTTACAGTACTTCTTAGTGTAAGATACAAAAGAAGCCTACCTTGGACCAGTTGTTCTTCAGAACAATGGCTCTCTTTCCATCACTAAGCGCATTTCTAAAAAGAACAAGACATAAAATCTTTATATATTTTCATTCTAAAGTACTGTATACCATGTATCTATTTGCATGTTGTGAATTTTCCACAAATACAATTTAATCTAAAATTTTTTTAAAGACTAATGTATGTCCATTATAGGAAATTTGGAAAATACTGAAAAATAAAACAACAGGGGAAAGTTACTCAGAGTCATAATCATAACTACCCAGGAATAATGATGTTCAGTATTCCTGGAGGAATTCTTGTATGTATTAACATCCATGCTTAACTTTTTTATTTATTATTTTTATGTGTATGAATGGACAGTCTGCATGTAGTTTGGTGCACCCACGTCGTGCAATGCTGCGGAGGTCAGAAGAGGGTGTCGGATTCCCCTGGAACTGGAGTTAAAGACCGTTCTTAGCCGCCATGTGGGTGCTGGGGGAATCGAACCCAGGTCCTCTTTAAGAGCAGTCAGTGCTCTTAACCACTGAGCCATCTCTCCAGCCCCTTATTTTTATGATTTTCTACACTACTTTTGTCTTTTAATAAGACTTAAATTTCCAAAAATATAACTCCCAAGTCTTTCATACAATGCATCAGCTAAGCTATACTGAACAGAGCAATGATCCTAGAACATGACCCCTGAGTTAGGTCCAACTCAACAGCTAATTCTTCTGTTCTTGGTGCTATTAAGGTAGATATGAATTAGAAAGTGTTAAGAAAATGAACATTGTAAACTGTTGCATACTAAAAGATCCACACCTTAGTCTGTTTCCTGGCAGCTTTGTCTTCAATGGCACACACACCCCTCCCCACCACCACCATACTATGGTTCAGAGCCTCACTTACCACACCTGTTGTAAATTAAACACCTCTCAAAAATGTTCAAGCTCTTAAAATGCTAATTCAAGCATCCTACTCTTTCCTATAATCTTACTTATTCCTCCTCACTGGCTCAAGTATTCTACCTTTTCAGAGGATTCAACTCACTTACATAACTACTTTGTCTGGTTTTCACTACCCTAGTTAAACACCTAGTGTGAATTCACTGGTTCTTCATCTCAAAGTCACACATATCAATTCATTGTACTCAGAACATGATTACAAAGAAGAATGAAATGAGGTAACATATACCATCAGACATCAATATGCAGCAAAGATATATACCAAAATGTAAAAAAATAAAACAAAAAAAAACCCCTTAAAGACATTTGATGAATAGAACAGGATACAGAAACCAGCAGGAGATTCTGTACATAAGCTGATTTATGACAAAATAACACTATAGTGGAGAAAAAATATTTTTAAAACAAATGGTATTGGACATATTCAAATGAATGTTAAACCCTTCCTCACAATAAACACAAAATCAATTCCAAAAGACCTGCAGATCTAAAAATCAAGGTTAAACTTTCAGATGAAAACAGCCAAATCTATATAAGAAACACAGAACACTTTGCCTTCTAGCAAGCAAAGATTACAAGGAACACAGTGTTTACCATAAAGGAAAACATTGATAAACTGCATCATATTTAAAATAGTAGCTGAAAAAATAATTTAATTTACTTTGTGTGTTTTGTGGAAGGGACGGCACATATGGAAACTTATGAAAGTCGACTTTCTCCTTCCACCATATGGGACCCAGGAATTGAACTCAGTTCTTCAGGCTTGATGGTAAGTGCCTTTACCTGCTGAACCATCTCACCATCCTTAAATTTGCAGCTTTTGGTGAAAACACAAGTATTAAAAAGGCAAGCCTGCCTGGGCATGGTGGCGCACTTTAATCTCAGCACTCAGGAGGCAGAGGCAGAGGCAGAGGCAGATGCAGGCAGATCTCTGTGAATTCAAGGCCAGCCTGATCTACAGGAGTTCCGGGACAGCTGCCAGGACAGCTGAGGCTACAGGGAGACCCTGTCTCAAAAAGACAAAAAAAAAAAACCAAAACAAACCAAACCAAAAAAAACAAAAAAAACCGCAAAAAAAAAAAGGCAAAAAGATAAATCATGTCTTATAAAGCACTTGGCTTTGGATAACGAACATAATCCATGAGAGAAAAGGAACACATAAACCCTAAGGCTGCTCCAATTTACTGAAGAGGGTTTAATCCTCAGCAAGGAAGGAAGAATCTGCACAAAAACTAGTAGTCTGTCTCTCAGTCAAGGAGACAGNGGTTAGGAGATGTTATAAGCCACAGTAAGACCCTGTCATATTTAACAGAAAAAAATGTAATTCATGGATTAACATACCATCCAAACATCTGTGTCTATACCAAAGTAACCTACCATAACAATTAGTACTCTTTAAATACCTATATATCTAATTGCTTGTGCTTCATTAGTAGGATTGAAAGGTTATTCCTGGACAAACTGTCAGCCCATGAAAGGAAACAGCCAGAATTGACCAGAGTCCAAGACAACAGCTCCAGAGAAAGTAGACTGTTTTGCTTCTCATCTACCTGTGCCCCATTTTGGAACAATCTGCAGAAGAGGGGGCATGGTAGAATGTAAGGGCTGCGATTGGGGTGAATGGTGAAACTACAGCAATATAGTCTGGACACTTATTTGATCAACTTGATTGAACATACAAGCCCTCCCCCCCCCCAGCTGGATGGTGGGACCCTTGGGCTGTGTGGGTTTGGGCACAACTGCTTGCAAATTGGTTTTACATGAAGGATGCTTGTACTCATAAATTATTACTTATTGTTAAAAAATGAAAAAAAATAAAGAAATAGAAAAAAAAAGAGAAAATGTCCTATAAGACAAGACAATCAACTCAGGAGGAAAAAGCAAGAGGCCAACAAGGCACTTCACAAAAGAGAAAATATCCAAATAATCAATAAGCATATGAAAGAATACTCAAGTATCTTTAACTTATTGAAATGCGTACTAATGCACAGGCTTATACCATTCCACACCCACAATGTCTAAAATGAAAGATGCAAGTAAGTGCTGGTGAGGATATGGACTGAAATTTTCATACCCTGCAGGAGACGATGAAATGATACAATCATGTAGAAACACTAGGCACTAAAGCCGAGTACAAGAATGTCCTGTCACCACCGCTGCACTCCTAGATTGTATGCTCAATAGAAAATGATACACTACCAGTAAAAGCCACATATTAGAGATTTACTAAAATGTCCATCAACAATACAATGGATAAAATATGGTATATTCATGCAACAGATGAATACTTTACTAGCACATGCAACAATGTGGATCTCAAAAACAATGCTGAGAGTCAAACACAGAAGATACAGTACATGATTCCGTTTATATTGCATAAAACAGGGAAAACTAACCTATGGAAGTCTGGACAAATTATCCTGGGAAGAGGGGCAATAACTGGAAGGAGAGCAAAGGGCACTTGGCTGATAAACTGATGGCTTTCAACTGACTCCTGAAATTCCACTTACACACTAATGACACACGTTTCCCAGTATGTGTGCAAAGACCCTTTTGATAGGACCATCAAAACGAAAACCGCCTGGCTTTCTACTGCTGCAGAATTTAGTACCTGACCTGATGGCTGATCCACAGCAGTCATCATGTTTATTTGGGTGTAGGGGGATGGAGGCAACCTGCTGACCACGTCACAGTCAGGCTTAAAGAAATGTGGGGGTTTAAATTATTTATTTTTTATGTGTATGAGTGTACTGTCTGCATGTAGGTTGGTGCAGCCATGTCGTGCAATGCTATGCAGAGGTCAGAAGAGGGCGTCAGATTCCCCTGGAACTGGAATTAAAGATAGTTCTTAGCCGCCATGTGGATGCTGGGAATCAAACCTGGGTCCCCTGCAAGAGCAGTTGGTGCTCTTAACTGCTGAGCCATCTCTCCAGCCCAGAAATGTAGGTGTTTTTTTTTTTAAGGCGTGCGCCAACACGCCCAGCATTTATTTATTTCTGTATGTGTATTAATGTACTGTCTGCATGCAAGTTTGTGGCCTAGTGGTTAAGAGTGCAGAAATGTAGGTTTTACTGGGCGTGGTGGCACATGCCTTTGATCCCAGCACTGGGGAGGCAGAAGCAGGCAGATCTCTATGAGTTCAAGGCCAGCCTTGTCTACATAGTGAGTTCCAGGCCAGCTGGGGCTACAAGAAGACCCTGACTCAAAAGAGACTAAAAAAAGAATGTGGGTTTTAGATAACACTGTTGAGCCAAACAGATCTTAGAGCCACCTTTTCCTAGAACTCATGAATTAGATTTCTTCATCACTTAAACAGTAGAATTCTTTTTTTTTTTTTTTTTTTAATTTTTGGTCTTTTCGAGACAGGGTCTCCCTGTAGCCCCAGCTGTCCTGGAATTCACTCTGTAGACCAGGCTGGCCTTGAACTCACAAAGATCCGCATGCCTCTGCCTCCCAAGTGCTAGGATTAAAGCCGTGTGCCACCACGCCCGACTAGTAGAATTCATTTCTTACTTGAAGCATAAAACACCCTAATTCAATGGAATGTCTGTTTTCACAGTCTCTCCCTGAGCACCTTTACAAGTTGCCCACACCTACTGGCTCTAGCTCCTCACATTTCTCAACTAACACCAACCACCTTTCTTGCTACCAGTTCTAAGCTTTCCACTGACAAGGGCTCCTCTAGTTAAATGATGTCTATAGTCCTAAATCCAAATTCTCAGCAGTCAGTCACTGCTGGCCACTCCCACTTCCTTCCAAGGAACCACAGGGACAATTTTCCTGTTAACGGTCTCTAGGCCAAGCTCATTCTTCCCTGACAGGCTTTAACTGTGTCCCTCAAGGTTCAGTCTTGGCTCCTCTTTTATTTTCAGTCCGTGTTCTCCTACAGTACAGCAGGTGGTTTCAGCCTTGCCTACACATTAATATTATTGGAGGATCTTCAAAAAGCCCAATGCCCAAGCTTTACCCTCTATCAGTTAAATAAGAATTTCTGGGATTCAAAACTCAAGTGGCTCCAATGTGCAGCCCAGGTTGAAACCTACTCTCCTAAGCATTATCGTCCATATCTCCAACTTCAAATCTTCTGGGCCAACTATCCAAAACATGTCTCCTGCCCTTTTTAGTTCCAGATTCACATAACTTCCCTCTACACAATATTCAATGTGGATCCTTCACAAGCACTTCAATAATGGATACAAAAGAGTAAATTCAAATTCTACCTCCTACAAATTTACTGCTCTTCCAAAGAAACCACAAGTAGCGAGTGGGCCCAGAATCTGCAAAGCTGCTAGACACAAACCTCAATCTATTTCCTCATATCCCATCAACAAACCACAGGCAATTTCTGGAAACTTTACCTCTAAAACATCTGGAGTCCTTCCCCTTTCCCATGTTCACTGCCACTCCCTTGCTCCAAGCCAACATCTCCAGCTTAGAGTCCTCTAACAGCCTCTCAACCCTCAGCCAAGCTTCATGTCCATCAAAACCATGCTCCTTTCTGTAACCAGAATGATCCTTTTAAAGTATTAGTCATGGAGGTGATGCCCCTACTCCAATTCAAATTCATTAGCATTTTATCACCCTGTTAGAGACCAACAGCCTTAACATAGTCTACAAGGTCTACACTCTCCCTTCGAATTCAGGCCATGAAGTATACCAGCAGTTTCACAAATGCAACATGCCACTTCTATCTCCAGCCTTTACCACTACTGGCTCACTGGCTAGAACATAGAGACTATGTCTAATTTTGCTAATTTCTGGCCTGAGCTATAACTAGAACCCTAATTCTATTTGTTGCATTATGGCTGAATATTATTAATATATAAAGTTATTGTAATATATCAAAGCTTGTTATAATGACAGAATACATTATAAGTAACCTGTTTGGTAACATATGTTAAGACCAGTAAATTTTCAAATTCCACAGCATATGACTACATCCTACAACTAAAAGCAAGTGGGCAGAGTAGACTACAATGTGCTTGCTCATCCAGACCACTGCAGCCAAGTGAGTAAGTTTGACTTTTAGCAGCAATACAAAACAGCTCTTTAAACCAGAAGACTTGGATGCCAATGGTTATTAACTCTTGAGGACTATATAACACAGAGATTACTGAACAAAGTTCTAGCCCAGGTGCTCCAACATAATATTATAAATATGCAAAAGTATAATAGTCTCCAGATATCTCCTAATCTATTACCTTATATAGTATGCTATATTCACACTAAAATATTGGGAAAAAATTACCTCTCTTCCAACAGTTTTCTATTGATTTGCTATGGTCTGTTAACACTTTCCTTTTCCGCCCCCTAAACTCTTCCACAGGATGAAGAGTTACTTATCTGAGTCTGGGGGCACTAATCTTATAGCTAGTCCCTTTCTTCTCATTTTTAGATCTTAAACATATCAGATAATCTTTCTTCCAAGGCTTAAAGTTCAGTGGCCTTGGCTGTCCAGTTCTGTGATTGCAGATGAATTAGTAATTCAGGTCCTGTCTCAATGGCTGCAGCAGTGACAAAGGCATTATGTGACCCCAGCAGCCTATGCTCAGACTCCACCCCTCAACTAACTCTGGACTTGGATGAAGAAGGAGATGCCATCTACTGAGTTTCTCAAATCACAATATGTAACCATACAAAAACTTTGCAAGCTATCAAGGTTCTTTTTCCTCATTTTATCAAGCATTACTTTTTTAATTTAAAACTTCTTTATTTAAATTTTTTATTTATTTTTCTTTATGGGTATGAATGTACTGTCTGCATGCAGGTCTGTGCACCCGTGTCATGCAATACCTCGGAGGTCAGATGAGGGTGTCGGATTCCCCTGGAACTTGAGTTCTCCTGGAATTGGAGTTTCACACAGTTCTCATCTGCCATGTGGGTGCTGGGGATCGAACCTGGGTCCTCTGCAAGAGCAGTCGGCGCTCTTAACTGCTAGGCCATCTCTCCAGCCCCTCAAGCATTACTTTTAAGGTATGACCCAAATCAACAGAGAAATAATTACTCCCCAAGTTTCTTAATCTTACTACTAATCTACAAAATAAGAGTCAGTCAGTCACTCTGAGATATAGTGACTAGTAACCATAAACAGAAGCAGCACAATGTTTTAAATCAAATTATCTGGATTTAGAGTTTTTATGTTCCTTTATATAAGCTACTGGTGATTTCTCCTAGGAATATTAGCTTATGAGTATCAAATATAAAAGGATAGTCATTATATACCTGAATTAATTTTTTTTAATATTTATTTTATTTTTTTTTTGTATGTGTATGAATGTACTGTCTGCATGCAGGTCTGTGCACCCATGTCCTGCAATGCCTCGGAGGTCAGAAGAGGGTGTCAGATTCCCTGGAGTTCTCCTGGAATTGGAGTTACAGACGGTTCTCAGCCACCATGTGGGTGCTGGGGATCGAACCCGGGTCCTCTGCAAGAGCAGTTGGCACTCTTAACCGCTAGGCCATCTCTCCAGTCCCCCTGAATTTCTTAACTGAAAGAATCTATCATAATGATCTGTCATTATAAACAATTTATATATTAATCCAAATGGCATATACAAACCACATATTGGTACAACCTAATGGATTACTTGAGTAATCCATCCAGTAAAATATATGTAGTCATCAAAAAGATCTCTCTTGATATACAAGCTCCAAGATTTAAATATTGAAAAAAAAAAAATCAAGACGTGACCTATGTTCCTATTCATGTTATTTTTAAAGACATGTTTCACTGAATCAACTGGTATTGCCTATATTCTGATCTATTTTTAAAAAGGGGGGGATTCGCTTGGTTTAAGATGAGTACTTTTTGGGGGGTGTCTTTTTTGAGACAGATTGACCTGTAGCCCAAGCCAGTCTGGAGCTTGCTCTGTAGACCGGGCTGGCCTTGAACTCTGCCTCTGCCCCAGGAGTGCTGAGATTAAATGTGTGCACCACCACACCCAGCCAAGATAAGTACTTTTATAGGCAATTAAGATAAATGGCAGAAATGCACAAGATCTAAAGAGAGTTGGAAAAGAGCTTTCAGAGAATCCCTTTCTGCACATTTTTACCATCTGCACTTACTCCTGCTTTTCAAAAAGGGGTTCTCCCTCAAGGAAGACTGCAGATTGGGTTCTCTTCAAAACCAAATTTAGTGCTTCTAAATTAAAATAGAACGTGCAAGTAAAACAGCAGAATGAGTAAAACACACATTGGGGGGGATTGTTACAGAAACATGGTTAAGTTTTGTATTATACCTTTGTTCTCAGAAAGCTAGAAAACAAATCATCTGGGGGTCACTTAAAGTCTGTATGTCTGCTAATCACAGCTGGGAACTGATGGACATGAGAATTGCAAAATAGGTAAATAAACACCAAAAATAAGATATGTAAATATCAATTTAAAAAATTCCAAGATTTCCCAAAGCAATTTAGAAAACACTCAGGGCTACCCTTTCTCCAATTACATTTCCCCCTACCCCCCAGAAGAGCTCAAATTTCACATGAAGAGTTCCACAAAAATGAATTAAAACAGTAAAGATGCAAAAATGTACTCACACATATTACATAAGCTATTTTAACCACTTAAATCATAGACATGTCTGATTCCTTTTCCAACATTTGGAACTGAAATTTTCTGGTTAGGTACAACTATCAATCTAATGTCCTATAGTTATAACTGTATTAAAAAGTGGAAAACCAGGAAAGGAATCTCATCCAAGGTACCCTGGGATTCACCACACACATGCCTAAGCCTGAAGGATTACAAGGGAGAGATGCAACAGGAACTGCCTGGAGACAAGAGGCAGCACAGCTGCAGCTGCCCACCCATGACTCCCGCCCCATCTCTGTATTTTCCGAGCACAAAACGCAGACTCGGAGGGGTTTATATCAGTGGTTGGCCCCACCAATGTCCTCTCAAAGGTGGACTCTCTCTGATTTACAAACTGTTTATTTCAGCATTATCACACAGCAGCCACCTTGACCATTTCAGAGTGAAGCATTTGTTCTCCAACTCATAAGTCCTTCGATCCTAATCTTAAAATGCTGATGTTTCTCTCCTTTCAAGATTGCTTTGTAATTTAACCTTGATGAATAGCTCGGGTGGGGGGGGGCTCCCCCCTCTTAGGTGAACTTTAAGTGACACTTACTTTACTTTTTATGAAGTATTTCTAGTACACACAAAAATTCAGAGACTCATATAAAAAGAATACTCATGTACCAACTTCACAGGATAGTAACATTTTGCCATATTTACTTCAGCTCTTTTTGCAGAAGTTTGTTAGAGGTGACATCTACTGTGTATCTCTCTTCTGCTATGCCCAGAGATAGCCACTTGCCTGGTACAAAACATGCACATGCATTTCAAAACACTTTTGATACATGTACTTTGTATTAATTATGAATATGCACATTGTTTTGCATGTTCTTAAACACTGTATAAATGGCATCACACTATACAAATCATTCTGTAACTTGCTTTTCACTCAACATTAAACTCATGTTAACTGCTGTTAAGAACTCAATTGTATGAATATACCATAATTGATTTATCCATTCCCTACTGATGGACATTTAGGTTGTTTTCCACTTCTTTACTCTGACAAACAATGCTACATGAAGGCTTGTACATATCTTCTTGGATACACATTTGACAGTTTGGGAGGGATGACCCTAGAAGTGGGCTGTAGAGTATGCACATCTTCCTTCACCTTGTCAGATTGCTCTCCAAAGTGACTGTACCAATTTACACTTTCTCCAGCCGAGTATGGAAGTTTCCTTTGTCCACAGCCTCTCAAATACTTGATATTACGAAGTTTTTAAGTTTTTGCCAATCTGATGGGTATGAAAGAGAAACTTGTAGTTTTAAATCTGAATGTCATGTAAGCATAATCAGGTCCTCTTAAATGTTTGACTATGTGGATCATTTGTTTTTTAAAATTCTCAAGTTCCACATTCCTACTTTTTGCTACTGTCACCTTTCCATAGTGCTTAATAGCAGACACTACATCCGGGTAGACTAGGTCAACCTCTGACTGTCTCACACCCACCTCAGCAGCCCCGCATTTTGCTTGCCCTTATTATACCTTCATTTTTCTCATCAGTAAAGAATATCACCTACCTCTCCTGTCTGTGAAGGTTTTTAAGAGTAACTATGCATAAATTACTCAGAACAGAGCCTACAACATTGTAAGACAAAATGTTTTTATTTCTACCTTTTCAGTGAGTAATCTTGCCAAAGCAATTTTTTAAATCAATTTAGTTTTGAATCTTTTAGGATTCAATTATTTCAGGAGCATTTCTGCATTTAGCATTCATGCCTTTACCCATCTCAATTTCAGTTCTTTCTACAGGTCAATGCTTGCTTTTATAACAAATAGGAAGTCTGGCCTTGTGGAAGAATAGGAATGTTTCCTTGCCCAACTAGGCAGGGCTGGCTACTTTAACTCCAGCTGTCCTTGCAGCTGCTTAGCCAACTTCCCATGACAGATCTAGCATCCATGTGAAGTGAGAAACTCAAAACATCTCAATTTTGGTAGTTCAGCTAAAATTCCTTCTCAGAGCAAGGCACATCTCCATGACTGGCAACATGTTCCTAAGTCATAATTAACTAGTCAGGCCTCAGGAGGTATAGACTCTGAAAAATGTTATCTCTATATTACAGAGCAAATCATATAAACTGTGCATGAGAAGGTAGGAAGCATCAGCAAAATCAGTATAGCGTATTTCTATATCTTAAATGGGCATCAAATACACATTGGTGACTGCCTACCAAGGACTGATGGCTCTCAAAGATGCTGACCTGCCTGCAGTGAAAACACAGATCCACTCAACCACAAGCCAGACCATCATCAAAGTGGTGTGAGAGTAAATCCACTACCCTTTTCTTGGCCTTCATCTCAACAAACTACCTGGCATCTGTTTCCACTTTCATTCACCTCTTGTTGCAGCGGATTTTAAGAAGATCCTCATGTGTCTAGCTTTCAACATCAAGAAAGCAGAGTCAAGGTTTGTCTCTAGGCTCTCAGAAGCTGAAGAGCAGATGACCTGCCTGGCAAGATTTCAGTTAGGTACCTCATTTTTCAAAAGAGGCTACCCAAGTCATAAACCTATTTATCTGACCTTGAAAGCATAGAATTCACCTGCAAACAGTATAGATTATCTGTTAATTCTGGACTTAGCCAGAAGCAATAACCTAGACATTTGTAGCTCATTTCTTGTCAGAACCAGTTGAGAACAGTGGTATTGATGGAAGACTGTGTCAAGCCCATCCATTCCTCTAGTCTAGATAGCCTCGGATTATCCACGGCTTAAGCCATCTAAAAGCTGCATAACGTTAATACAGCGGTATTCTCCAAGGTGGTTGGATTACTGGTGATATTTATTTTCTTCTTTTTAAACTCTTGTATTTTCCAAATTTTCTACCATGAGAATGTGTTCTGTTTATAATAAAAGAGAAACACAATAAATGTTACTTTTTAAAGCTACATACTTGGAAGATACTACACCTTCCCCACTCCCACCCTCCCGCATCCCAATATAAATCCTTTTTCTAAAAAACAACTGCTATCAGACTTTCTCAGCTTTCATGACTTCACAGAAAAACTTACTTGTGACTCCCAAACTGCATTTTTCAAAGAGGTTTTTTTTCTATGACTATGAATGTTTCTGGAAGTTTTCTCTGTCACTGTATTAACAGTACTAGTAAGTCACACAGGCCATTTCTTACTAGACACCAGGAAAACAATTTCACCCAAGCAATTGGTATACTGTTTATGAATGAATAATGAGAATTTCATGACTTTTCAAGTTTTCCTTTTGCATTTTAGGCAACAGAAGGTCAAAGGCAAATATGAATTTTATCTAATACCTAGGCAAGGGACTGGCTAAGTAGCCTTGTGCTGAGGATCCCAAGCTCTAACTTGGTTCTCTAGCTTGCTGTTTTAAATACTCTTCTACCTAGATGTAGTCTTGGAGCCACCCCATCCTTACAATAAGGTAGGACATAATTAAACATACTCTTCATTATTCAATATTAACACTTAAAATTATGAACCAAAAAATTTTAAATCAGGGCAATAAAATTACAGTAGAATTTCTTTTTCAATTTTTCTTAACTGGTAAAAAAAAAAAAAGCAAAGTTCAACTTTAACATAGAACTAAATTATGATTATATTTCATTAATCCCATTAAATTTCTCTGCATTCTTTCACTGATAAGGATATTAATTTTTTTATACCAAGCCAAGTAAAGAACAAAACTACACTACGCAGATTTAATAGAGCAAAAGGACGGGTATTATAAATGTGACAAAGACTTTGATATCAACAAGCTATGATTTCTGTTTAAATCTCAGCATCACCACTAGTGAGTGGTATGAGTTGGTCCATGGGTAAAATGTGAAGAATGACATAACATACCTACTAAGAGTGCTGTGAGATTTAATTAACATATGATGCATTTAAAATAATGCATGACATGATTGTACACTACCAGTCATTTATAAATAAAGCTTCTTTTTTATCATTTAACTTTCAGACAAAGAACGTTTCAGGTTTTCAGGTTTGGGGGCTTGTTTTCTTCATACCTGCAAAACAGAAATGTTTCCCCCAAATGGGTACTAAGCATAATAATTCAGAGGGTAAGGTACTTGAAGCAACTTACCTAAACTGTCCAGTACGAAGAAAACAAAGAGCTCGGTTACCATAAAGAAGGTAGTTTTCAGGTCTTAAAAAGAAGAAACACTTAGTCAGTAAGCACATTATATGTGAAACAAACATCACACTAAAAACATAAGACATTAAAAAATTTACATCTACCTGGCAGATCAGAAAGAATACAAGAATTGGAGGCTTAACTGGCTGAAATTCAGTTCCTTGACTTCCTCACTACCTTGTTTAAACTACCTCAACTATCCTACACTCAAAATGAATGTAATTATTGATGTATCTATTTCATAAGACTGCTCTGAGGATTAGGTAACATAAATTATTAAATAATGCTCATTACTAAAAAGCTAGCCAACTACAAAGTCTACTGTAACTGCAGAAGACAGGATCACTTACACAAGTCAGGCACCTGGACAAAGAAGTCAGACAAAAGAAGCCTGGGAATGGCAATAGTACCTTAATTCATTTCAAATTCTGCTCATTTTAGCTGTCTGATTATGTGTGGTCAGAACATTTTCTTTCACCCCTTCCTTAACAGAGTAGGATGGCAGTCTTTTGGTATGGCATGCAACTGCATTCTCTTTATTCCCCAAAGAGATGAATGAACAAGGTAGGAAAAGGAGCAGTCTACATAGACAGCAGCCTTTAAAAGATGCTACAGGGTGCTGTGGGGATAGCACAGCCATTAAAGGCGGAGGCTAAGGGGCTGGAGAGATGGCCTAGCGGTTAAGAGCGCTGACCACTCTTGCAGAGTTCGATCCCCAGCACCCACATGGCGGCCGAGCCGTCTGAAACTCCAAGTCCAGGAGAACTCCAGTTCCAGGGGAGTCTGACACCCTCTTCTGACCTCCGCAGTGTTGCACGTCACGGGTGCACAGACTTGCATGCAGACAATACATTCATACACATACGGAAATAAAATAAAAAAAAATTAAAAAAAAAATAAAACTGTAAAAATAGCCATGCTTTGGCAAGAGTAGATACCCTTTCTTTAAATGACAGAATGGATGAAATCTGATGGGGGAGGGGCTCTGAATGTGATTAATAGTTATTGTATGAAATGCGCAAAAACAAAAAATATATATATTTTAATAAAAATAAGTTTAAAAATCAGGGGAACCTGCCTAACGGGGTGTTACAGGTCCTAAACTGGGTGCTACAGGTCCAAAGCATTCAACCACCCAGCCTTCACGAGGCCCAGCCTGCCTTTCATGACGTCACGCATCACTACCAACACACACAGACACACACACACAAAACACAGACACACACACCCCGAAGCTTTCTCCGAGCCTCCAGGAAGGGCAACCACACCCAAAACACACACACACACACACCCCGAAGCTTACACACCCAAAACACACACACACACACCCCGAAGCTTACACACCCAAAACACACACACACACACCCCGAAGCTTACACACACACACACACACACACACACAC
>VZQC01012821.1:997192-1147929 GCA_009823505.1 Rhizomys pruinosus
ACATACATACATATACATCTATATTATCTATATATATTATATATATATATATATATAGAAATTATACTTTAAAAAAAAAAAAAAAAAAAAAAAAAAAAAAAAATCTGTGAAAACAAACTATATTAAACGCTGTACAGGCCGGGCTTTTTCTTGGGTCATCATCCTATGAAAAGATTTACAATAAAACAAACTGCTACTTAGAGTACATTTAGCCAGCCATGGTGACCCACACGCCTTTTAATCCTAGGCACTGAGAGGCAGAGGCTGGCGGATCGTTGTGAGTTCAATCGGCCGCCTTGTCTACAGACGCGAGTTCCAGGAGAGCTGAGACTAGCTACAGGGGAGACCTGTCTCGAAAAGGACCAACAAAAAAAAAAAAAAAAAAAAAAAAAAAAAAAAAAGAGTACATTGTACTGGGAACTGTCAGGAATGCAGAGAAGAAAGGAATCTAGAAGAGAGGATCATGTATTTGTTACCTAGTGTGAATGTATTCGTGTATGTGTGGTAGAGTGTTGTACACACCCTTGGGCATATGCAGAGGCCAGAGGAAGAAACTACATGTCCTCTTGTATGGCTCTACACCATATTCCCTTGACACAGGGTCTCTCATTGAACTTGGAACTCAAACTATCATACAATTTTCTGTTCTGTACACTATTTTGTTTGTTTTGTTGTTTTTTGTCTTTTCAAGACAGGGTCTCCCTGTAGCTCCAGCTGTCCTGGAACTCACTCTGTAGACCAGGCTGGCCTTGAACTCACAAAGATCTGCCTGCCTCTGCCTCCCAAGTGCTAGGATTAAAGGCATGCACCACCACGCCCAGCTCTGTACACTATTTTATAAGTACAGTTTTAAATATAATTTACCCATAAGCTATGGTAGGCTAAAATGAGATGCACAGTAAAATTTTAGCTTTAGGTTGGCAGTATGGTAATATCCAATAATACTCAGCACATATATGTGTTTATGTGTATGTGGGGGATGTGTGTGTGTGTATATATATATATATATGTATATATGTACATATATACACACATATGTATGTAACACACAGGCAATGTTGACTAATTGCAAAGGATAACATGACAGGTTAGCAAGAATAGATATGAAAGATGCTATATAGATAACCAAAACTTCATTTCAGACACTCAAATTTTTAAAAAGTTAGTTAATGAAAAGTTATCGTAACCCTCATATCATGAAGAGAAAAAAATAGTTATCAATAGTTTTAGAGAATTCAATAAAACATTTAATAATTTTATAAATCTATTTTTTTAGTATGTTAAAAGCTGGGCATGCTGGTGCCCACCTTTAATCCCAGCACTCAGGAAGCAGATGCAGAGGCAGGCAGATCTCTATGAGATTGAGGGCAGCCGGTTTACCTAACCAGTTTCAGGCCGGCTAGGCCTACAGGGAGACCCTGTCCCCAAAAATAAAATAAATAAATAAATAACAAAAAAACCCTCCAAATTAGAATTAACATTTTCCCTGAAATATTTAACTTATTTTTAACTTAGTTATGTATTTTAGCAGTTTAATTATTCACTTCCTCTATTAAAAGTTGTAACAAATTTTAAAATATATTTACAGATAAAACATTCATCCTGGGGCTGGAGAGATGGCTCAGTGGTTAAGAGCACTGACTGCTCTTGCAGAGCCGACCTGGGTTCAATTCTAAGCACCTACATGGCTGCTAAGAACTGTCTTTAACTCCAGTTCCAGGGGAATCCAATGCCCTCTTCTGACCTCCGCAGCATTGCACGACATGGGTGCACCAACCTACATGCAGACAGTACACTCATAGCACATAAAAAATAATAATTAAAAAAAATTCATCCTTACCTGCAAACACATTATACATCTTCGAGATTTAAAGTCTTGAAGCAAATTGAAGTTTTCCGTTACAACTTTAGTTATATAATACTTGTCTAAAATTTATTTTAGGAGAAAGTGAAAGAGAATATTGGTTTTCAGAAGCAAACAAGTATTGATAGTATTCTAATTCTTAGGTTAAATAGACAAGTCTCTAATGTTCATTATATTAAACTTTTTACATAGCTTTTTATGTTTTTGTAATCTCTCATGTGTACTAAGCATTTAAAGAATAAGAACCTGGACTAGGGATGTAGCTCAGTGGTACAGCAATTACCTAATACATCTAAGGCATTAGATTTAATCCCCAGCATCACAACAAACAAACAAACAAAAAAACAAATCTAGTAAAAAGTAACAGAAAACCATTTTATTGCTTGAGTGAATATAATCTTTTTATTTCTAATAATTTTTAAAATCTCTTACTACTACATACTAACATTTTCATAGCATATTGTGATTAGATCTCATAATTGCTGAAGTCAACAAACATTATCAAATACTTCAATGTGCCAGGCACAATGTTCAATAAAATGCATAAAAGCAAAAGCACGAAAAACTATTTTCTAAAATGTACTTAATGATATATGTACTTAATAATATATGAAGTACTTGGGGCTAGAGAGATGGCTCAGCGGGTAAGAGCACTGACTGCACTTGCAGAGAACCTGGGTTCGATTCCCAGCACCCACATGGTGGCTAAGAACCATCTTTAACTCCAGTTCCAGGGGAATCTGACACCCTCTTCTGACCTCCGTGGCATTACACGACACGGGTGCATGCAGAAAGTACACTCATACACATAAAAAATAATTAATTAATTAAAAATATATATATGAAGTATTTATAAATCCTCATTTATTAGTTGGCATCATAAATAAAAAGCTAATGAGAAGTTATTGAAATACTAGTCTAGTAAAAATTTAATGAACTAAGTAAAATGTAGTAGATAACCAGACTGTGTCCAAACATTATCAAGCTTTATTTTTTCTGAGCACTGCAACAAAATCATAGTCAAGCTTCTGTCTACCAAAACATTAATTTCCAAGATGAAAGGAACCCCTAAAATTTGAGTCACACAAGGCTCACAGAAGAACTTAGTGAGTTCTTGTACAGGTTCTACTAATTACTAGACTGAGAAAAACCATCAAATGCCCTCAATCAGAGACAAACTAGTCACCTTGCAGAACATGTCAAAAATGAGCCCACACTGGTGTCCAATACATAATTACTTCTCTACTTCTACCTAAACATATCCTATAATAAGAGGCTTTCATTACAATGATGAAATCAGACCACTCTGATTGAAATGCAACTTGGTGTCTAATAATGCTATAGAAAAGTCTATTTAATTTCTCTATAGTACTAATGTAAAATGTGCCCTCCTCTCAGCACAAACTTCTGTTCATCATCTATCAAAAAGCCAGGTGTTTCCTATTTCAAGATTCCTGTTAATAACTATACTATACATTGCTAATATTCAAATACTTAAAAACAGTTTTAAAAATAAAACATGTAAGGCCTATCAATATGAACAGCAATGCACAAGAACCACAGCTGTGGGCTCTTTTTCTTATATTTTTTTGTTTTTCAGATAGGTCTTCCTGTAATCTCCAGCTAATCTGAAATTTGCTATGTAGATCAGGCTGGCTTCCATCTCAGAGAGACCTATCTGCCTGCCTCTACCTCCTAAGTGCTAGGATTAGAGGCATGTACCATTATACCTGGCCTGCGCTAGTTCTTTTGTGCATTATATACAGTAACAGAATGACATCTACTAATAGGCGTTTTGAAAGTATGATGCCACACAAACTAGTGAGACAGAAAAAGAGAATAAAACTACAAGGTAAAATTCTCTTATTCAGGTATTATACTTGGAAAAACAACAAAACACTGTTTAGTCCTAAAATAAAAGAAAAACTATCTAAGTATACATTTCATTTTCCAAAATAATAATTTTTTTTTTTTTTTTTGTCTTTTTGAGACAGGGTTTTCCTGTAGCCCCAGCTGTCCTGGAACTCGCTATGTAGACCAGGCTGGCCTTGAACTCACAGTGATCCACCTGCCTCTGCCTCCCAAGTGCTGGGATTAAAGGCGTGTGCCACCATGCCCAGCTCCAAAATAATATTGTTAAAAACTGAGTTAACGTTTAAACACACTTACATTCAGTAAAGAAAATACTTAACATAGGCCAACAACTGTCAACTGCTCCTAACTTAGGTATAATTGTTACATCGCCTGTGTACTTTATCCAGTTTAAAGCTTCTTCCATTGCCAAGATTTTCTGTTTCAAAAGAGGAAGAAGGGGATGTATTAATTCCAAGTTTACATGTGATATTATGAATTTGCCTTAAAAAATATACCAGATCCTTAACACACAACTTGTACAGCTCCTTATTTTCATTACTTCATCATGCAATGGAGAAGAGCTGGACTCCAAGATTCAAGTTAAGAATAAGAACTGTGGACTCACATACAGCCTCAAGTGACATTTTATCACCCTCAGAGCTCAAAATGCTTCTGCAGTGATAACGGACCTGGAATTTGAAGTCTACAACCTGGCCAACGGGTTACCAAGGCAGGAGGAAAATGCAGTGATATAAGACAGATGAGGATTCTTGGGTCTCAACTAAGCTACAGATTCTATTCTTACCCCGAGGTTTAAAGGTATACATTGATGTTCACCAGAAGCCACATGATCTGTGGCAAAGAATGGTGACAGATGGGAATGGCAATGATTTTCATCAAGAGTTCATAGGAGTATTCATTTTCAAAGAATCTGAGATTACTTCAGAAATTAAATAGTTGAATTATCAATGTTGGCATTAGGCTTAAAGGAAAATGTAGACATTTATGTCTCCAGGAATATTACAAACTGGCCTATCACGCATCTGAAAATCACCTATAATAACATATAAAAGATATTCAAACCAAGGACATAATTTCACTAGGGGACTGTCAGGTAAAGACAAAATAAGTAACTTATAAAAGAGGCTCAAGGGGGCTAGAGAGATGGCTCAGCGGTTAAGAGCGCCAACTGCTCTTGCAGAGAACCCGGGTTCAATTCCCAGCACCCACATGGCAGCTAAGAACCATCTTTAACTCCAGTTCCAGGGGAATCCAGACACCCTCTTCTGACCTCCCCGGCATTTCACGACATGGATGTACCAACCTACATGCAGACAGTACACTCATACACATAAAAAATTTTTTTTAAAAAGGGGGCTCAAAATTATACTACATATGTGGTTTTAAGGGAGGCAAATCTGTAAAATATTTATATAATATACAGAAATCAGTATCACCAATTACTACATGCAAAACATTGAGTACTGGACTTGTTATCTGGAAAAATAAGCAATGAGATGATTTGTCATTCATTTGTAGTGGGTGTTCTGGGTTCTGATATTTAACACTTACATTTTCTATTTTATAACCAATTTTCAATAAGCCTTCAATAAGGAATGCATCATTCTGCAAAATAAAAAAACAAAGTACACAATTTTTTTATTCTGTCAATTTTACTTCAATTTCCTTTTTTTCCTTTGGCATGTGCAGTATGAATGCATGTGTATATGTGTGTAAGAAAGGTTGATAACGAGTATCTTCCTTATCACTGTTCACCTTATATATCATGGGAAGGTCTCTCACTTAAACTCAGAGCTCACTAATTTGGTTAATCCAGCCAGTGTACTCTGGAGATTCCCTGCCTCTGCTTTGCAAGGGCTAGGATTATAGGCGGGTCACCATTCAGCAAGTACTTTACCCATTGAGCCATCTGCACCTTACTTGAATTTTCTAATAATTAAAAAAAACCTACATTTTAGGAAAATAGTTATGAATTGCACAGTGACACCGTAATCAACAACAAACCTCAGATAAGACAGAAGTCCCTTGGGCTGGAGAGATGGCCTAGCGGTTAAGAGCGCCGACCGCTCTTACGGAGGACCCGGGTTCGATCCCCAGCACCCACATGGCGGCCGAGAACCGTCTGAAACTCCAATTCCAAGAGAACTGCAGTTCCAGGGGAATCTTCTGATCTCCGCGGCATTGCACGACACGGGTGCACAAACCTACATCCAGACAGTACATTCATACACATACAGAAATAAAAAATTAAAAAAAAAAAAAGACAGAAGTCCCATAGATTTTAACAAATCTGAAATTTTCTTATAACCTAATGATACTGTAGCTGTGATTTTCCAAAGCACTATTCACAAGTTTGTGGCGATGCTGAATATGCATAGCTGATCAAACAAAAGTATACACATACAATTAAATACAATACTTAATACCTGATAATGGTTTAGGTATTTACTACACCACACTTTTTTTTTTGGTCTTTTCGAGACAGGGTCTCCCTGTAGCCCCAGCTGTCCTGGAACTCGCTCTGTAGACCAGGCTGGCCTTGAACTCACAATTCACAAAGCCAACTGACTTCCTCAAGCTATGGATTAAAGGCATGCGCCACCACGCCCAGCTTCATCATACTTTTTTTTTTTTTTTTTTTTTCTTTTCGAGACAGGGTCTCCCTGTAGCCCCAGCTGTCCTGGAATTCACTCTGTAGACCAGGCTGGCCTTGAACTCACAAAGATCCGCCTGCCCTGCCTCCCAAGTGCTAGGATTAAAGGCGTGCACCACCACGCCCGGCTACACCATACTTTTAATCACTAGGTTACTTTTTTTTAAAAATTATACTGTAAGACAGTATGTCAGGCTGGAGAGATGGCTCAGAGGTTAAGAGGACTGATTGCTCTTGCACAGAGGACCTGGGTTCAATTCCCAGCACCACACAGCAGCTAACAACCATCTGTTTAACTCCAGTTCCAGGGTATTCAACACCTTCTTCTGACCTCTGAGGGCACTGCACAACACGGGTGCACTTACACACATCCGACAATACACTCATACACATAAAATAAAAATAAAAATAAAAAAAAAAGAAGGCGCTGGAGAGATGGCCTAGCAGTAAGAGGCCACAACTGCTCTTGCAGAGGACCCGGGTTCGATCCCCAGCACCCACTTGGCGGCTAAAAACTGTCTTTAACTCCAGTTTCCAGGGGAATCTGACACTGTCTTTCTGACCTCGCAGACTCGGCACGACACGGGTGCACAAAACCTACATGCAGACAGTACACTCATACACATACAAAAATAAATTTAAAAAAAATTTTAAATAAAAATAAAAAAGAAAAATATGTCATATTATATTGGCAGAAGTGTCATACAAACCATGTTTAGTCTGCCCCTTATTTATATGAAAAGATCATATAGAAAGACTGGCCTATACCACCTAGGTTTGTGTTAAACCTATGAGGTATTCATGAGGTTCTTACAACAACAAAACTAGTTAATGACATACTCCTCAGAATGTAAATGATGTATGACTGCACTACTGTATATATGTAGTAGTATACTTGTCATAAACATTTACATGGTAATGTTTGAAAGTTCTGGAGAATGGCTCAATGGGTAATGTATACTGCTCTCCAGAGGACACCCAAATTAAATTCCCAGCATTTATATCAGGCATCTCACAACCACCTGCAATTCCAGCTCCATAGGAATCTGATATCTCCACCTCTATGGGAATCTGCACATGCATACATACACAATCTTTTTAAAATCCTAAACAATCAAGAAAACTTTCATAAAGTTCTGTGAAATAGCATTATATAATTTTAAATTTATAGATTTTTGAAGTTGATTACACTTTTTTTTTTTTTTTTTTTTTTTTTTTTTGTACTTTGAGACAGGGACTCACTTTTAGTCCCAATTGGCCTGGACTCACTCTGTAGATCAGGCTGGCCTTGAACTCACAGGAGATCCGCCTGCCTCTGCCTCCCGAGTGCTGGGAATTAAGGCATGCCCAGTTACACTTAAGATTTTTTAACCAAAGGTATGCACATTGGCTGGTATTTTGTTCCAAATGAATTTCAGGAAAAATAAACAACAAAAAAACCCACTGGATTTTTTTAATCTTTTGAAAAATTAGTTTTACTTTGTGTACATGAGTATTTGCTTGCATGCAGATCCCCTGGAAATGGAGTTACACAGTTGTAGGCCAAATGGGTGCTGGGAATGAACCTGAAACCCCTGCAAGAGCAGCAAGTGCTCTACATTAAGCCATCTTTCCAGCCCCACCCTTTCCAAATTTAAGTTTGCAAATGGAATAGTACCAAGACCAACACTTGGCTGATTAACCAACTGAAAAAGAAATAATAGCTCCCCCAAATACCATATGAAATATTCTCAACACAGCACAAAGACACTTCCTCAAATCTGCCCTAACATCTACTCAAAATACAAATTATTTGTTGATGGTGGTTATTTCTATTTATTTATTTTTTTTTAATTATTATTATTTAAATGTATGATGTACTGTCTGCATGTAGTAATGTGCACTCGTGTCGTGCAATGCTTCGGAGGTCAGAAGGAGGGCATGAGGATTCTCCTGGAACTGGAGTTAGAGACAGTTCTCAGCCGCCATGTGGGTGCTGGGGATCAAACCTGGGTCCTCTGCAAGAGCACTCGGCACTCTTAACCGCTAGGCCATCTCTCCAGCCCTATTTATTTTTTTTTTTGAGACAGGGTCTCCCTATAGCCCCAACTGGCCTGGAACTTACTCTAGACAAGCTGGCCTTAAACTCACAGAGATCCCTGCTTCTGCCTCTGAGTGCTAGGATAAAGGCATGCGCCACCATCAAAAGACGGTTCTTGGCTGCCATTTAGGTGCTGGGAATCGAACCCAGGTCCTCTGCAAGAGCAGTCGGTTGCTCTTAACCACTGAGCCATTTCTCCAGCCCTGATGGTGGTTATTTTTTTAATTTTTTATTTATTATTGTTTATGTGTTTGAGTGTACTGTCCTGCACGTAGTTTGTGCACCGTGTGCGTGCAATGCCGCGGAGGTCAGAAGAGGGCGTCAGATTCCCCTGGAACTGGAGTTAAAGACGGTTCTTAGCCGCCATGTGGGTGCTGGGAATCAAACCCGGGTCCTCTCCAAGAGCAGTCGATGCCTTAACCGCTGAGCCATCTCTCCAGCCCCAGAACAGTGTATATTTATGTCAAACAACAAACAAACAAAAACCCCACTAGTTTCAGAGCCTGTGACCAGGGTTCACTTTCATTTGTGATGAATTCTAGTTTCTCTACATTAGAGACAAGAAGCGATCCCTTGTCTCATAATGGCACATCCAACCATATTACAGCCTCATCACTTTTTGTCTTTGTGTCTGTGACCCTCTGTGTGTGTACCATGTTGCATGTATGTGTACTGGTGTTTTACACCTATGTATCTGCCATGCATGTGAAGGCCAGGGGAGACATCAGATGACCTGCGATCATTCTCCACCTTATTCTTTTGAGACAGGTCTCTATTACTGAACCTGGAATGAGGTGGGCAGCCAGTGCCCCCAGTGAGCCCATCACTAACCCCTACAGTGCTGTAGATGCACTTTTTTTACATGATTGTTAGGATCCCAACTGAGGTTTTCACTGTCTGCAAAGCAAGTATTTTTACCCACCAAGCCACCTCTCCACCCCTATTTTTCATTCTTTAAATGAGGGGGAACCACATTCTACACTTACCGCAACTTTCTTTGCCAAAGTCCACAATGTCTTCCATTAACTCGAGGTGTTGTAACTTCTTAAAACTTAACTCAGGAACATGAGAACTTCTTAAAAACCAAATTAATTTTTTAAAATATTAGGTTCTCAGATAATGAGAAATAATTAAATGTAAATTAGATAAATTTTATGTTTAAATTTAAGTTCTCTTTTTTCACTTTAGGCTATTTATTAAATTAATCAAATACTCTACCATTTATCATTTCCTCTCTTCTAAAAAACTGATATTTTTAAATAAGTTTATTAATTTTCCTATCTCAGCTGCTTCAAGTTTACTATCATTTATTAAAATGTTATTAGAATTATTCATTCATACAATCCCACTATACTTTTCCTACCCTATTAAATAAAAATAAAATTGAGCAGAATGCAAGAAAGAGGAATAAGCCTTTCATTGTATTTAGTATTCCTCAGCACCACACATGTTAGCATGGCTCATAAAAAATGAGTATTATATAGAGACTTACGTAGTTTCCATACAGGGATGCAATCTTGATATTACAGAACTATGTTGATGTTGAAAAAGAATGGCCAGAAGATAAATAGTTTAATAGTATCAGAGTAATCTCGGAGAAGAGAAACTGGCTTACTACACCATATATTGCAGATGTCAAACTCTTAATTAAAATGAAAAGTTTTAAAGNTGCTTGTCCTTGTGGATTATATGGTATACCTGTTTTATGAGTAATATCAAAAGTTTGACAAAACCGGGAGAAAGCAGATGAAGAATAGGCAGGCCCATTATCTGTCTTGATGACTTTGGGAACACCAAGTATGGCAAATGTTTGTAAACAATGAGCAATGACATCTCTTATTTTTTCACCCGAATGAGGGGAAGCATGAATGAATCCTGAAAAAGTATCTACTGAAATATGTATATATTTTATTTTATTTTATTTTTTATTTTTTATTTTTTTTTTTTCGAGACAGGGTCTCCCTGTAGCCCCAGCTGTCCTGGAATTCACTCTGTAGACCAGGCTGGCCTTGAACTCACAAAGATCCGCCTGCCTCTGCCTCCCAAGTGCTAGGATTAAAGGCGTGCACCACCACGCCCGGCTACACCATACTTTTAATCACTAGGTTACTTATTTTAAAAATTATACTGTAAGACAGTATGTCAGGCTGGAGAGATGGCTCAGAGGTTAAGAGGACTGATTGCTCTTGCACAGAGGACCTGGGTTCAATTCCCAGCACCCACAGCAGCTAACAACCATCTGTTAACTCCAGTTCCAGGGTATTCAACACCTTCTTCTGACCTCTGAGGGCACTGCACAACACGGGTGCACTTACACACATCCAGACAATACACTCATACACATAAAATAAAAATAAAAATAAAAAAAAAGAAGGCGCTGGAGAGATGGCCTAGCAGTTAAGAGCGCCAACTGCTCTTGCAGAGGACCCGGGTTCGATCCCCAGCACCCACTTGGCGGCTAAGAACTGTCTTTAACTCCAGTTCCAGGGGAATCTGACACTGTCTTCTGACCTCCGCAGCACTGCACGACACGGGTGCACAAACCTACATGCAGACAGTACACTCATACACATACAAAAATAAATTTAAAAAAATTTTAAATAAAAATAAAAAAAGAAAAATATGTCATATTATATTGGCAGAAGTGTCATACAAACCATGTTTAGTCTGCCCCTTATTTATATGAAAAGATCATATAGAAAGACTGGCCTATACCACCTAGGTTTGTGTTAAACCTATGAGGTATTCATGAGGTTCTTACAACAACAAAACTAGTTAATGACATACTCCTCAGAATGTAAATGATGTATGACTGCACTACTGTATATATGTAGTAGTATACTTGTCATAAACATTTACATGGTAATGTTTGAAAGTTCTGGAGAGATGGCTCAATGGGTAATGTATACTGCTCTTCCAGAGGACACCCAAATTAAATTCCCAGCATTTATATCAGGCATCTCACAACCACCTGCAATTCCAGCTCCATAGGAATCTGATATCTCCACCTCTATGGGAATCTGCACATGCATACATACACAATCTTTTTAAAATCCTAAAACAATCAAGAAATACTTTCATAAAGTTCTAGTGAAAATAGCATTATATAATTTTAAATTTATAGATTTTTGAAGTTGATTACACTTTTTTTTTTTTTTTTTTTTTTTTTTTTTTTTTTTTTTTTTTTTTTTTTTTTTTTTCTTTTGAGACAGGGACTCACTTTTAGTCCCAATTGGCCTGGAGCTCACTCTGTAGATCAGGCTGGCCTTGAACTCACAGAGATCCGCCTGCCTCTGCCTCCCGAGTGCTGGGATTAAAGGCATGCCCAGCTTACACTTAAGATTTTTAACAAAGGTATGCACATTGGCTGGTATTTTGTTCCAAATGATTTCAGGAAAAATAAACAACAAAAAAACCCACTTGGATTTTTTTTATCTTTTGAAAAAATTAGTTTTACTTTGTGTACATGAGTATTTGCTTGCATGCAGATCCCCTGGAAATGGAGTTACAGTTGTCAGCTGCCAAATGGGTGCTGGGAACTGAACCTGAAACCCCTGCAAGAGCAGCAAGTGCTCTAACTGCTAAGCCATCTTTCCAGCCCCACCCTTTCCAAATTTAAGTTTGCAAATGGAATAGTACCAAGACCAACACTTGGCTGATTAACCAACTGAAAAAAGAATAATAGCTCCCCCCAAATACCATATGAAATATTCTCAACACAGCACAAAGACACTTCCTCAAATCTGCCCTAACAAAGTCTACTCAAAATACAAATTATTTGTTGATGGTGGTTATTTCTATTTATTTATTTTTTTTTAATTTTATTTATTTTTGTATGTGTATGAGTGTACTGTCTGCATGTAGTATTGTGCACTCGTGTCGTGCAATGCTTCGGAGGTCAGAAGAGGGCATCGGATTCTCCTGGAACTGGAGTTAGAGACAGTTCTCAGCCGCCATGTGGGTGCTGGGGATCAAACCTGGGTCCTCTGCAAGAGCACTCGGCACTCTTAACCGCTAGGCCATCTCTCCAGCCCTATTTATTTTTTTTTTGAGACAGGGTCTCCCTATAGCCCCAACTGGCCTGGAACTTACTCTAGACAAGGCTGGCCTTAAACTCACAGAGATCCACCTGCTTCTGCCTCCTGAGTGCTAGGATTAAAGGCATGCGCCACCATGCCCTGCTTAAAGACGGTTCTTGGCTGCCATTTAGGTGCTGGGAATCGAACCCAGGTCCTCTGCAAGAGCAGTCGGTGCTCTTAACCACTGAGCCATTTCTCCAGCCCTGATGGTGGTTATTTTTTTTAATTTTTTATTTATTATTGTTTATGTGTTTGAGTGTACTGTCTGCACGTTAAGTTTGTGCACCTGTGCCGTGCAATGCCGCGGAGGTCAGAAGAGGGCGTCAGATTCCCCTGGAACTGGAGTTAAAGACGGTTCTTAGCCGCCATGTGGGTGCTGGGAATCAAACCCGGGTCCTCTCCAAGAGCAGTCGATGCTCTTAACCGCTGAGCCATCTCTCCAGCCCCAGACAGTGGTTATTTTTATGTCAAAACAACAAACAAACAAAAACCCCACTAGTTTCAGAGCCTGTGACCAGGGTTCACTTTCATTTGTGATGAATTCTAGTTTCTCTACATTAGAGACAAGAAGCGATCCCTGTCCTCATCATGGCACATCCAACCATATTAGCAGCCTCATCACTTTTTGTCTTTGTGTCTGTGACCCTCTGTGTGTGTACCATGTTGCATGTATGTGTACTGGTGTTTACACCTATGTATCTGCATGCATGTGAAGGCCAGGGGAAGACATCAGATGACCTGCTCTATCATTCTCCACCTTATTCTTTTGAGACAGGGTCTCTATTACTGAACCTGGAATGAGGTGGGCAGCCAGTGCCCCCAGTGAGCCCATCACTAACCCCTACAGTGCTGTAGATGCACTTTTTTTACATGATTGTTAGGATCCCAACTGAGGTTTTCACTGTCTGCAAAGCAAGTATTTTTACCCACCAAGCCACCTCTCCAGCCCCTATTTTCATTCTTTAAATGAGGGGGAACCACATTCTACCACTTACCGCAACTTTCTTTGCCAAATCCACAATGTCTTCCATTAACTCGAGGTGTTGTAACTTCTTCAAACTTAACTCAGGAACATGAGAACTTCTTAAAAACCAAATTAATTTTTAAAATATTAGGTTCTCAGATATAGAAATTAATTAAATGTTACACTTAGATAAATTTTATGTTTAAATTTAAGTTCTCTTTTTTCACTTTAGGCTATTTATTAAATTAATCAAATACTCTAACATTTATCATTTCCTCTCTTCTAAAAAACTGATATTTTTAAATAAGTTTATTAATTTTCCTATCTCAGCTGCTTCAAGTTTACTATCATTTATTAAAATGTTATTAGAATTATTCATTCATATTCAAATCCCATCTATACTTTCCTACCCTATTAAATAAAAATAAAATTGAGCAGAATGCAAGAAAGAGGAATAAGCCTTTCATTGTATTTAGTATTCCTCAGCACCACACATGTTAGCATGGCTCATAAAAAATGAGTATTATATAGAGACTTACGTAGTTTCCATACAGGGATGCAATCTTGATATTACAGAACTATGTTGATGTTGAAAAAGAAGTGGCCAGAAGATAAATAGTTTAATAGTATCACAGTAATCTCGGAGAAGAGAAACTGGCTTACTACACCATATATTGCAGATGTCAAACTCTTAATTAAAATGAAAAGTTTAAAGTTAGTATTTGTTCCTCATTTTGAAATGAATTAACATTGCATTAACAGGAAAAAGTATGCCTTAAATCAGGTGGATCTCTGTGAGTTCCAGGCCAGCCTGGTCTACATAGTGAGTTCCAGGCCAGCTGGGGTTACAGGGATACAGGGAGACCCTGTCCCAAACACACAAACACACACACACACACACACACACACACACACACACACACACACACACACACCTCTAGTTAAACAGAGAAAGATTTAAGCTTCTACTCTGAGATGGAGTCTCAGCATGTAGACCAGGCTGGTCTGTGAGTCCTCCTGCCTCAGCCTCCCAAGTGCTGAGACTATAGGCATGTACCACCATGTCAAGGAAAGAATACATTTTAAAAGACAAATTTGTTATGCTGTTATAACTGGATGGACAAATCTCCCTTTATACTCACCTAAATTTCTCTCACTTTGGGCATAATCTTTATATTGGATGCCCTAAAAGAAGAGAATTATTCTGATTTATATCAGGTAAAACAAAAAGTATTAAAAATCTGAAGAACAGGTAGATAAAAGCTTTCGAAGTACAGGTATGACTTATAGATTCTGAACTCATCTTTAGCCAATGAATCATAATTTAAGGCCTTTTCCATGTTTCTTCTGAATTTGGTCTTACAGGTTTCATCAGGAGCTTTTCTAATTCCCAGTCAAAAATGATGACACCACCCAGCTCCTTTCTGTTGAGGGGCTACTGACCTTCCCTTCTGAAATCATTTCTTTAGAAGCTTGTATACTTCCAGTCAGCACCCATTTGCTACAGAAACCACTCCAAAGTAGAAAACCTTTAGGATGCATAAGTTAAAAGAAAAAATTAACAAGTCTACTTACCACTCCATCATAGTAAAGCTGAGTCACACGAACATAATCATCTGTAATGAAGTCAGGAGCACAGACACAATCATCCTCATAAAGGCAATCTTCTAAGGCATCATCCAACAAACTGAAATCTCCCTCAGCAAAATCGTCCATGGTACACAATCCTAAGGAAACAACACACACTCAAATCAGTAATTAAATAATTGCAGATCACAGGAGCATCAGTTTTCCTGGTTTCTATGGTATGCTAGATAAACACTTGGAGCCTATATTCCAAGGAAGTAACTCCAATCAGAACACAGAGGTCTGGAAGATTTTTATCCCTGGTCCACTGTTCTTTTCCTACAGACTTCTACCAAATAGTTTAATCTATTTCTTCCCTTTTGTTAGGGTCACATGCTTGCCATCTCTACCCTGAATTTGAGGGATTACCTGTCTCCCTTAGATGGAAGATGACTAAGGACATCTTACTTCGTATATGCCTAGCAAAGACTAAACCCTTAAGTGTGTTTGATAAAAGTAGAAAAGACATTTCCTACTACTGCACTTCTACCCTTTCTGCTGTACTGCATACCATAAAACACCCCATTTCATGGTACACAAACTGCTATACCCTCAACCATCCTGATTCCACTGAAAAACCATTTCCTATTAGCTGCTCATACCCTAGCTCCTGCCTCTCAGGGTGTCTGTCTTGGGTAGAGGAGCAAGGTGAGAATGGTCCAGGGTGAGTCTGTCTCTGTTCTACATGGCTCATCCACACCAGCTCTCCTAACCGACCCTGTTTCTAGGTTCTCCCAACTACCACAAACAGCCAGTACTGCTAGACAGCAAAGGAGGAAAAAAACTCTCATATTATTAAAAGGTATTTTTAAATGCTTCTTTCAGTGGAGGGAAAAGGCAATCCAGTCTGAGGTTTTAGCCAAGTTCTTTTTCCCTAAATAAAGTTCAATAATGAGAATTTTTGCAGCTATCAGAAGAGCAACACTAATGATCACCAAAAATGCAGCATTTTATTACTTCCAGCTCTTAAGCAGTTGTACTCTTTTCTTCCCATCACCAACACCATCATTAACATCATCTTATCACACTTCAGCTCATTACTATCCTGCTGTAAGAAGAAACTAAGTTTATTTTTAAACATAAGACTACCATCAGCCCTTGAAATACAAATCTATACCTTTAATCAATTCTTATGTATAATTTGATGTATAAAAACTTCACAATATCAAAAGTGAGGAGGTAAGCTTCCTCACAAACTACTGCACTACCTGTCACAAGTTGCACCAAGCATTTTACAAGCACCATCTCATTAATCCTATTTTTTCATGACAGACCCACATCATCATCTCTATTTGTACAAATGGGAAAACATTTCAGTAAAATAAGTAGTTTACTCAAAGTTAACAAGCTAGAAAAGAATCAAGCTCAGCCCTCTGATCTCAGTCTCTTCTCTCGAATACCACATTTCACTCCATCTACTTTTCCTCAGTGTTGCTGAGGAAAATAATTTATTTAACTCTTGATTACTTTCATGTCTAAGAACACTGGCAACTACTTTATACTCCTTCAAATCCGTCACTATCCCAACCACATCAAGGCCCATGCTGATGACACCCTACTTTAACAACTCTGTCAACTAACATGACTTCACCTCTGACCTCACTAAGCTCCTCCTTCCTCACAGCCTCTCACACCACTATCCACTGTCTAAGCCAGTTTTTAAATCCTTCACTCAGATAACCTCTACTACCAAGATTCATTCCAGCTCTAGCCTTTCTTATCTCCTCCCATAGCTTTTTTCAACCAAACCAACAACTTTGCTTTCTTTTTCTACCAAGTTCACCATTCCCACTCAATTTTGGTTTCCTACAATTTGGTTTCCATTTCTACCATTCAAGGGAAATATGCTTTTTTATTTTATTTTTTTATGTGTATGAATGTACTGTCTGCATGTAGGTTTGTGCACCCTTGTTGTGCAATGCCGTGGAGGTCAGAAGAGGGTGTCGGATTCCCCTGGAACTGGAGTTAAAGACGGTTCTCAGCCACCATGTGGTGCTGGGGATCGAACCCGGGTCCTCTGCAAGAGTAGTCGGTGCTCTTAACCGCTAGGCCATCTCTCCAGCCCGGGAAATATGTTTTTAATGACCATCTATAGGTTCACCTGTTCTGCATGAACATCATTTTCAGAGTTTAAAGAATTTAAACAATGGCCAGAAAAAGTAAAGTTACTACAGGACCCAAAATAACATAATGAGATGCTATCCTGAGAAATATATAGATTTTAATATATATATGCTTTTTTAAAATCACTTTTTAAAAAAATATCAATACAGAAAGAGACAAGAACTGTCATAACCCAAAAATCATCATCATGGTATGGATTACAGTACAACTGGCAGGCTCAGCCACTGCAACATGACACTGGTCATTTAAGTCTGGCAAATTTCATGATACCACACACAGCACCATTCCTACTGTAATTACAACACTGGTGCATTTTTTTAAACATTCCATTTTGTTGTAACTAGAGAGGCAATGTGGCAAAATGGTTAAGAGCATGGACTCTGGGGCCAGACTAACTGGCCATGAACCCTGATGCTCCCATTGCCTGGCTATGCAAACTTGGAGAAGTTACTTAACCTCTCTTTGCTCTCTTTCCTCTCACATCAAGGGGAAATAACAATACTACCTACCTGATTAATCAATTAATACATGTAAAATGCTTTGAAGAGTACCAAGCATGTTAAGAAACACAAATGCTAGCTATTATTAACATTAATATTAAATGAATTTTTTAAAATCTATTTTTAGATGCATCCAGCTAAATAGGCTACCTTAATTGCCAAATCCAAAGAGCACTTTTCAGCTTACAACTTACTTGACACTGTGGACACTTCCTCCTTCTGAGAACTCTTCATTAGGACTCCAAAGACCATCTTCTGGTTCTCCTCCTATTCGTCTGGCTGCTCTTCCTCAGTCTCCTTCATGGGCTCTTCTTCTCCATTCCCCGCCACCCAAATGTCAACTCTCTTTTCTTCTCACTCTTACTCTCTCCTTGAGTGACCTTACCCACCACACCCATGTTAAAACAGAACTTTCTGAGCTTTCATTTGTACAGCTTCACCATGGTTTTTACCATCTCCATTTACCACATTTACTTAATATTCCCCTTTCATGGAGCTCCTTGACCTGTATGATAATGTCCATGATACTGCAGGTTTGATATACAGGTTAGGTTTTTTCCACACACATTAAACTGCTAACTATTAAAATCTTTCAAGTGCTTATGTACCATCTAAAATTATCTTATAAGGTACTATAAGAAATAATAGCTTCCAAACTTCCAAATGTTGAAGACCTAAATCTCGCCAGGCTGGGATTCATCTCTTGACTTCTAGAACTTCCATGTCAATTGCTAGTAGATCTTAACCAAGATGTCCCATAAGCCCCTCAGATTCAGCAAGTTCAAAAACAAACATTTTTTTTCCTCAAAAAAAAAAAAAAAAAGAAAAAGAAAAAGAAAAAAGTTCTTTCCTCTTTCTGTATACTATTTGCCAATTAGTTGTCCTAAATGTCAAATGGTTATCCAAACCAAAATGTAGAGGAAACCAAATACATAGAGATCAACAGTGACTCCCCACTTTCCTCAAAGATTTCTAATCAACTTACCATTATACCCTGCCATCTCTATTTTCCCATAAAACAAAAACAAAAACATCCAAACATACCAGTAGCACATGCACTGCACATCCAGTGCCAATGCCTTAGGTGTACCACCATCTTGTCTCCTGTGAACTGATATAACAAGCACTCTCCTAACTGCTGGCTTGGCTTCAATCCCAGCATCCTCTAAAATTCTAATCCTATGGTTTGACTGCTTAAAGCCACTCAATAGCTTCCATTTATCATCAAAATAACCACATCATCCCTACAACAAGCAGACTGTCTTGCATGATCGCATTCCTACTTCCATTTCCAGTCATTCCATGATACACAGCCAGCCTCAAAGGCAGTTATCCTCAACTGCTTGCAATTCTTTAACAAACCTCACTCTACAACCATCTAATGCCTACCAGTTCCACTCAAACTCCAGGAAGCATTTTCTGATCTTCCCAATATACCACACTTATGTCTAAACCTCTTCTTTGTAAGCCTAGACTACCATGTCCATACCTCTAAAAGCAGTTTTCATACCACCTGATCATCATAGTTTATCTGTTGGGTCACTATGGGTCCAGAGGATACACTGTAATGAAGTTACCACCTGCATAGCTCTATTTATTTAATATTTTCCTTTAGAATAACTCAAGCTACAGCTTAATTGTAAACTTGTTTTAATAAAAAATTTTGTATTACTAAGAAATCCTGTTTGTTATAACACAATTTTTTTCTAATACAAAGTAAATTAAACCACTATACTTAAATATTAAAACAAAGGACTGTTGACCCCATCCATTATAGCAAATTAGATATTGAAAAACTACTAATGCAACAAAGTGAACCAGAAATTTCTAAAAAAAAAATCTTAATGGGGCTGGAGAGATAGCCTAGCGTTAAGAGCACCGACTGCTCTTGCAGAGGACCCGGGTTCAATCCCCAGCACCCACATGGAAGCTAAGAACTGTCTGTAACTCCAATTCCAGGAGAACTCCAGTTCCAGGGGAATCCGACACCCTCTTCTGACCTCCGCGGCATTGCATGTGGGTGCACAAACCTACATGCAGACAGTACATTCATACACATACAAAAATAAATTCAATTTTAAAAAATCTTATTAATGTTTCACCCATTCACCAATATAGGAAAACATTTTAAAAACCACCCTCTCCCTCCAAAGCACCAAACCTCAAGCTAGAAACTAGTGAGCATCTAAGACCAACAAGTAGTGTGCCAAAAGCTGCAATGGGATCAGGACCAGAAAGCCTGGACCTGGGGCTAAATGAGGAAATTCAAAGTGGTTCCATTTAAACTCCTTGGCTCCCAGCCAAAGCTGATACAAGTGCTTTCATAAAGAAAACAGTACCATGTTAGACTCTAAAGATTCTAACAAAGATGAATCAAATAAGAGTTCATAATCACTAATCACCAAGCAAGGGCATAACAAGCTACCATGAGACAACAAAAGAAAACAAGCAATATTAGACCATCCTCTAACACTATCAAACACTAACGTGGCCAGATTCAGCAAAGAGAACAGCTACAAATTTGAAAAGAATATAATATGAAACTACAAAGAATGACTAAATATACCTGGAAGGAAGCATGCAGAACTTTTAAAAATTAAAACTTCAGAAGGAAAGAACAGATGAAATCAGATATTTAAAGAATATAGAGCATATAATCTTCTAGCTTTCATAAAAGACAAAATTCGGAATGAAGACACATATCCAAAATAGTACATATGAAAAAATTAAGGGCTGGAGAGGTGGCTCAGGGTTTAAGAGCACTGTCTGGTCTTCCAGAGGACCTGAGTTCAGTTCCTAACCCACATTGGGTGGCTCACAACTGCCTGGAACTCCAGCTCCAGGATATCCAAAACCCTCTTCTGAACTCATGTGGCATACACACACATAAAATAAAAAAACTGTTTTGGTCTCTTTGAGACAGGGTCTCCCTGAAGCCCCAGCTGTCCTGGAACTCTCTATGCAGATGCAGACCAGGCTGGCTTTGAACTCATAGAGATCCACCTGCCTCTGCCTCCCAAGTGCTGGGATTAAAGATGTGCACCACCACACCTGGCTTAAAATCTTTTTAAAGAATGTAGTATGGAAACAGGAGCAAAATATATACAAAAAGGACAAAATTAAATCAGCTAAAATAAAATAGTGTTTTCTTCAAAAAAAAATCATAAAACTGGGCTGGAGAGATGGCCTAGCGGTTAAGAGCGCCGACCGCTCTTACAGAGGACCCGGGTTCGATCCCCAGCACCCACATGGCGGCTGAGAACAGTCTGAAGCTCCAATTCCAGGAGAACTCCAGTTCCAGGGGAATCCAAGACCCTCTTCTGACCTCCGCGGCATTGCACGTCACGGGTGCACAGACTTGCATGCAGACAGTACATTCATACACATACAGAAATAAATAAAATTAATAAAAAAAATTAAAAAAAAATCATAAAACTGGCAGCAGACTTTGTTTATCTTTGACATATGGGATAGAAAAGAGACAAGGCTCAAACCAAAATGATCTCCCAAGTTCAAGGGTAAAATAAAATGATTTAAGGCAAAACAAGTTGACCACTAACCAAGAGATTTTTAGCTAAATAGGAACTTCTAAACATTCTAAAAGACACACTGTCCAATAGGCCAAAAAGAAAAATCCAATAATATATTGTTTAAGAAACACGTAAAATATAAAGATAATTTAAAAAGTCAAAGCGAAATTAGAAAAAGGATATTCTGGGTAAATTACTACCAAAAGACAAACTTTAAAAGCAAAATTAAGAATAGAGAATCACAATAGGGTAAAGGACTAATTCCCTAAGGAAATAATCCTAAATTTGCTTGAATCTAACAAAGGCTTCTCAAAATACATAAAAAGAAACTGTTAAAACTACAAGAAGTCCTAGACTATCAAGATTTTTATTCTGTAACCACTATCCAGTGAACCTCAGCCACCTAAGAATAGGCTTGGTCAAATCATCAGGTAAAGATGGCCCTGTTGAGCTTAACTCTCATCCGGCACAATGAAGAGACAGGGTTCACAGACCAAACAAAAGCTAATCAAGCTAGCCAAACAACACAACTGCTAATTTTTACCTAACAGATAGACAACCATTACAGAATACATGTCTTTATAAGTATGCATAAAATGACAATTAATTACAAGCATAATTCTCTATGAAAAGGACATAAAAAACTTTTTTAAAAAATAAAATACGCCGGGCGTGGTAGCGCACGCCTTTAATCCTAGCACTTGGGAGGCAGAGGCAGGTGGATCTTTGTGAGTTCAAGGCCAGCCTGGTCTACAGAGCGAATTCCAGGACAGCTGGGGCTACAGGGAGACCCTGTCTCGAAAAGACCAAAAATAAATAAATAAATAAATAAATAAATAAATAAATAAATAAATAAAATAAAATACAGGCTGCAGTTTGACAAAACAATAAACACTATTAAGTCTATCTAACAACAACAACAACAACAAAAATCTCAAGAAGGAAACAACAAAGATAGGGGACAACAATGAAGTAAAAAGAATAAAGAGAGGATTACTGGCAAGATTAATTAAAAACAAAGAGCTAGCCATGGTGACTCACACCAACACTCAGGAGGCTAAGCAGGAGGACTGCCCTGAGTTATGGGTGCACCTAGACTACATGAGCTTCAGGCCAGCCTACACTACAGCATAAGACCCTATTCCATTAAAACAACAAAAAAAAGGAAAAAAAAGAGAGCTAAGGTATAAATAATATTCACAATGAGAAAAGAAAAAAATGAAAGGTAAACACACAAAGCAAAAATAAAAAAGGCAATCATCAAACCAATACAATGAATTTGATGCAAATAAACTTTAAAATTCCGATATAAAATTCTGAAACTTACCAAAAATGTATTTAAAAAATAGAAAAGTTATAACTCAACTGCTAACTACTAAATGTATAGAAGAAAAGATTTTAAGTCATTTTATGACTAAGTTCCATCAAAATTTTTTTACAAATCACTTCAATCCAAACTCTCACCTACCTATTAACTCACTAGATAAGGTCAGTAGTATAACCTAAGTATCAAAACCAAGTCAGTCAAAAAAGAAAAATGAGAGGTGATTCTGTTTATAAACAGATACAAAAATCCTAAATAAAATATATCAAACTGAATCCAGTAGTACATTAAAAAGATGATCTTTCAAGACCAGTTTGGGTCTATCTCCAGAAAGAATGAAATTTATTTATCATCTATCTTATCTATCTTATCTATCTATCTTTCTTTGGTCTTTTTTAAAATTTTTATTTATTTTGTATGTGTATGAATGTACTGTCTGCATGCAGGTTTGTGCACCCGTGTCGTGCAATGCTGCGGAGGTCAGAAGAGGGTGTTGGATTCCCCTGGAACTGGAGTTCTCCTGGAATTGGAGTTACAGACGGTTCTCAGCTGCCATGTGGGTGCTGGAGATCGAACCCGGGTCCTCTGTAAGAGCAGTCGGTGCTCTTAACCGCTAGGCTATCTCTCCAGCCCCTCTTTGGTCTTTTTGAGTCAGGGTCTCCCCTTAGTCCCAGCTGACCTGGAGCTTACTCTGTACACCAGGCTGGCCCTGAACCCACAGAGATCCACCCAACTTCGCCTCCCAAGTGCTGGGACCAAAGGCATGTGCCACCACGCCCAGCTCATATAAGCATTTAAATAAGCACATCATTCGTAAACTTGCTGGTGTCTCGGTTTTGGAAAATGTCTGTTTCTAAGGCACAAATTGCCTTTAAAACTCTGATTTAGGCGAGGGATGTAGTTCAGTTGAGAGTGCTGGCCTGGGAAGCATTAAAGCCCAGGACTCCAACCCTAATACCTCATAATACCAGGTGTAGAGACACACACCTATAATCCCAGCACTCAGGAGATAGAGGCAGAAGGATCAGAAGTTCAAGGTCATCCTATATTCAAGTTCCAGGGCAACCTGAGAGAAATGAGAACATGTATCAAAAAGAAATGGGCAGGAGGGAGAGTTCAGTGGTTAAGAGGGCTGCTGCTCTTCCAAAAGACCTGAGTACTTTTCCCAGCACTCATATCAAACAGTTTACAGCTGCCTGTAACTCCAGCTCCGGGAGGAACTGATGCCCTCTTCCGGTTTCCACAGGCACCCACACACAGCATATACTCACAGAGATATAAAAACAGTAAAAATAAATAAATAAATAAATAAAGTAATAAATAAAACTCTTCTCAACAAATGCAGACAAGCATGTGATAAAATGGCAAAGCTTTCACTAATCTGATAATCTGACAAAGTTATTTACAAAAGGTCATAGCAAGAGTTATGTTAATGGGGAAACACTCCTGAAAAAGGCATGAGACCTATAGCACTGTAATCACTTCTAATAAACAACTGAAATCATGTTGACAGAAAAGAGATTTAAAAGTATGCTAGGACATTAAGAAAAATAAACTTACACAGAAAACAATTGGAAAGGAAGAATGTAAATATCACCATTGCAAATGATAATAATTACACACAGGAAAACCCCAAAATACATGGAGCTCCAAAAACTACATTTAAGCAAATTGCCAAGTAGATGGCTAAAATCAGTATTTTAAAATATGTATTAAACCTCTACTGTCAACATATGGAATCTCTAAAAAAAAATCCCGCCCCCAATTTATAATAGCAACCAATTTCAAGTCCTCCCAAAGCTAAGTAGCTAGTATATAAAAAAAAAAAAAAAAAAAGAGCCATGTAACTGGATTCTTAAATGTCAAAGGTTCAAGAACAGGTGAGACTTTAAGGCTTCCCAGGTGTCAAGATTTCTTAAGGGCTAAGGAGAAAGGTCAATGGTAGAGTGCTTGACTAGCACACACAAGCCTACAATCCTGGCACTTCTTAGAAGAGCAAGGCATCACAGTGAGTGCAAGGCCAGCCAAGACTTCATCGGAAGGGGAAAAAAGAAGATAGATTTCTGATGAAACTACAGTACTAAGTGTGAATATCAACACAAAAACTGGGTGACGGGAAACACAGAAAGACAAGCCAGAAACAGATCCATGCACACAGAAATGAAGCGGCAAGACATGGAAGAGGCCAATTCAATATAGATGAGGGAAAACTGGAGCCAGACTGGAAAAAATGACTGTGGATCAATCACACCACACACAAAAGTGGATTCCAGGAGAATTATGAATTTAAATAAGAAAGGTATTGTTTTTAAAGAAACACAGGTGAACATTGTTATAGGCCCAAGCAAGGGATTTTTCCAATTAAACTAAGACTTGGGACCTGGCATGGAGTTTAGTGGTAGAAAACTTGTATAGCATACATGAGGCCTAGGGTTCCTTGAGCGGGAGAAGGTGAAAGGGAAGAATTTCTGTTCACCAAAATATACCATAAAGAGTGAAAAGTTGGGGCTGGAGAGATGGCTCAGCGGTTAAGAGCTCTGACTGCTCTTGCAGAGAACCTGGGTTGGATTCCCAGCACCCACGTGGTGGCAAAGAACCGTCTTTAAGCCAGGTGTGGTGGCTCACGCCTTAAAAAAAACAACACACAGGGCTGGAGAGATGGCCTAGCGGTTAAGAGCGCCGACCGCTCTTACAGAGGACCCGGGTTCGATCCCCAGCACCCACATGGCGGCTGAGAACCGTCTGAAACTCCAATTCCAGGAGAACTCCAGTTCCAGGGGAATCCGAGACCCTCTTCTGACCTCCGCGGCATTGCACGACACGGGTGCACAGACCTGCATGCAGACAGTACATTGATACACATAAGGAAAAAAAAAAAAAAAAAAAAAAAAAAAAAACAACACACAAATGGCCAATAAATATTATAAAAAAAAAAAGAGTGAAAAGTCAGGCCACATCCTGGAAGCATATATTTACAAAGCACAATTAAAAGAAAAAAATTGGTGCTACCAGTTTTACAGTACTTTTTTAAAGTGGCTGAAAAAAAAAGACCATGTATTTCAAACAAGGGAAACATAATTGATTCATAAATAGGAAAAGATGCTCAATCTCATTAATAAATAAACAAACACATTTAAACCACAATGACGCATCATTTCATACCCACTTCACTGGCCAATACAAGTGTTGAATAGACTGCAGACTACCTGTAACTCTCATATATTGATCAGCATGCATAAGTTGACCAAAACCAATCCGAAACCATTTCATGAAGGTAAGATGAACATTCCTATCCCTCAAAGACCCAGAAATTCCACTTCTAGTAAACAGCTAATGATGGTCTTTATTCCAATTTTTTCCACAAAGCATCAAAAATGCTTTTGAAAGCAACATGCCTGCCACATATTATGACACCTAAAATATTTCAGCATTAAGTTTACATAATTGCAAATGATGAATTTCTAGAGTATCATAAGAATGTGTTAAAATAAAACTATGATTCTTCTAAGTGTATTGTAACTGGTAGGGGTGCTCATTACCAAGCATGACAACCTGAATTTGATCCCCCAGATCTATATGGTAGAAGGAAAAGGACTCCACCAAGTTGTCCTCTGACCTCCACACACGTGCCATGGCACACCCACCCACACAAATAAATGTAAAAATTAAAACAAAATGTAGCCAGGCCTGGTGGCTCATGCCTTTATTCCCAGCAACTCAGGAGGGAGAGGCAAGTGGAACTCTGTGAGACTGAGGCCACCCTGGTCTACAAATCAAGTTCCAAGCGGCTGAGACTACAGGGAGACCCTGTCTCGATAAACAAAGTGTGTGAGAGAAAGAGAGAGAGAGAGAGAGAGAGAGAGAGAGAGAGAGAGAGAGAGAGAGAGAGGAGAGAGAGAGTTATAGCTATTATTAGCATACACTTGGTTCAAAAGCAATTATATACACTGTTAAAATAGAAAATTTTTTTACTGAATTTCTTGAATAAATGAAGTGCTGAGATCAAAAGCTTTCCCCAGCATTGGATACAGCATTTAAACTTTTTTCTTTTTCCACTTGCAGCTACCCCACAGTTCTTCCAAGTGAGTGTGCTGTTTAGTTTTCTTATATAAAGCACAAGGGTGAAAGGGAAGATGGGAAAACAGAACCAGCGGGAGGCCTTTGCCATAGGCCTTAACTTAATTACCAGTATCAGGAAAGTGCTCCCAGAAATATAATGGTCTAGAAATTCATTAACATCACCTGTACCCATAGATGCCTTTAAGAAATTTTGTTACTTCGCAGAGGATTATATATTCCAGAATGAAAAATAAGAAATACTTGCAATTGTTTGCAAGATATGTACCACAAATCTTCAAAAAGACAAAACCTAGAAATAATCAAAATCCCTACCAACAGGAGAATACATACACTGCACTGTATTAATGGAGTATTACACAAGCACTTTAGAATTAATGACTTACATAGGTAATGAATATTAGTGACTTAGAAACATAGCACTAAGTAAAGCAAGTCTCAGGTGACTGTACCCAGAATAATTTTTTTTAACATCCAAAATAATTCCTTTTTAAACTCATACACATTGAAACCGTTTATACAATACATTGTTGAAAGATATACAAAAATCTGATAAAACAGTATTTAAAATACAAGAAACAACACAAAATTCAGGATAATCACCTCTGGAACTGAGCACATTCATACTGGTTACTTTGATTCTTGGCCTGACTGATGACTCCTAAGTGATCATTTCATTGTTTTGCTGCACAGCTTGTATATATGTTACATTAATAAGGAAAAGATTTAAAGAAAAACATTCATCATATTTTAAAAACTGCTTTTAATTAAATCAATTCACTTGGTACTAGAGAGGAACAATTAACATACCTTGGAAATCCTATCTTTATAACAGCCATAGCAACATTAGAGACATACACATGTTCATTGGAATTAATCTTAGGAGAACCAAGTAGGATAAAGACTGAACCAATTGGCTGTGAGAGAGGAACCCATAAGCGAACACCAGGTAGACAAGCCAAGATGGCTGCAAGCAAATTTAGCAGCAAGCTAAAGTCATAAGGAAGACGGTCAGTAAGGAGAAGGCAAAAAAAAAAAAAAAAAAAAGTAGTTTGTTAGCAAGCATGTGAAGAACTAGGTGTTCTTAATAGCAATGTGAAGTGAAAACTGGTACATCACTAGGAGAGCTTCTACCATGTCTGGTAAAGTGGAAGATGCATATATTCCATCACCCAGTAACTACGACCAAATGTACTGGAGGAGAAACTTCCAAATGTGTGCACAGCAAATAGGTACACAGGTATTTATTGCAGGACTGTATTAAAGTATATAAATAAAGTCCATCAAGAGAAGATATGTAAGTTATGGTATATTCATACAGCATAACGCTATACCAGCAATTAAAACGAACCAAAGAAAATACAATTTTTCAATTTATTAACATATAAATCTCAAAATGTGATGCTGAGTGAAAAAGCAAGTTGCAAAAAGACACAATTTTATACCATTGATGTCAGTTTAAGCCCAATACTATATACTCTTTATATATTCACCGTGACCAAAATATAAAATATATGCAGAGATGATATACACAAACCTGAACACAGTGGCTATCTCTAGGTAAGGAGGGGGAGAAACAGCACCTCCAGAATTTATTTCTCTTTTTTTTTGGGGGGGGGAGGTTTGAAGTAAATTTGGCAAAACAACCTCTGTAAAACTCTAAACCATGGTTTGTTTAGATCTGCCTGTGTTTTATATACAAAATATTTCAGAAATCAAAAGGAAAAAGAGGAAAATTAGGCAACAGTATGGACACAGCAGGAGAGAAAGACACCGCAGCCCTGGAGCGCAAAGCAGGCCCCTGACAAGCACAGCAGCAGTAACGGTCCCTTACTAATAAGCCCATTTTCCCTAAGATAAAACCAAACCTCTTGTAGTGGTGTTCTAACTAGAGCTGTCATTGTGCGCAATCTACTCCTGAGAAAAGGACCTCAATTGGCTCAAGAGATTTATATGGACGCCATAAACCACTGCAGGGGCCATAGTTACCAAGAACGCTTGGTGACAATGCATTTGACAACTCTCATGAGCATGGGAGGAGTTTGCAATGTGAGGGGCTTCTTGAGTCTAGAAGCTTCTGGAAAAGGCGTCTTGCACAGAAAACCAAACCACATTCTGCTAGATTTCGGGCCTTTGTGCAACCTTACTCTGTCACCAGAACAGGGTGGCTCAGGCCTGGTGACGTAACCAGCACTGCGGGCTCTCTGCAGAGGCTGCAGGTGGGGGCGGCTTTGTGTCTGTCTTCCAGGGGATGCTTGGGGCTGCCAGCTGCGCCAACAACAGGTGTGGAGGGCGCAGGTGCGCGCGCGGGCGGACACACACACACACACACACACACACACACACACATACACACACACACACACAAGCACAGTCCTCACAGGCGCGCGCACAGAGGCATACACACATACGAACTTACGCGCGTGCACGCACATACAGATACACACTTATACTCGCGTGCAGACATACGCACAGGCGGACACACGCACACTCACTAAAGTGCGCACATTCATATATGCACTTACACTCGCGCGACTACATACACTCAGACACACGCAAGCACTTGCACCCATACAGGTAGGCAAGCAGGTGCGCGCAGACAGAATCACACACACACACACACACACACACTGACGGGGGGGCCGAGCGCGTGCACGAGCCCCTACGCAGCACCCCTTTGGGACCCGCAAAGACCCAAAGCGCGCTACACGCCACAAGGACAAAGGGTCCGTGCATTCAGGCCCGGGAAGCGCTCGCTGGCGACAGCTGCAACCCCAGCACAAAGGGGACACACCCACCCGGCCGGGCGGCCACTCCCCCTGCACACTCCCCGAGACCCAGGCTCTGCGGCGTCCAAGCTAGACAGTGCCCCGGCTCCCCGCGCACCCACGCGTGCTGGGGGGGGGGGTCGTCCCCGGGCGTCTCGGCCCAACACCGGCCTCCGGAAGCCCCGCCGCGCGTGTCGTCTACACTCACCCGGGCCCGCAGCCGCGAGCCTCGGACGCGGGCCGCAGCCTCCGGCTCCACGTCAGCCCAACTGTGGCCGCGAGCGGGCGGGCGGGCACTGACGCGAGCTGCGAGCTATGAGCTGCGGGCTGCGGGCGCGTCACGGGCGTGGGCGGGGCGCATGCGCAGTCGCCCCGCTCCGCCCTTTCCTAGCTGCGGCAACCAGGTCCGAGTCGTGGTGCGCCTGCGCTAGACCGGTGGGGCGCCTTGGAGACCCCGCTTTCTCCTCGGTTTCCCCATCCCCACCTTTTCTGCCTGCATTGCGGCTCCCTGGTCTGCGCCTGCGCAGAGGACCGCGCTGAGGGGGGCCCGAGAGGCGTGAAGGGGGCTGGGTAAGGGTACAAAGGACCGAAGATGCGGGTGGGAGGTGTGGTGTCCCCAGCGCGGTGTGCAGAGCTCTCCGCGGTGTGTGTGTAGGTGGCAGCACCCGGGACCGAATCAAGCCTCTTTCGGGTCCGACCCTGCCTTCTTAGGTTGGCTGATCGAGACGTTTGTCCGCAGGCCACTCTCCCGCTCACTTATTGCGGCGGTGCGCATGCAAGCGGGGATCGACGGTGGGGCGCGTGCATGGGGCACCGCAGTGAGGGGGCAGGGGCGCGTGCACGGGGCGCCGCAGTGAGGGGGCGGGGGCGCGTGCACGGGGCGCCGCAGTGAGGGGGCGGGGGCGCGTGCACGGGGACTCAGAAGTCGTGGGACAGGGGCGCTGAAGTGAGGGGCGCGTGCATGCAGGGGCTGGTAGGGCGTGTGCGCGCGTGGGGCCCTAGAAGCTGTGGGCACAGGCGCGGCCCTGTGATGAGATTATGTAATAGCCGAGGTGGAGGGAGGTGACTGACAGACTGTTCCTTCTCCACAGACTGTCCACAAAGCCCCAGGGAAGATGGTGGAAAATACCCCGTCGCCATTGCCAGAAAGAGCGATCTATGGCTTTGTTCTTTTCTTAGGCTCTCAATTTGGCTTCAGTAAGTACCTGGAAAATGGACAGCCAGGGCTCCTGCTGGGATACAAGGACCAGGAAATAATGCATTTGTTCTTAAGATGAGCACACAGGAAGTGCTGATTCTTTCCAACCTGTGTCTCTTGTAAGGAATCCCAAAGGGAGCCAGTGTTTGCTCAGAGGGTTTAGATATCCCTGCACTGGCCTAGAGATTTAATCTCAAATACTTGAGATTAAATCAGGGATGATGGCAGAGTGGACATAACCTGGTCCCTGCCCTTGAGGTCTTGGTGGAGTGGAGAGATACAGTAAATCTGCAGCTAATCCTCACAGCATGATGAGTGCCATGGGAGAGCTGTGGAAAGATAGGCATTGAGCCAGAGGTCAGGGTTATTAGCTTCCTCCTTGCAGTTGGATCAGAAGAATCCAGAAGGAAGGACAAGGGGCAGAATCCGTCAAGGAGGCCATGAGAAGGTGTGGAAGTGAGTTTAGAATGGCTCGAGAGCACCTTGCTGAAGTGGAAGTCAGGAGAATTGAACGTGCCCTTCACATCTTGCATCTATTTTGACCCCCATAATGTTTCATTTCATAGATTAAGGAAACAGGCTTGCTAAAAACTAACCTGACCAAAGTCACACAGCAGAACCCAAGTCCCTCCTCAAAAAGATTTTGCAGAGCAAGGGCTGCTGGTCCAGAGGACCAAGGTTCAAATCCCCACATTAGGTTAACAACCATTGAGTAACTTCAGTTCCAGGACATCCAAAGCCCTCTCTGCACATACATGCTTGCAGTACACTCATACACACATAACAAATCAAAATTTTAAATACATTAAAATTTTAATTTTGAAATTATGAGGCAATCAAGTAGAGAAAAAAACTGAATGCCTCCAATCCAACTTTCTGGAACTCAGTAGAAACCATAAAGGGGGGGGTGAGGGGTGTCCTTATGAACTCTTATCTGAAAAAATCTTAGCTAATGACCTAGCTGTGACCTGGAGGAAGTGAAGTTATAACCGAGTTCAAATTCTGCTCTTCCAAAGAGTCACTATTTGACCCAAGAGCATTTATTTAATTTATTAGAGCCTGCAAGTTCTCAAGGAAGAATTGGTGATGTTCATTGTTGAGTCCTTATGTATAAAACAACCCTGTGAAGTAGGTATTATTATTTGTCTTCATTTTAAGCTGATAGTAATGGATTGCTCAAGATCAGAAAGCTAATAAACACTATAACTGGAATTAGAACCCTGTTACAGGCCAGGGCAGAGCAAAACAGCCCAAATTGTGCTTCTGTTGAGATTTCATAATAGTGGGAGAAGACAAATGAGTTAAACATACCCAGTGTTTGATGATAGGATGTACTATGTGGAGAAAGGCTAGGGAGTGGAAGGAGGTCTTCCTAATGTGCTCCTGTGTCATCTTTTATTACCCATTAGCACTTACCAGGATATAGTGAAAAGATCAGTGTAACCATCACTATTCAGTGCTAGAGCATAAAACATAAGCCAGCTCATTAGGATTCACTGTATCTCAGACTTCTGAAATACAGACTTCTATAAAACATACTTATTAAGGAAAAAAAATCCATCATCACTGATATAGGTAATTTAAAATTTGTCTATCACTTATGCAGATGTAACTTTTCTAAGATTCCTTTCTTGGAGTTGTTTTGAGGATTAAATGAAGTAATACATGCCTACTTGGCTCACAGAGAAGCTCAGGACCTGTCTATATTATTACACAGACGGCTGAAAAGGATGCCATGAAGATTTGGGACTTAGGGAATGAAGATTGTACTCTGGGAGATAAGACAGAAATTCAGTATATAGCAGATCAGAACCAGAGGGAAGAAACTGCCCTTTAAGCAACTAAGTGTGATTACTTCTGCCCTGTGGAGAAATATTGAACACCTAGAACATGGAAGGAAATTGCTAGGTGCTGTAAAAATTACAGTTGCTATGAAATAACTGGTGAGCCCATATAACAGTGTGGTGGTTTAAGACATTTAAAAATTATTAAGATAAATATAAGTATTATAAGAATGGTATAAATAGCTAAAAATACTGAAATGAGGGAAAAATGATTTCTGAAAGAATCAAGCATGTTTCAAGGGAGGTTTTTGTTGTATATGAACCTTATTAGTTGGATCCATGCCTTACTGACTTTTCTCTTCTCCAAACCCTTCTGTTCTACAGTACTTTATCTTGTGTGGGCTTTCGTTCCTGAATCTTGGTTAAACTCCTTAGGCTTAACTTATTGGCCTCAAAAGTAAGTTTAATCTTCAATAAGGGTAAACCTAATGCTGTTTTAAAGGATCATGTTCTTTTTTAAAACCCAAGTCTCAAATATTATTTTAAAATCTACCAGTAACTGATTAGAAATTGAAAGCTTTATCATGTATATGCGGTGTGTGTGTCTGAGCACATGTGTGCAGGTGCTCATGTGTGGGTGTGGAGACCCAAGTAGTCTTGCTTGATTCCTCTCTACATCATTCATCTAGGCAATGTGTCTTGCTTGAATCAGCACGGTTGGTCTAGCTCACCAGCTTGCTCCAGAATCTCCCATCTCTGCTTTCTGAGTCCCCATGGACCACCATACCCACCGAGCATTTACCTGGGTTCTGGGGATCCAAACTCTAGCAAGTGCTTTAGACACTGAATTACTACCCCAGCCAAAATTGAAAGCTTTTTAAAGCACATCTATTTAAAGATGGCAGGGCAATCACATACTTACTCCACCCCCCCCCAATCTTGCTAAAATAATACTGCAGGGTAGTATTATTAAGATGACTTTTTAAGGTATAAACCCACAGAAATAAAGACTAGGATGGCAGATAAAATAGTAACAAAATTTGCAATCCAGGCGTCTGGTTCCTTTGAATTGCTAGAGGAGGGAGGTCATCAAGAATATTTGAGCCATGGAATTCCAGAATGGCCCCAAATCTTGAAAGTCTGGGCATTTCCTTATAATGGTAATTCTGAGTTAGAAAAAAAATGTTTAAAGATCCTTAGACCCTCAAACTTCCTTCTCCCTTATACCTGGGAGATTGACCCTGCCCTCCCCTGCAAAAAATAGTTCCTTCTTGTGGAAAGGGTTGGGTAGAGTCTCTAGCCTGGAGGCCACTAAGATGAACTAGAAATGAGGCAGAGGAAATGGTAATAAATATCTTTGAGGATGAGTAATAAGGTCTTCACCTTTTCTTACTAGGTTAGGAGGTTTAAGACCTGTAGCCCAAGCTGTCGTGGAACTTGCAGTGTAGACCAACCTGGCCTTGGTCTCACAGAGCTCCACCTGCCTCTGCCTCTGTCTCTGCCTCTACCTGCTGAGTACTGAGATTAAAGGTATGAACCACCAGGCTCCGTAATTTCTGACATTTGAAGAATCTTGGAGGCTCACTAGCTCTGCCATCCCTGCTCACATAACACAACCTTGCTTTCTGTTAGCTTGTTTTCACTGAGATTTTAAATATAAATGGACTATAGCCATTTACATTGAAAGAAAGCATGCAACTTTAAATCCAAAAGAAAAGAGACTCTAAATGGAGATAATGCCACAGAAGAAAATACTAAGTAAATTTAAATAATCAGACATTTGAAAGGATTCTAAACTAGGAATTGAATAGTGTGATGTCCAAAAGGAATATTTTGAAATTGGGTCCCCCCTTAGTCCCAGCTGGCCTGGAGCTTGCTATGTAGACCAGGCTGGCCTTGAACTCACAGAGATGTGCCTGCCTCTACCTCCCGAGTGCTGGGATTAAAGGCGTGCACAACCACACCTGGCTAAAATTAAATTTTTAACCAAAAGGTTATTAGAAGGTAGGATAGAAAACAAAAATGGAAAATAGAGTAATACATAACAGGGCCAAAAAAAACTATTAGAAGTTCTAGAAAGGAAAAAACGGTAGCGAGGGAATTAGTAAAGAATGCAGCCGCGCTTGGTGGTGCACGCCTTTAATCCTAGCACTTGGGAAGCAGAGGCAGGCAGATCTTTGTGAGTTCAAAGCCAGCCTGGTCTACAGAGTGAGTTCCAGGACAGCTGGGGCTACAGGGAGACCCTGTCTCAAAAAGACCAAAAAAAAAAAAAAAAAAAAGAATACAGCCAACAAAACCTGGTAAGATAGAACACTCAGTGTGCTTACTGTATTGAGAGAAAAATTAAGAAGCATTTAAGAATTTGAATCTGGCTGGACATGGTGGTACATGCCTTTAATCCTAGCACTTGGGAGGCAGAGGCAGGCAGATCTTTGTGAGTTCAAGGCCAGCTGGTCTACAGAGCGGAGTTCCAGGACAGCTGGGGCTACAGGGAAGACCCTGTCCAAAAGACCAAAAAAAAAAAAAAAAAAAAAGAATTTGAATCTGCAATACTGATAGATACTGGGAAACCAAACAAATAGACAGAAAAAAATTCACAAGTAAACATAATACACTAAGGTTCTCAGGTACAAATATTGTTCACATTGTTGCAATTGTTTTTTCTAAATTGCTTATAGAATAAAAATGTGATATAACTGTTGAAGAGGTGAAGAAGAGGTAAATGCCTCATCTACATATTAAGACAGGTAGAGAAAAATATTTGAAGCTGAAAGATATCAAGAAATAATAACATATGAAAATGAGAAAGTAGGTAGGTACCAGAAGCAGCAGCTCAGGTGCAAAAGGGCTTGTTTTCAGGGAGTGAGACTCCAGGGTCAGGATGAATGCAACAGTTAACCGTAGCTTCTTATTATAGCCCCAGTGGAGCTATTTCATTATGTGCATCTGTTGCTTTAACAAAAATCTAAATTTTAAAAGCATGTTTTATGATCTCTTGGGAAACTATTTAACTTTCTCTATTCTATGCATTAATATTCTCTTCCTCAGATACTGGGCAGTTGCATTACCTGTCTACCTCCTTATTGCTATCGTAATTGGTTATATACTCTTATTTGGAATTAACATGATGAGTACCTCACCACTCAACTCCATTCATACAATCACAGGTAAGTATGTGAAAATAAAATGCTGGGTGAATGAAGAAGTATTAGAATGGAGAAGTATCAGAAAAACAGTCAAGAATGGCCAGGAAGACATTGCCTTGGGGGAACTAAAAGAACTAGGGGAAATAAATATAAAATTATATGAAAGGAAATATATGGGGGGAATATCTGCTAGTTATATTCATAGAAGAAATCAGTTCTGATTCATTGTAGCCCTAGTGAACCAGGTATGTTTTACCATTAAAAACAGAAGCACATATGTTCTTCAGAAACTTGGCCTTAGAGGAACCTCTCTTATTTCACACAGTTACTGTTAATCAAGGGATGGAAAATAGCAGGTATTTGCTACATATACCTTATCTCAGTTCAGTGGATAGAAGAGCCATTTGTGCCCGGGCGTGGTGGCGCAAGCCTTTAATCCTAGCACTTGGGAGGCAGAGGCAGGCGGATCTTTGTGAGTTCAAGGTCAGCCTGGTCTACAGAGAAACAGCTGGGGCTACAGGGAGACCCTGTCTCTAAAAGACCATAAAAAAAGAAGAGCCATTTGTTTTTGTGGTTTTGTTTTTGGTTGGTTGGTTGGTTGATGGTTTGACACTGGGTCTCCCTGTAGTCCCAGCTGGGCAGGAACTTGCTATGTAGACCAAGCTGGTATCTGTGGTTGTTTTAAAGACTTTATTTTGTGTGTATGTATGAGTGTCTGTATGTGTGAATTTTCACCATGTCTTTCTGGTGCCCATGGAGACCAGAAGAGGGTATCAGATTCCCAGGAACTGAAATTATAAACTGTTGTGAGCCACCATGTGGGTGCCGGAAGCAGAACCCAGGTCCTCTGGAAGACCAGCAAGAACTTTACTCTTTACTGCTGAGCCATTTCTCTAGCTCCCATGTTTTTGTTTTATTCAAGTGATGTGTTGTTTGCAATTCTGGGAACTGAAGCTAGGGCCTTGTACATGCTGAACAAGCACTGTACTATTGAGCTATATTCTCAGCCCTCAAGTTCTTTCAAGATTAAAAGTGATTAGATTATTAAGCTATCTTAGATTCTAGGAAGTAAAACTTTTTTTTTTTTTGATCTATTTGAGACAGGGTCTTCCTGTAGCCCCAGCTGTTCTGGAACTCACTCTGTAGACCAGGCTGGCCTCGAACCCACAGAGATCCACCTGCCTCTGCCTCCCGAGTGCTAGGATTAAAGGCGTATGCCACCACGCCTGGCTAGTAATGCATTTTTGTGTGTGTGTGTCTTTTCGAGACAGGGTCTCCCTGTAGCCCCAGCTGTCCTGGAACTCACTCTGTAGACCAGGCTGGCCTTGAACTCACAAAGATCTGCCTGCCTCTGCTTCCCAAGTGCTAGGATTAAAGGCATGCACCATCACGCCTAGCTTGATAGAGTTTTTTAATTTTGCAAAACCTTTACTTTCATGAACCTATGTAATATATTTTGAAAATCAGTTATTGTATTTTCAGGTTTCTTTTCTGGTAGCCTACTATATTTGTTGTATTCTTATTTAATTTTCTTTATTTTCTGTATATGAGTATATTACTTGCATGTACATGAGTGCACCTGCAGAGGTCAGAAGAGGTCATTGGATCCCTTGGAACTGGAGTTAAGGACAGTTCATAGCCACCATGTGGGGGCTGGGAATTGAACCTAGGTCTTCTGCAAGAGCAGCCAGTGCTCTTAACTGTTGTTCCATCTCTCCAGCCCCCTATTTGTTGTATTCTTGACTGGTATTGCAGCAAATGGACAATTTTCCAAAGGAGGAAACTGTTGAAATTGCATGACTTTGTATCAAATGATTTAAGTTTTGTGATGTTGACTTCAGTCTTTCTTCATGTCTAGATATAATTGTCTCTCTGTGTGAAATGTGATTTTAGTCATCATTGTACAGTTAAATGAAATATTATTTCCCAGTTTTCAACATGAGCAAAGTAGATTTAAGTAATCAGTCATGTTAAACATGGTGTGGTAGCTAATTGTCACCTTGATGTTAGAATCATGAGAACAAATACCTGAGCACATCTGTGAGGGATTTTCTAGATTCGGTCAATTGAGGTGGGAAGATTCATCCTAAATGTGGGTGGTACCATTCCATGGGCTGGAGAATCAAACCAAACATAAGCATTCATCCCTGTCTGCTTCCTGATGGCAGACACAGCATGACCAGTGCCATCCTGTTCCTGCTGCCATTCTCTCCCATGATGGACTCTGTCCCCTGGTGGAGCTAGAGGCCAAGTGACATTGCTTTCGTCATGTATCTTTTTGCACCAACAAACTAAGTAACTAATAAGCATGGCTGGCATTTGTCATTGTCCACATATCAGCCTGGAGAACAACATGGTAGCTCTTCGCCAACCATAGTAATTATAGAAAAAAATTGCTTGGGTCAATGGAGCTTTTGTTCTGTTCTTACAGATAACTATGCTAAAAATCAGCAGCAGAAGAACTACCAAGAAGGTGCCATCCCAGCACTAAGAGATATTCCTATTAGTGACATCAACAAAATGTTCTTTCTTGAAGCCAAAGAACTTTACACCCAAAACTGATTGTGTGTAAACCTCCCAAGACCAACTATTTACAAGTTTCAGGCTGAATAATTTTTAACATAATTATATTGACTATCTTCTCAATATCTAAAACATGAAAGCTGATCTCTTAGATTGAGTTCAGTTTATTATGTTTTCAAGCGTGAGTTTTTAATGGACAAAATAAATAAAATACCAAACTAAACTATACCAGACTGTGTATGTGTTCACATGTGGAGGTCAGAGGACAATTTTAGGGTATCTTTTTTTTTTTTACATCTCCCCAATTTCTCATTTGTTCTTTAGACATTCCTACCTGGAGTGTCTAGTTTTTCCAGCCTCTCATCTTGCTTGTTTTCTGCTTTCCTGAAGGCTGCTGAGTTTGGGAACATTTCACTCTTAAAATCTCAGCCTATTGACTCCTGGGATGGGACAACATGACAGCCTAAGAAATTAGCATTCAGATGTTTCTAAGATTTTATATCCTTCTCTCTTGTGAATGTAAAATGAGTGACAGTTAACAGGACTTTTTTTTTTACATTTTCATTTGTAGCAAATTAAACTAGTTTGTCTACCTTGTTCATTGATTTTAATAGATATTATTCCCAATAAAAATTCATTTCATTTTATTTAAGGTAACCAAACTCTTCAGACTACATGGAGGCTACCTTGGGATTTGCTAGTTTATTATGCCTCCCACTTGGAAATTTGGCCACAAAGTTATGTCAAAGATCCATTTTACATGATCAAATTGGGTTTAATCATATAGTAAGCTTTACATTTGCAGCTTTGCATTTTATGTTTATTTTATGCCACAAGTCACACACTTGGGGATTATAAATACTCAAGAGATATAATATTCATATAAACTACACAGTTGCAATTTAGCACAAATGTTGAATATCACTTGTGACACTTAGTCTGCTATCTAAATACCTGGCTTCTTTAAGACAGGGTCCCTACCTAATGCATATTCATATCCATAGAACTTGGCATGAGATTTATCACAGCAGAGATACTTATGGGCTAAATGGATGGATACAACCTTCCTAGTGCAATTTACAATGTTATTTGCAAAATACATCTAGAGGATATGTGCTTCACTTGAAAGGACACTCACACTGGATCACCTCCTCCTTCTGACTAGAAGGAGGCTCAGTGAGTTTCTGGTTCATCTTGGCACTTTGAAACAGACCTTAGCTGATTGGCCACACACTGGGAATGGAGCTGCTGATGTTTTTGTTCTGTTTGGTTTTGTTTGTTTTTTTGTTGTTTTTTGTTTTTTTTTTTTGTGTGTGTAATGCATACATGTTTGGATGTGCTTGTTCTTGCACATCCATATGGGGAGCTCAAAGTTGACACAGGGATGTCTTCCTCCATTGTCTTTCCACTTTATAGTTTTTGAGATATGGTCTCTCCTTGAACCTGGAGCTCTCACTTTGTATAGACTGACTGGCTTCTGAGACCCTGACATCCTCCTTTCTCTACCTGACAACCTACTTTTTACATGAGGACCAGTGATCTGAAGTCAGATCTTCATGGTTCCACAGCAGGCCCTTTGCTTAGCAAGCCATCTCCCTGTCCTTGATTCTACTTCTTGAAACTCAGCCCTCCCTTCTTGATAAATAAGCGGGGTCTGACTTGGCCTGGGATCTATGTAAAAAGGATATAGAGGGAGGCTACAGACAGAGGAAGTGGGCATTAGCTTGGCATAGATAAACAGAAGATGAAGTTTCTCCATTCTTCAGAGGAGAGGATCAAGAAACAGAAATGACCCTTAACTACAAGCTCAAGAAGACAAGGGAGTGAGTAAGAAGAGATTGTTCAACTGAAGTTTGTATAATGCAACAAAAACAGCTGAGAAACTGAATTACAGGCCAATTGGAAATGATCCTGAAATAGATGAAAGTTAGAGAGACAGCTGTATAAGCAAGGACCTGGAACTTTAGGGAAATCAGAGGTGAAATTGCTGAGCTAGGAGATCCCCCCAAAAGAGCATGAGTTGATGTGAGGAGGAGACCAAATTTCACCTTTGGTTTCAATTGGCTAAGTGGCTAAAAGATGAAGGAAACAAAACAGCAGTCATGACAATTCTCAACATCTGAATAATTGTAATTTCCACTCTACTGGTACCTGGAACATCTGAATCTGCCTTTGAAGAGACCTCTGCAAAAACCTTTCAAATGATTTACCTAGTTACAAGAAATGCAAAATCAACCGTCCTTCCACAGATGAACATACGACTCAGGGAGACATATAACCTGACATATGACAAGAACTCCACAATGAAGCTAGATCTTCACTGGAAGGGACAGGATCAGCCAGGGGCTCAGAAGCTGCTCCTAGAGGAAAGAGAATGGAGGCCAGCGGGGATTGTCTCCATTGCAGCTTCCCTGATTCCCAACAGATGGAAAGCTGATAGCTGTTTGCCTAAGAATGCTCAAAGACTGGTGGGTTACTTTCTCCCCTGTAACAGAGCATGGTACAGAGGCCCTAGGGAGTCAGCTCAGCCAGTCATGTGCATACAGTGCAAGCATGAGGAATCAAGTTCAGTCCACCAGCACTCATGTGAAAAGACAGGTATGGTGGCACATACTTGCAATTCCTGCACTGGTGGATCCCTTGGGGCTCACTGACCAACCAGTCTAGCCTAGTTGATAAGCTCTAGCCCAGTGAGAGGCCCTGTCTCAAAAACAAACCAGGAAGGCTTCTGGGATAGAAAACATCTGGGATGATCTCTGGCCTCCATAAACACATGCACACATACATACATACCTGCACTCAACAAGCGCGCGTGCGCGCGCACACACACACACACACACACACACACACGGTGTAGGGCACACACATACCACTTCTGTCCCACATCTCACATATACCTGCCAGCTGGGAGCATCCAGCCCGCTGCATAAATACTGGCTTTGGTTTTTGGTGATATCAGCAGAAGCAGCAGTGATGTTCTTTCAAGCAGCAACTTGGACATGGACAGTGGACACAAAGCACCCAAACAGGATGGACATAAGCATGGCATCAAGCATACTTCTGGCAGGCTATTTGAGGACTTTCTGCTGTGCTGCCCTTTGGAGACTCACAGACACTGTAATAGGGAATAGAATTGAGAAAACAATAACCACACAGAACAAGATGATTAAATAGAGTTCGCACAAAGAGCTTACCAGTATGTGTAATAAATGTTAGTCTTGGGGCTGGAGAGATGGCCTAGCGGTTAAGAGCACCGACTGCTCTTGCAGAGGACCCGGGTTCGATCCCCAGCACCCACATGGTGGCTGAGAATCGTCTGTAACGCCGGTTCCAGGAGAACTCCAGTTCCAGGGGAATCCGAGACCCTCTTCTGACCTCTGTGGCATTGCATGACACGGGTGCACAGATCTACATGCAGACAGTACGCTCATACACATACAAAAATAAATAAAAATTTTAAAAAAAGTTAGTCTTATTAGTTAAACTTGAACAGCTAGAGAAATTTCAAAGGATGTTAACAAATTTGGTTTAAAGTCCAAAAACAAGGATTCTCTCAGATGAGTTTAGTGTAATTTTTGTTTAAAACAGGGTCTCTCTTTGGCCTGGAATTTCGCCAGCTTATGAGCATCCAAGGATCTGCTCAGCTCCACCTCCCATCTTGCCATCACTGGGATGTTGGCTCATGTGATCAAGCCTAGCTTTTATGTGGGTGTTCCAAGTTTGAACTCTGGTCCTCGTGTTTGCACTTTATTCACTACACCGTATCTCTACTGCCTGACATACATACTGAGTCCTCGCTGTGGATCAGGTGCTTTTTAAACATGGGAGGTGGAGAGACTAATGATAAGAATGTCTCTCAGAGAGCTTATATTTTATTCATTTTTGAAGAGCTTATATTTTAGAGGTACATTAAGATAAATCAACTAAAATGTTATGTGTGAATGCCTTGTAGAAAATTAAGGTATCATAGTGTTCCAGAAAACAAAAGGATGACTACTTGAGATTGGGTTATCAAGGAAGCCTCCCAGCTCCAGATATACAGTAAATAAATTGTATGTTATATGCAGTGGAATACTACACAGTGATGCAAACAAGAATGAATGGCTTGTAAGTACTTCTGACATGCATCCAGGGTTGAAAAATGGCTATCTTGTCCACTAGGGTTTACCGAGCCAGTGGTCCAGTGAGATGGGCTCCTTACTTTGGAAAAGAGAGCCACAAGTGATCAGAGCTCCTGTTCGTATTCACAATATTCCCTTGTCTTTTCCAAGGTTGGTGATGGACCTGTGTAGGATTCCAATAAAACCTAGTAGTCTACTGCACCTTAGTTTCAAATTAACCTTTCATTCTGTTTCTCAAATTGTTCTTCAAATATATCTGCTTTATAGTTAATAAAAGGTTATACAGTACCATGATTTTTCTTTACTTTTTTTTTTTTGGTCTTTTTCAGACAGGGTCTCCCTGTAGCCCTAGCTGGCCTGGAACTCACTAGATCAGGTTGGGCTTGAACTCACAGAGATGCACCTGCCTCTGCCTCCCAAATCCTGGGATTAAGGGCATATACCACCATGCCCAGCCCCATTTTTTAAGATGTATTTTATTTATATCTTTTTATGTGTATGAGTATATTGTCTGCATGTATGTAAATGTATGTAAATGTATGTAAATGCACCCATGCTGGATTTCCCATCTCTGTTTCCTGTGCCTGCTTGAAGATGTGAGCACTTAGCTTTCTGCCCCAGCTACCTCCTGCCACCATGCCTTCCCACCATTACTGACTATAATCCTGGAACCCTAAGCTCAAATAAACACTTTCTTGTATGAGTTGCCTTAGTCAGGGTGTCTTATCTACTTAGGAAAGTAACTAACAGACCTGTTATCCCAGCCTTGGGAGTCAGAGACAGGATCTCTTCATCGAGCTCTGGGTTCAGTGAGACCCTGCCTCAATATATAAGATGGAGAGGGGCTGGAGAGATGGCCTAGCGGTTAAGAGCGCCGACCGCTCTTACAGAGGACCCGGGTTCGATCCCCAGCACCCACATGGCGGCCGAGAACCGTCTGAAACTCCAATTCCAGGAGAACTCCAGTTCCAGGGGAATCCGACACCCTCTTCTGACCTCCGCGGCATTGCACGACACGGGTGCACAACAGGCATGCAGACAGTACATTCAGACACATACAGAAATAAATAAAAAAAAATTTAAAAAAAAAAAAAAGATGGAGAGTGATTGCCTGGGTATGGTGGCACACACCTTTATTCCTAGCACTTGGGAGGCAGAGGCAGGCAGATCTCTGTGAGTTTGAGGCCAGCCTGGTCTATATAGTGAGTTCCAGGACAGCTGAAGCTACAGGGAGATCCTGTGCTCAAAAGACAAAAAAAAAAAAAAAATGAGACTGACCAAGGAAGACACCTGATGTCACTTTTTGGCCCCTTGCATGCACACAGATTTACACACAAACACACACACACACACACTTGTGGGCCCCTACAAACACATACATGCATCATACACACATTAATAAAAAAAAAAATCCTAGGTGCTGGAGAGATGGATCAGCCATTAAAAGCACTGACTGCTCTTGCAGAGGACCTGGGTTCAATTCCCAGTGCCCACATGGTGGCTAAGAACTGTCCTTGACTCCAGTTTGAGGGGAATCTGACACCCTCTTCTGATCTCCATTGCAGGACATGGATGCACTCACATTACAGCAATGCACATCATCATACAAATAAGATAAAAAATAATATTTTTTTGGTCTTTTCAAGACAGGGGTCTCCCGTAGTCCCAGATGTCTCTGGAACTCACCGTCTGTAGACCGGCTGGCTTGGAACTCACAAGATCCGCCTGCCTCTGCCTCCAAGTGCTAGGATTAAAGGCGTGCGCCACCACACCCGGCAAAAAAAATAATTAAAAAAAAATCTGTTACGAAGAATTTAATCCAAATCATTGCTATAATAAGAAACTGAATCAAAACAATAAAATTTAAACACAATTTTTAGAAAAATACCTATATTTTTCTTTTTTTTTTTAAATGTACTTATTTAAAAAAAATTTTTTTTATTAATTTATTTGATTTATGTATGTGTATGAATGTAACTGTACCTGCATGCAAGTGTGTGCACCGTTGTTGTGCAATGCACGCGGAGGTCAGAAGGGTTCGGATTCCCCTGGAACTGGGAGTTCTCCTGGAATTGGAGTTTCAGACGGTTCTCGCAGCCAGGTGGGTGGGGGGATCGAACCCGGGTCTCTGCAAGAGCGCCCTTAACCGCTAGTCCATCTCCCAGCCCCATTTTTTTTTTTTTTTTTTTTTTTTGTCTTTGTCATTTTTAGACAGGGTCCCTCCTTCTAGCCCCAACTATCCTGGAACTCGTTCTGTAGACCAGGCTGGCATTGAACTCACAAAGATCTGTCTGCCTCTACCTCCCGAGTGCTAGGATTAAAGGAGTGCACCACCACACCCGGCAATTTTTCAACACAATATTAGTGACCCACATGGTATCCTTTATAATTTTGAAAATCTTTTTAATGTCTGACTTGAGACAGCTGTGTCCTCATAGCTGCTGCTTCAGTCAATCTGTTACTTTAGCACACAGCACAAAGCCTCTACAAAACACTGCATACTCATGAAAGAATGAGCATGAAAAAAAGTAACATCTTTCTATTATTTTGAAAACACCTTTGACCTCATAGATCTCCTGAGACAGACTCTCTAGACCTTGAAAACTGCTAATTAGTGAGCCCCAACCAGCAAGTGCATGAGAGATACATACATGCACATACAAAACATAGCTTTGTATGTGCATGTATGTATGTATGTATGTATGTATGTGTATGATATAGTGTGTGGTGTGTGTGTGCTGTAGTCTGTATATATGTGTGGTATGTGTATGCTGTAGTGTGTATGTGTGTATATTGTATATGTATATGTTGGGTGTGTATGTATGTGGTGTGTGTATGCATGTGTATGTGTGTATGTGTGCTATAGTCTGTATATATGTGGGGTATATGAGTGCTGTAGTATGTGTATGTTTGTGTGGTGAGTGTGTTGTAGTATATATATGTGCTGGGTAGGGGAGGGGGTGGTTAGAACAGAATCTAACAAAGTGCATTATGCCTGCCTGAGTAATTATTTTAATGCAACACCTCTTGTGGCCACTTCCAATCCACTCTGTTCCACCTCTTGCTCCAGCTAGTGATAGTCCAAACAGTTCTGTGCATGTGTTCATCAGATCCATACAGGTGCCACTTAAAGTGCACCCTAGAAGGGGTTAACACCTGCAAAACCACCCAGAGCCAAACATAAGCAGGTATCAGTAGATACCTCTCTGCCTTTATCCCCCAAAGAGACTTTCTGAGCTCTGTTCCAGGAGCTTCTCTGAAGTGTGAGGGACTGTTGCCATGGTATCAGTACTGAGTCACCAGGCCTGCACTGGCTTGTCTGCCTGTTGTTCCGCTCCCTGCGCCTCCCACGCCTGCTCCCTGCTGTCACATTCCCAATAAACAGCCTACATTAAACCGCCTACATACAAGCCTTTGTCATAAGTTCTATTTTCATGGGATCTCCAGTTGAGATGTCTTTATCCAAAAAGATTGTGCGTCAGGTGCAAGATGCATGATGCATTTCCCTGCTGCCTGTCATAAATTAAGAAGAGATTTTGAAAGGCCAGTATGGTGGACCATGTTTATAATCCCCATACTGGGAAGGTAGAGGCAGAAAGGTCACAAGTTCAAAGTCATGCTCCAATACAAATGAGTTTGAAGTCAGCCTGGGTTCCATGAGACCTTGGAAGAAGGAGGAGGAGGAGGAGGAGGAGGAGGAGGAGGAGGAGGAGGAGGAGGAGGAGGAGGAGGAGGGGAAGAGAAAGCTGATTGAAAGAAACAGTGCTGTGCAATAAGCTCAGATAATAAAATACTCCAAATGGAAAAATATTACGAGCATGTTACAAGTGTTAACAAAACCCCTTCAATGATTCAACTCCTAGGAAGAATGAAATTAAAAGTCCAACTGTGAGCTCTCCTAACTATGGAGCTAGCAGAATTCAGCCCCAAATACTGCTCTCTAGTCCTCTGACATGCTCTTTTCCTCAGCAGCCTCTCGGCCAACACGGGGGTTTCTGTACGAAGCTGCTGCCTACCAGCTCTTTAGAGTGGATGTTACTTTAGGCAAACTGGCCCAACACAAAATTTCTCGAATGTCCCACTTTTTCAGTCAGGATACACAAGAAAATCCCATTGACAGTCCCAGGCCCACAACATTTTGAAAACCCAAATAAGCCTACAGTAGCTATTCCAGAATCCAGCACGCTGTACAGTACAGGTCCACCAGCCACTATCCCTAGTACAGGCTTGATGGAATATGTAGAAAGGAAGGCAAAAAAAAAAGCAATTATTCTAGATTTGTCTTTCCAGGACACAGGCCAAACTGAGGGAACTGTCCTCAGGCCCTCATCTTAACTGAATTGAGTTAACATAGCACTACTTACTATTTGGGTGGGAGGAAACTCAATTGTTCCTCCTTCTCTAGTCAGAAGAGACTAAAGCATGCTGTGGTAACATATAACTCACAATTTTAATGGCTTAACCTGACAGGTTTGTTCATTTGTTTATTGAAGAACAGCATTGTGAGATAGCCACCAAATCTGCATGTGGTATATGGACAAGCACGGAAGATGTGTCACCATGATTATTGCATTGATCCATGATCAAGGACCAAGTAAGTGTTCACTGCCCTTCATGCCTCTTTACCACAGAAGCCTCTGAGGGCCAGCAATGTGATGGAAATCTCGGTAGGGACTAAAGGAGGCAAGGACTCAGAACAACAGCCCTATAGAAAATAGTTACAGTTCTGGAACAAGTGCATTTGTAGATCAAGATTTATATACATACATGATAACAGGGAAGTTACTATGTGGTGCCTCAGGCTATTTCTGCCAATCTACTATTCCCAAACTTTACTTTGTAAGCAACAATAAATGGGGACCTTGTGGCCAAAGTTTTGCCACAGCCAAAGCCTTGAAGTGACTCATGCCACATTTCAGCCATGCCATAGTTGTATCAGAAATCCTGTTTCCATGGTCCCAGAATAACTAAACAGCTGTGGGCCAGCCTGTACCAGCTGTCACAGCTGTCCTCAGAGCCCTACCTCTCTCTGTGATGCTGGCCTCCGGTGCCGTCTCTGAGTCCTGAGTGTCCCCCTTATGACTGATAGGGCCAGAGTTTCAAATGCTACATAAACTTCAAGCTAAAATCAGGCCTGCAGCCCGGGGGCATGGCCCACCAGTGAGGCTCCTGGGAGGGAGCAGCAGCTAGCAGACAACTCCTGTGTTGTCATTGGTAGGTATGCCTCTTCCCAGGAATGCAGAGTGTGAAACAGAGGTCGTGGCAGAGGTCACTTTCCCAGTATGTCCCCAAGAAGTCACTGGGGCTGAAACAAGAAGAAAGATGTGGCTCGTGTGGTCTCCTGTGTGCCCCTAATTAAGCAATCTGGTCCAACACAGGTCTCTGTGGCAAGCTTTGTGAAATGGAACCCACAGACCAAGCTCCTGGCGGTGGGATGATCACAGGGTCAACACTGCATTTTTAAATGCTCATGTATGCTGCCAGACTCAGCTTCCAGAGGCTCCAGTCAACTCATATGCCTCAACACAGGGACCACTTAAACTAGGTGTATCTTGATCTTCAGAGTTTGAGTATTTGAAGTGCTGCCATGTCCTGTTTTTTTAAACATCTATCTCTATATGTTTTGATTCCCCACTGTTCCATGTTGGCAAGAATTTCAGAATCCTTTATTGTGAGGCTTCCTTACCCTATTGTGACTTGCGTGTGCTTATTTTTACCTAAGACAATAGGAGACAGTCCAAGTTTTCAGTCTACAGTGTTCACTGTCACTGCCATTGCCTTTTCCAGGTCCCAATGGGCCCATTTGTCCACTGCTCCACTCTTTCCAAGAACACAGGGCTTAATGCCCAGTGTCCAAGGCAGCTATCAGTCTACTCTTCGTCAGGTCTTCTCCTGGGCACCAACACTGTCAGCCTCCTCCCCTCCACCCAGTCTCGGGATGCATCCGTCACTGCCAGGGTTGGCCACAGAGACCTCAAGCATTTCCATGTTCTTTGCTATCACCCTTTGAAATAGCTCCCTATTTGTAACTTCAAACACCAAGCTAAAGCCCCTCTTGCAGAAGGACAGTAGGACCTTGGTTTCTTCTGGACATGCATGAAGGAAAGAGAAGGGAAGGGAAGCAGTGCAATGAGCTTCCAGAAAGTGTCTTTAAAAGATGGACTTTGGCTGGTCATGGCAGCACACGCCTGTAATTGCAGCATTTTCTGAGAAGCTAAGGCAAGATTTCTGTAAGTTCAAAGCTAGGTGCAAGTAACAAAGTGAATTCCAGTCTATCCTGGGCTACAGAGTGAGCCCCTGTCTCAAAGCAAAAGACAACATGCCCTTTCCAGGTATCTCATTTTCTCTCACTGGCATATTGGACTACAGAGTGCCTGTCCTCAGGAATAGAAGCCATGGAGCTGCACAGCAAAAAGACGACACCCACTTCCTCTTGTCATGACTCTCCTAGACTTCAGCATGATAGAAACTCGCTTCTCTCTTTTTTAAGCCACTGTTCTTTCTTTGAGTTGTCCAACTACAGCCCAAACCAAGCCTAACTAATACAACCTACAAATTGCCAGAAAGGGTTTTAATGTCTATTCTCAATGTGGAAGTAGCCAGGAACTACATAGGAAGCTGGTTCAATATAGATTCAAAGGTCTAGAAAGTCTGGAAGACCCTGGAATCTTCACTTTCAACAAGCATTTCTGGAGACATGGGATAGGCCAGGGACCACTCGTGTTGAGAGTGCAAGGGTCTTCAAACCAAGCCTGGGTAGAGATGGTCTCCAGGCCATATATCTCCAACTGCACAAGAAGTTGCTCCCTGAGATGCTTCCATTCCAGCTCATGCCAGACATCCACACATACCTGCGTGCATACATATGAACATGTGTACAAATTTTTCTCCTACCCCCCCCAAAGAAGCCTCAGCCCTGTGGGCTGTGCTTCTAGAAATGAGATAGAAAAATCTCATATTTCTTCTCTAGTGAGACTATAACAACAAAAACTAAGCAAAATGCCAGGAAATTGCTCAATAATCAATACTTGTAGCACTTGTGCTAATAAAGGAAATAAATATTATGTACTTTTAGTTTGAGAAGTTGAATAGTAACAAGGTTAACATGCTTTCCAAATAGCAAATAAATGTCCATTGACATGGCTACCTTTCAAAGGGCAAATTAGACTTGGGCTCTGTCAGGCCTACATTCAAAAGCCCAGCTCTCTCCAGTGTGACCCATGGTAGGTTACTTTCCCTCTCTGAGCCTCAGGTTCCTAGACTGCAAAACAACACCCATCTTATATATAGGCTTTTGAGAAATAAGAAGTGCTCAAGATGCTGAAAACCCTGCTTGCCCCAGTTGGCTCTCATACCATGGTGATCATTGTTAAACTCAGGCTTTTCCTTATGGGACCCAGTGAGCAGTCTTCCTCTTCACCAACTCTCATCCATCCATCCTTGTCAGGGCCCTGTGGCTGCCCTAACACATTGTCTTAAGTTAGTAGCTTAGCCGGATGTAGTGGCACACACGTTTAATCCCAGCACTTGGGAGGCAGAGGCAGGTGGATCACTGTGAGTTCGAGGCCAGCCTGTTCTACAGAGTGAGTTCCAGGACAGCTGGGGGCAACAGGGAGACCCTGTCTCAAAAAGGCAAAAAAAAAAAAAAGTTAGTAGCTTATAGCAGCAATGATTCTTCCCTCCAATTCTGGAGGCCAAGGGTCTAAGAGCAGTTTTGTGAACATCACAGTGCCACTGGGGCTGAGCACCTTGCAAAGACTTACAAGGGAAATCCATCCATTCTGGTGGTTGCATTTCTTGGCTGCAGCAGCTTCACTGTAGTATCTGCCTCAGTGGTTTTATAGCTTTCTTCACTTCGGTGTGTATCAAATTTCCCTCAGTCTCCCTTCCTCTCAAGGACATTTGTGTTTAGATTTATGCTTCCCTGGATAATCCAGGCTGATTTCCTCCTGTCAATATTCTTAACCTGATCATATCTTTAAGACCTTTTTCCCTTATATGTTAACTTGGATGGCTAGTGTTAATTGTCTACTTGATAGAATCTGTATTTACCCGATGGGAGAGCTCTGGGTATATTTCTGGGGGATTATCTTGATTGTGCTGAGGTGGAAAGCTCTGCCACTGTGGGTGGCACCATTCCCTGCCTGGGGTCCTGGACTCTATATGCAGAGAGAGAGTTGGGCATAGGCATGTACTCTTCACACTCTGCTTATTGACTGTGAATGCAGTGAGACCAGCTGCTTCAAGCTCCAGCCGCCTTGACTTCCCCACCATGATGGACTGTACCCTTAAACTGTGCTCCAGTATAATGCCTTTTCCCCTTAAAGTTGCTTTTGTCACAGTATCACAGTGTTTTATAATAGCAACAGGAAAAGAAACTAAGATAGTGACATTTATAAACTCTGGCAATTAAGATCTGACATCTTTGAGAACCATTGTTTGATCTAGTAAAATCAGTATGTTAAAGTACAGTTTACAGTCATCTAAAAGTCAACAGGTTGGGGATGTGCTTGCCTAGTAACCATAAAGTCTGGGTTGAATTCTAAGTAAAAAACATAAAAAATTAAAAGAACAGAATTTAGGAGCTGGAAAGATGGCTCAGAGGTTGAGTACTTATTGCTCTTCCAGAGGATCAGTTCCCAACACCCACATCCAGTGGCTCACAACTGCCTGTAACTCCAGTTCCAGGGGATCTCACACCTCTGGCCTCCACAGGCACTTGCATGCAAGTACAGAGACATACACATAATTTAAGATAAAATCATTTAAAAAAACTAATTTATTTCCTCAGGCCTAAGAATGAAGCCAGCATGCTAAAGATGGCAGAGTCCTAAACAGCAAAGCCATAACACTGAATACCCCACCCTTCAAAGCACTCACTGAAACTATAGTTTCAATAGTGTTAGATTAAAAAATAGAGGCAGGAATTGGCATAGTGGCACATGTGTTTATGGCAGAGGCAGGAGCATCTCTGTGAATTCAAGGCCAGCCTCTAGATAACAAGTTCCAGACCAGCCAGGGATACATAGTTAGACCCTGTGTCAAAAAGACAAACAAAAAATAAAGACAGAGAAGAAAGAGAAAAGGGAGAGGAGGAGAGGAAAGACAGAAAACAGGGAGAGAGAAAGTGAGGACAGGAGAGAAAGAAGAGGGAGAAGGAAGCAAGGGTACTCCGCACTCTGTCTGTCCTGTGTTGTGAGTAAACGCAGAGGGGTCCTTCCTGCATTCGACACTGTTCTAGACCATAACTGTCGGTAGCCCTTGTCTAAACACTCCGAAAGAGAGGAGACTTGTAAGGCTTTCTTTTTTAAAATTTTTTTTTATTAATTTTATTTATTTCTGTATGTGTATGAATGTACTGTCTGCATGCAAGTCTGTGCACCCGTGTTGTGCAATGCCGCGGAGGTCAGAAGAGGGTCTCGGATTCCCCTGGAACTGGAGTTCTCCTGGAATTGGAGTTTCAGACGGTTCTCGGCCGCCATGTGGGTGCTGGGGATCGAACCCGGGTCCTCTGCAAGAGCGGTCGGTGCTCTTAACCGCTAGGCCATCTCTCCGGCTTTCTTATTGAGGGCTGGGGCCCAGGACCTGACACACTATCCTCTTTGGATCATGAAACGCCCTGCTCTCAGTCTCCCACTTCAGGGATGAGCCTTCCATTTCTTCAGCTTAAAACACCTTGGTGCCTCCACCGCTTTTTTTCTCCCTTCAGGCCTTGATTCCTCTTGGATAGCTTTTCCATTTTCTCAGTGAGTCTCAACCTATGAGCACATTTCTCCCTTCTCTGGGGCATCTCTCACAGCTGTCATTTCACACTCAGACATGTGTGCAAGCTGTACCAGATCAGAGACCTTATCTGCCCTGTCACATTCTCCCTGAGGCTCCATACCTGGTACATGGAATTGCTCTGGCAAAGCACAAAGGATTAAATTAGTGACCTGAGTGGGAAAGGAAGCAAAAAGCAGCTAAGGGTCCTTCCATCCAGAGGCCTGGGCTACTGACAGCCAGTGGTTGTGACATCATTCGCTTACCTCATCTCTGAAGTGTGGTATTTAACTTTCCTCTCCACAATAGCTTTGCAAAGAACTTGAAAGAAGAGAAAGCACATTGCCTGTCCAGAGTGACAGAGAATGTGTGTGATGCCATCTCTGCTGAGAGGACCAGCCTCTCTATGCTCTCCACTCTCTGATCCTCCATCACATCTGCTTGGCTGGCCTAACTCAGGTATGAGGGTCCTTCCAGCTTTGGGCCTGTCCTCATGAGGCCCAAGGTTCGATTCCTAGACCCCCCGAAAAAAATATTCAGAGGTTCTGATTTTAAATCATCAGAAATATTCTAATTAAATGCTCCTAAAGTTGCAATAAGGGAGGTACAAATTTTTTTCCACATTTTAAAGAGTAAATCATGCAAGGACCTAGATATTTAGCATTACCTATGTAGAGATCTCGTACTGGTATAAAATTACTAAAAAGTACTTCCTAGAGTCTAACATTCTTTCTTGAAGTTACTAGGTTTGTGAAACTAGTCAGAGTGTGACTTCAGAGAGAATTCTCCATCATCATCATCTCACCTGAAGATTAAATTTGGTGTATTTGAAAGACAGATGAACCATTACAGGATGAAAAGGCAATTATAAATAATGGCCTCTGGCCATGAAGGCACACAAATTAAAGGACTGTCAACCCAGGATGGAGATTCTATCAGTGATGAATCTGACATTTCACTCGCCTACTGATCTGGTACAATTATGGGAAAAGTGCCCAAGAGTCCCTGAAAGGACAGCCTGGTGCAGCAGCCTGTCTCAGACATGAAATCCCCAGGCACCAACTTTGGGCTTTGCTTTTCCATCACTGCTGAGTGGCACTGTGGCAGGGAGAGGTGACCTTTACTTAACCTTGAGAATAACTCTACCCTTCCTGACCAAAATAAGGAGTGTATGTCAGGACCTGCTGACAGTCCCTTTTCAGGAGTTATTGAATGTTTGGTCTAAGTTGATGATATCTCTGCCTTTTTGAACTTTATGTTTTACAAAATAAATAACTTCCGTCTTAGACATTGGACAGGACCACACACCAGGCACAGATGGGTGATGAGTTTGAAAGGCAACCTTACCTGTTTAGTTTTGGATGTTCTTCCCATTTAAATGAATGCTTAGCAATAACCAAGTTTCATCTGCCCCCTTCTTGCTGGATGACAATCTACTTTCATTCCTTTAGGTATTTAGAAAATGTTCATTGCTGTCAGCAACCCAATAGATAAGGAGTTCCAAAACAAATCTTCAGTCAAGCCCTGTTTCCAGATTTAACTCCTTCCCTCCCAAGCATACCTGGTCAATGATTTGTCCAAAGGTCTGAAGTAAACAACATTAGATCAGATATCTAGCCCTTCAAAGAACGTGGCTTCAGTGAAGTTAAGTCCCCAAACTTGCCCTCATTTTCACCTCCTCAGCTTGTCCTTATCAAAGACTTGTTGTCACCAATGGGATTAGTGGTAGTTAGAGCAGTAGATGAATTCAGATTTATTTTGTGTTGGGTTCATAACAACATGAGCCAAATGACTTACGTGATTGAAAGAGAGCAGTGATGTCCACCAGATAGATACCCTGAGAACAGAGAGGCTACATCTGAAAAACCCTTCCTGAGAAATCTGTAAGATTTAGGAAAGGTTATTTCATAATTATAGAATTTTCACATTTTATTTACTCTTTTTTATTTTATGTGTATCAGTGTATTGCCTGCATGTATGTACTTGCACCCATGCTGTGCAATGCCTCTGGAGGTCAAAAGAGGTCATCCTTGGGGCCCCTGGAACTGGAGCTTTAGACAGTTGTTAGCCACCCTGTAGGTGGTGCAAACTGAACCTGGCCCTCTGCAAGAGCAGCCAGTGCTCTTAACTGCTGAGCTATCTCTTGAACCCCTAACATCCTTTCTTTCATTTTTTGTCTTTTTGATACAGGGTCTCCCTGTAGCCCAGCTGGCCTGAAACTTGCTGTATAGCACAAACTGGCTTTGAATTCACAGAGATCTGTCTCTGCCTCCTGAGTGCTGGGATTAAAGGCATACATTACCATACTGGACTCTTTTTTTTAGAGACAGATTCTCACTATGCTACCTGTACTGACCTTGAATTCATGATCCTTCTGCCTTCAGCTTCCCATGTGCCAAAATTATAGATATATGTACCACCATCAAACAGGTAGCCTCAATTTTATATGCCTATCAGTAAAATCAAGGATTTACAACACATTTATTATTTATTTAATAAACATTTTATGTTTTAATTGTTCAAAAAAATGATAGTGAGTCTTCCATGATAATTTTAAGATTAAAGAAATAAGTTTAGAGAAGTTACAAAGTATGGTTTGGATAGCTGACAGGGCATTATTTCTTGGTCATTTACTTAGGTTTATTTAATAAGCACACTTGTATTAAAAACTGCTTCTGGCAGGCTGAGGAGGCAGAAATCAGTTTGATATACATGGCAAACTTTCAAACTCATTTACAAAATTCTCTTCACACACAAAGCATTTATTTGGCTACAAGAGGTGCTAGAGAGATGGCTCAGTGGTTAAGAGCACCGACTGCTCTTACAGAGGACTCAGGTTCGATTCCCAGCCCCAACATGGTGGCTAAGAACTGTCTTTATATCCGACACCCTTTCCTGACCTCTGCAGCATTGCACAATACCAGTGCACCAACCTACATGCAGACAGTACATTCATACACATAAAAAATTAAAATTAAAAAAATTTTTAAAAATGGCTATAAGAGCCATTGTGGTGGTGCACACCTTTAATCCCAGCACTTGGAAGGCAGAGGCAGGTAGATCTCTGTGAGATGGAGGCTAGCCTGTTCTACATAGAGGGTTCCAGGCCAGCTGGGGCTACCCTGTCTTGAAAAGACAAAAATGAATGAATGAATGAATAAATAAATAAATAAATAAATAAATATTATGAGGCTGGTTCAAATTCTAGACCTGTTTAAATCATCTTTTCTAAATGATTCATAGTAACTTTCTTACTAGCTAAAGACTGGCTCACTTTCTTGCTTGGAGCTGGAATGACGATGGCTCAGCAGGTAAGAGTACTGACTGCTGTTACAGAGGGCCTGGGTAAGGTTTCTGGTATCCACATGGCAGCTAACAACCATCCATTACTCCAGTTCTGGGGATCCATTGCCCTCCTTCTGTCTGCCTCTGGCACTGCAGGACACAAGTGCACTTATATACATGGAGGCAATATACTCATACACATAAAAATAAAAAATAATAATAAAGGCTGGGCATGGTGGCAAACACCTTTAATCCCAGCACTCGGGAGGCAGAGGCAGGTGGATCTCTGTGAGTTCAAAGCCAGCCTGGTCTACAGAGTGAGTTTCAGGCCAGCTGGGGCTACAGGGAGACCCTGTCTCAAAAATAGCAAAAAAAATTAATAATAATAATAATAAATAAAATATTGCTTTAAAAAAGACTGGTGACAGCACTGTCAGTGGCCTAGCAAACTTTGTCCAAGTGGCAGAATGCAGAGAGAGAGAGAAAAATGTGGTTATCTGACTAAAGGTGCATGCAAGCTGTGGAGTCATCTGCCTCATCCTGTTAAATGCCCATCTGTCACACTTTCAAAAAGAGAAAACAGAAACCATGACTCTTTGATCAGCCTAAAATCCTGTGCATTTAGAGATTTACACGATAACTTTGGGAACTTACAGAGCTTCTGTAACTTCACTCCCAAAAGTGTTCATCACACTCCAGTTCACATCCCACAAACAGCAGTTGGCAGATGGCCAGATGAACCAAGGCCCAGATCCCCCTCTTAATTCTCAGGATTATTAATTTAAAGTCCCTTTTCCCTCTTTGGCTCCCCTGTCCCCAGCTGCATAATGTAGAATCTTTAAGGCAATTCTCCTTTCACTCAAGTTCCCTCTTGGCAACATTTTATCTCCATCATTCAGTGTCCAAGGAACAAAAAGTTCCTTCAGAAGGGTTTACGTGCTGGGCCTCTGCAAGGAAGCTGTCTGCAGAGCCTGCCTTGGGCTTGGGCTCCCGCTGAGCTACTGCTGTTGTAATGTTGTGAGCAGGTCCATGCAGAGCTCGTTTTGCTTTGCTACCAGAAAAAGGCAGGAAGGTAGCATGATGCCATTTCAATTCTACTGCACTGTAGAGCAGAGGGAATCTTTTAGCGCAAGTCAGACCTTGTGTTCTTTCTGTGCCCTTAGTGTGCACCACCTGGCCGCTTTCTCACCCTCCCACCTCTCTCCTGGCTGCCTCTCCCCAGCCTCCACTGGCTGTACCTCCTCCCTCTCTAGATTCTTGCTCACCTTGAGGCCTTTGTGTAGGGCTGTCCAACTTCCCTGGGAAGCTCCTTCCTCTGGCCTGTGCCCTAGCTGCCACCTTCTTATTGTTCTGATTATCAGACATCAGAAGACCCTGCACAGGTTTTGCCTTGTTGATCTCCAACCTGTGGCCCACAGCCTCCAGTAACTCTAGTTCCAGGGGTTCCAGTGCTCTCCTTCTGGCCACACTCATGTGCACAGTACCCCCCCCCCACACACACACACAAATGCATACTTAAAAATGAAAATAAGCTGGGCATGGTGGCACACGTCTTTAATCCTAGCACTCGGGAGGCAGAAGCAGGCGGATCTTTGTGAGTTCAAGGCCAGCCTGGTCTACAGAGAGAGTTCCAGGACAGCTGGGGCTGCAGGGAGACCCTGTCTCGAAAATACAAAAAAAGAAAAGAAAAAGAAAAGAAAAGAAATCTTTTTTAAAGGCTCATATTTAACTTGACTTGTGGGAAACTACCATTTTTGTAGGTCAGACTGATCGGACATTGGCTTTTGCACATGGTTCCACCTATTATATTTGAACCCAGGCCAGAAAGTAGTTTGCACTAAGGACACAGACTTCCTCCTTCAGTTCTGGGCATAGGACAAAGCCATTCCCCAAAGCTCAGAAAAGGCGGTGGCAGCTCTGCAGAGAGAAGGCCACAACAGAGGAGCTGGGAAGACCTGCTGGGATGGGTGGTCTCTGGAGAAGGTCCTGGTCAGGGGCATCAGGGAATCTGTGTCCCATGCCAAGCACCACGAGACCATGAGTCCTGATAGGCTCATTCAGTTCTCAAGAGACCTGAAGGCCTCAGGACCAGCTGACCTATGACAACTGTACACAGCTGTAGAGAGTTGAGCACAACACTATAACTGTAAAGGACAAAATAGAAAAAAAAAAAACTATGGTGGTTTTAGTATGGGATTTTTCATGATGAAAAGCTTTTCCTAGGGTAGTTTGAATGAGAATGTCTCCCACAGACTCCAAATATTCAGACATTTTGTCCCCAGTTGGTGGCACTGTTTTGGGAGATCTTAGAAGGTGTGGCTATGCTGGAGGAGGCATGTCAAGGGCAGGGGGCAGGAGGGCGGGCTTAGAGAGCTCTTAAGCCATGCTGGATCTCCAGTCACCCTCTGCTCCATGTGACTAAAGATGTGAGCCTCAGCTTTCTACTGTTCCAGCCACCTCCTGCTACCATGCCTCTCCTGATGACAGACGTAATTCCCCTGGAACCGTGCGCTCAAATACACTTTTCCTTTTATAAGTTCCCTTGGTCAGTGTTTCTATCACAGGAACAGAAAACTAACTAATACACCCAGCTTTTGAGTATATAGTCACTCCCCAACCTGATGTCCCTGTAATCCCTGGAGTAATGAGGCTGCCTGGCCATACCAGGTAGGATAAACCAGTCAATGAGGAAGAAGGGAAAGTTGCAGAGCATGTCTATAATAGGACACATGAGAACATGGACCTTAGGCTCATGTTGATGTAACAGCTGACTCCCTGTCTTTTCTGGACAATTCTTCAGTGCAGGACTCTACTGTGACCTTGACCATCACTGTCAGTCTCGGGAAATAAAGGGACTTCTCTGACTAATGTGAAACACTTTTTTATTCTATTTGGACTTGGATTTTGAAGAGATTATATTCCAAATAACAACCAGGTAGGTCCAGGGATGATAAAGCAAAGACTCACACATGTGGGTAATTCCAGCACATGGGAGGTTGAGGTAGGAGGATCACAGCTTGGAAGAGATTTATAGCAAGTTCAAAGCTTGGCTGCATAGTGAAATCTTGCTGGAAGGAAAGGAGGGAAGAATGGAAGGAGGGAGGGAGGAAAGGAGGGACAGAAGGAAGGAGGGAAAGAGGGAAGAAAAAAGAAAAGAGAAAGAGGAAGGAAGGAAGGAAGGAAGGAAGGAAGGAAGGAAGGAAGGAAGGAAAAGAAATGAAAAGACAAAACCCCATACTGATCGCTAGGTCCTTGACTATTTACAAGATTTTTTTTTCTATGTGTATGAATGTACTGTCTGCAAGCAGGTCTGTGCACCCATGTCGTGCAATGCCTTGGAGGTCAGAAAAGGGTGTCGGATTCCCCTGGAACTGGAGTTCTCTTGGAATTGGAGTTACAGACGGTTCTCAGCCGCCATGTGGGTGCTGGGGATCGAACCCGGGTCCTCTGCAAGAGCAGTTGGTGCTCTTAACCGCTAGGCTATCTCTCCAACCCCTACAAGATATTTTGAAGGCTTGACCTTCAAGGCTCTGGCCCTTTCTGTTTCTTTCCTTTTGCTTCCAAGGCACCGTGAGATGACACCTCACTCCAGCATGTTCTCTCCATCAGGTGCTCCACTTCACCTTCAGTCCAAAGACATTGAGACCAAACAACCATGGACTAAATTCTCTGAAATTTTGGGACCCGGAAGGTGACTCAGTCATTAAAATGCTTGTCACACAGGCATGGGGACCTAATTTGAAATAACTCACATAAAAAACACAACCAGGCAGGATACCATGTGTTTGTAATCCCAGTACTGACAGGTGGATTGCTGGGGCCTGTGGCTGGCCACCTAGCCAAATCAGTGAACCCCATGCCAGTGAGACACACTGTCTCAAAAAGCAAGGTAGATAGTATGGTGGTTTGAATGAAGTGTCCCCCAAAAGCCCCAAGTATTTGGACATTTTGTCCCCAGTTGGTGGTGCCATTTTGGGAGGTTTTAGAAGGTGTGGCCTTGCTGGAGGAAGAATTACTGAGGACAGACTTCGAGAGTTCTTAAGCCTTGACAGATTTTCAGTTACTCTCTGCTTCCTGTGCCTGCTTGAAAATGTGATTTCTTGGCTTTCTACTCTGGCCACCTCTGCTGCCATGCCTGCCTTGCCATTATGGACTCTAATCCCTCTGGAATCACAAGCCAAATAAACTCTCCTTTATCTAAATCGCCTTGGTCATGGTGGTTTTTTTCACAGCAACAGAAAAGTAACTAACACAGATAGCGGCTGAGCAAGATACCAGAGCTTGACTGCTGGCCTCCACCCACAGACACACATGGATACATACACAAATGTATGTAATGAATAAATGATAAATAAACATATGAAAGGGACCCAAACCAAACATTTCCTTCTAATAAGTCACCCCACGTTATTTGTTGCAGAAATGAAAAGCTGGCAATCACAGTACATAGTGCTAGCTCCCTGTCACATAGAACTCCCAAAATGATAGATTTAGTGAAGGTCAGAGCACATTGGAAAGCACTTTGGGTAATTAAAATAACTGCTAAGGGCTCAGCTGGTACAAGCTCCTACTATCAAGCCCGATGACCTGAATTCAATCCTTGGAACCCACATGGTGGAAGGAGAGAACTAAGTCCCACAAGTTGTCCTCTAGCTTCCACTGTGCACTGTGGCTTGCATGCCTTACTTCCCCATAAAATAACTGACAAAATAGTTATTAGGAGCTGTGCCTCCAATGAAGAAAAATAAGAAAAATAAGTGTGTTGGTGTTCATGGTCGACTTTGGAAAGAGCTGGTAAGGTTAGGAAGGAGAAAGAAAAATGCGTTTGGCATTTTATTTAAACAAGGGGAAAAGTCATTTGCTCTTTCTTGGGATTTGATCATTAGAAGAATGCACACAGGGAATCCAGCCAATGTGTAGGCTGGAATGCTTTTTTTTTTTTTTTTTGGCAAAAGTCTAGTGTAGAAGTGTAAGCTCTGAGATCCCATTGACAATTCTCTTGCTAAACATAAGCAACTCTTGGAAGAAACCACCTTATGTTTAGAAATAACAGGATTGTGAAACTCAAACTTCAAGAAGTTATCTGGAGAATCAACCCAAACCTCCATTAGTAGACCATAAAATATGATATATATCCTCAGGATGGCCTAGTATTTGTCCAGACACCGGAATGAAGCACTGATGTATGCTACTACTCTCATGAGTTGTCAAAACGTTGTACTCAGGGTCTGGAGAGATGGCTCAGTAGTTAAGAACACACTTGCAGAGCAACCACATGGAGACTAACAACTGTCCATAATTCCAGTTCCACCCCTGGATGCCCTTTTCTGACCTCCATGTGTATTGTGCGACACAAGTTCACCTACCTACAAGAAGCAATACACTCGTAGACATAAAATAAAAATAATAAAAATATTGTTTTTAATCCTCTTACAGGGGGCTGGAGAGATGGCTCAGTGGCTAAAAGCACTGACTGCTCTTGCAGAGGACCCGGGTTTGATTCCCAGCACCCACATGGTGGCTAAGAACCGTCTTTAACTCCAGTTCCAGGGGAATCCAGACACCCTCTTCTAACCTCTCCGGCATTGCATGACACGGGTGCACCAACCTACATGCAGACAGTACATTCATACACATAAAAAAAAAAATCCACTGAGCCAGGCGTGGAGGTGCATGCCTTTAATCCTAGCACTTGGGAGGCAGAGGCAAGCGGATCTCTGTGGGTCTACAGAGTAAGCTCCAGGACAGCTGGGACTAAAGGGAGACCCTGTCTCAAAAACACCAAAAAAAAAAAAAAATCCATTTACAGAGCTGGAGCTCTCAGCAGTTGAGAGTACCAACTGCTCTTGGAGAGGAACTGGGTTTGATTCCCAGCACCCACATGGTGGCTAAGAACCATCTTTAAGCCAGCATGGTGGTGCACGCCTTTAATGCTAGCAATCGGGAGGCTGAGGCAGGTGGATCTCTGTGAGTTCAAGCCCAACCTGGTCTACAGAGTGAATTCCAGGCCAGCTGGGGCTATAGGGAGACCCTGTCTCAAAAAAAAAATCTGTTTACAAAAGGCTACATGATGTATGATTCTATTCACATGGAAGAGTCAAGAATAGGAATATAGAGTTCATGGGTAAAGCACTTGCTGTATAAGCATCATAAGGACCAGGATTTTGAGCCCTAGAGCCCACAAGAAAGCAGATAGACATGGTGGCCCACCTGTAATCCTAGTTCTCAGGAGGCAGAGTCAGGAGATCTCTAGACCAAGCTGGGTACAAAGACTAGAAGAATTAGTAAGCTCTAGGTTCATTGAGAGACCCTGCGTCAATAAATGAGGTGGAGGGTGATGGAGAAAGATACAGGATATCAACCTCTGGCCTGTGTGAAGTCTACCTTCTTATACAACCCAGGCCCACTTGCTCAGAGGTGGCACCACCCGGAGTAGCCTGGGCACTTCTGCATCACTCAACAATCAAGAAAATGCCCCATAGTCATGACCACAGACCAGTCCAATAAAGTAAGTTCCTCAATTGAGGCTCCCTCCACCCAGGTGTGTCAAGTTGACAACAGAAGCTATCCAATAGCACTCTGGCTTTTTTTTTTGGGGGGGGGTCTCTTCGAGACAGGGTGTCCCTGTAGAGCACACTGGCTTTTTAAAAAACATGGGTGCTGGGTATCAAACTTGGATCCTCATGCTTCTATGGCAAGCATTTTGCTGGTTGGCTTGTTGTTTTCTTGACAAAGCTGTGTCCTTAGTTGCTTAATTAGCCTTTTATGCTGAGTGAATCTATATTCATTGTATTACATCTTTTATAAGAAATACTTCTTAAATGCAATTTTATCACAAAATATAAGATCCAGAATGATCCATTTCCATTTTGAACTCAAGGAAGTGATTGTTCTATATGTATTTGTACTGAGTATTTGTCAATCAACAAATACTATAACAAATTTTCTACGAGTCATGTTTTAGGATATGTTCAGAGTTTACCAAAACACAAAAAAGTATGACCAAATTCAAGAACCCCATCTATGTTTGGAAAATATAATTTCTTCTCTATTAATGGCCAGAAAGAATGTCAAAGCCAGCCATAGTGGAGGATGTCTTTAATCCCAGCACTCAGAAGGCAGAGGTAGGCTGATCTCTGTGAGTTCAAGGCTACCCTGGTCTACCTAGTGAGTTCCAGGTGAGCTGGGGCTACAGGGAGACTCTGACTCAAAAAGAAAGAAAGTCAAAAGTTATAGCAACTTTAAAAGCCAAATAAAGAGAAAATAGGACCACCTGGTACATCCTTTTAATGATAAAAGCTAGGATGCAGCAGAAAATAAATAAAAGATGTCATGATGACCATTTAAATACAGAGTTATATGGGTGCCTTCAAGTGGTGGTTGCTTCTGCATGCTAATGGGTGTTCTAGAGACTTGAGAAAGATCAAGGAAATAATTCAGAATAAAAGGAAAGCCTACGAGCCTCTCTATGACCTTGTCTGTTAGGTTGTTAAAGCCTCTGGGGTTTCAGCAGTCTAGCAAATCTTTCAACTTCCCATGGGTAAACAACAAGCTAAAGGGACCCTTGTTTTCATAAAAAAGTTTTTTCTAGATGTCTGGGCCCAGTCCAGAGACCCAGAAGGAAAAGAGATGATGAGGAAGCTCCCTGTAAAGTTTGGTTCATTGAAGACAGATCTCCTAAATTTCTAAGAGTAATCTGTGCCCTGAAAACAACCTACTGGAAGCATCGAGGGCGGAACCCAGTTCTTTGTCTTGGATTTGGATACCAAGGTGGCTGATCACAGATGGAGCTGCCTGAGAACTGGCTACAACCAAGAGATTTCGTCCTGCTGGAAGAGAACAGACTCCACCCAGAGCTCCATAAAGCAGCAGAAATGTATCATCCAGAGACTGAAAGTCAGCTCGACTTCATGTGCTTATCATTATCTTGAACTGTCTTTGTTTTTTTAATTAAAACATAAATTGATTTCTGATGGGCTGGGAAAATGGCTCAATGGTGTAACATACTTGTGTGGTGGCATACTCTCATATTCCTAGTGCTAGAGGCAGAGACGGGTGGGGCTCACTGGCTAGCCAGTTAGAGACCCTGTCTCATAAAAACAAAAATAAGTGGCTGGAGAGATGGCTCAGTGGTTAAGAGCACTAGTTGCTCTTGCAGAGGACCCAGGTTCAATTCCCAGCACCCACATGGCGGCTAACAACCATCCATGACCTGGGTTCCAGGGGATCTGACACCCTCTTCTGACATCTGTGGGCATTTCACTACATGGGCACACTTACATACATGCAGGCAATGTACTCATGCACATAAATAAATAATAATAAAATATTTTTAAAAAACAGCCCCCCAAAACCTAAGGTGGGTGATGCCTGAGACTGTTCTCCACATTCATGAACATACGTGTGTGCGTATGTGTGTGTGTGTGTGTGTGTGTATACACACTTTGATTTCTAGATTTTTTTTTTTTTTTGGTCTTTTGAGACAGGATCTCCCTGTAGTCCCAGCTGTCCTGGAACTCACTCTGTAGACCAGGCTGGCCTTGAACTCACAAAGATCCGCCTGCCTCTGCCTCCCGAGTGCTAGGATTAAAGGCGTGCGCCACCACACCCGGCCTGATTTCTAGATTTTTAAGGGGATCTTGAACAAGACTTTTCTTTTGGATCAAAGTCATGTTTGTCATACTCTACCAGAGAAGCTTAAGGGAATGCTGAGAAGCTCATGTGGGTACATTTCCTTAGGGCCTTGGGAGGAGACGGTGTTCTAAAGCAATGATGTTTGTGGGGCACCACAGTCCAGTAACTCTGTGACTGATACACAATTGTCCTGTCTATGACAGTGTTTGCTCAAGTCAGTTCCAAAGAAGAATGACTGTCTGTTTATATTTCTTCATTTAGGTTTGTTTATAGTAAAATCACTTCAAGTAGCCTTAGCGATGTTAGCAAAATAAAATGATTTATATCCCAACTAACCATAACCATACCCTATGACCCAGGAATCACCCCTGGATAGACACCAGGCAGGCATTTCCACATATGTACACAAAAGACAGATCAAAAATATTTATAGCTTCATTATTCACAATAGCCCAAATCTAGAAGCAATCTAAACATCCATCAGCAATAGAGTGGATAAATAGTGGCATATCTCTACAATACTATAAGACAATGACATTGTATTATATACACAGTGTGAGCTAAAATAATCCAGATGCAAATGAACAAATACTACATGACTGATATTTGTATATAACTAAAAATGGGACAACATGAATTTGGTATTGGGAGTTGAAGAGTAGTTATTGAGGGGAAGAAACTAAGGAGGTAGCTGGCTGGTGTTTTGAAAGGTATGCTATTGGGCTGGAGAGATGGCCTAGCAGTTAAGAGTGCCGACTGCTCTTGCAGAGGACCCGGGTTCGATCCCCAGCACCCACATGGTGGCTGAGAACCATCTTTAACTCCAGTTCCAGGGGAATCCGACACCCTCTTCTGACCTCCGCAGCATTGCACGACATGGGTTCACAGACCTGCATGCAGACAGTACATTCATACACATATGAAAATAAATNTAACCACTGAATCTCTCTCCAGCCTCAACACTTAGTTATTAATATAATGTGACTGTATTTATATCAAAAATTTTTCCCCAAGGCTGAAAGAAAATTTCTTTACCAAAATCTACCTGTCCTTTCTATTCTTCATGCTTCAGGAATGCCCCCTTCATTTCCCTGCCCACTTTTGGCCTGTAAAAGCTGTAGGACAGAATGTGCCTACTTACAGCCTTGCAGTGGAGAAAGATAGTGTGTATGGACACATGACATTGGCTCCTCTGTGAAAGTTGAGACCATCACACCTGCTTTGCAGGGTGGCTCGAAGATGAATGAGGTCAGGTACAGGCTAAGCATTTAGAACAGTGCTTCACCCGCATGTGAATAATTGCCAAAGGATATAGGGTGGGTGGTGGGAAAGGTGGTAGGCTGTTGTAAGACTGATAACCAGTACCTTTGTTCCCGCTGTAGGGTGAGGCTGGGAGGGCTCTGTGAAATCTATAAACAAGGAGAATAGGGGAGTAAGTAACTCAGCTTGGGTCCGGAGACAGGAATCCTGAGGTTCTATGGTGCAGTCCACATTTCTGCTCACTATTATTTTTTCTTTTTTCTTTTTCTTTGGGGGGGGGGTATTTTTGAGACAGGGTCTCCCTTTAGTCCCAGCTGGCCTGGAGCTCTCTCTATAGACCAGGCTGGCCTTGAACTCACAGAGATCAGCCTGCTTCTGCCTCCCTGAGTGCTGGGATTAAAGGCGTACCCCACCATGCCCTGCTTCCACTCACTTTATTGTTTTGCTCTTCTCTTTTGATGAAGCAGGCTGCTGGGAGAAAGTCCCGTGTAGTAATCCCATTGCGTGTCCACACTGTGGGTTCAGTACCCTTAGAGTTCTGAAGCCACCACCCTAAGCTGGTGCCACCCAGTTAGCCTGACACCGTAGAAGTCTGCCAGCTGCAGTTTCCTCTTCCCTGGAAGTCACCTCGCCTGCCTACTCCAGGCCCGTCAGAGAAGGAGCCTGGATGAACCTCGCCTTCCTTTGCTTCCTCTGTCTGTAGAGGGTGACCGTGAATGGCCTGGCATGCTGTCTGCCTGGGAACCTCTGTGACTGAAGGTTTCCAAGTAGATAGAGGTCACATTTTAAAGTGTTTCCCTTCCGGGGCTGGAGAGATAGCCTAGCGGTTAAGAGCACCGACTGCTCTCGCAGAGGACCCGGGTTGGATCCCCAGCACCCACATGGCAGCTAAGAACCATCTGTAACTCCAATTCCAGGAGAACTCCAGTTCCAGGGGAATCCGACACCCTCTTCTGACCTCCTTGGCATTGCACGACACAGGTGCACAGACCTGCATGAAGACAGTACATTCATACACATAAAAAATAGAAAAAAGAAAAAATGACCTAAACCATTAAATTTTCAGGTGTATGTTACACCTGGAGAGATCCCAAATTATAAGTAGTGACCATTATTATTTGGCATGGTTGAAATACGAAGCCCTATGTCTTACTCCTAACTTAAATTTGAGTGCCAGCCTTACTATGTCATTTAACAATCTAATCTTGTAGTTTAAAGTAACTTAAGACATGTACTCTGAACACAAAACACAAAGGCCTAGCCTCAGGATGACCTGGAATGAGGCAATTGGTCTTCTCTTCATGTTTTACTTTGGAGTTGAACTCATTATCCTAAAAGTACACCTGGGATTTCTTTACCTTTGTGTGATGGATGGCTCAGAGGTCCCCTCAAGTCTTCAGAAGACAGGGCCTTGATGAATAAACCCTACAGAGTCAAAAACTCAAAGATGTCAAGGAAGAAACTGAATGCTTTCTTTAGAACTTTTCCTTTGGGCTACTTATAAACATTTAAATTCTGTCATGACAAAAAGAAATTAGCCCGTAGAGGCTCATGGGTGAAGAAAAATATTGTTAAATTAAAAAGTCAAAGCTGTTTTAAAGAATTTTTGGAGTATAATTTGTATATTGGCTTATACAATTCAAATATTTTAATTAATTTATAGAATCACCACAATCCAGTTTCAGAATATGTCCACCATTCCAAAAAGTGTCCTTGTGCCCACTTATAATCAAACTTATTCTCACTTGCATAATTAAGCAAACACTGTTTTGCTTTCTATCACTGTAAATCTACATCTATGTATCTATCTACTCAGTCTGTCTCCATATTGTGTGGGAAGGTAAAAAAGACTCGCACTGGGCTGGAGACTTCCCAGTGTGGCTCCATGGTTAAAAACACTCTTGTAGAGAACAAGGATTGGGTTCCCAGCACCCACATGGAAGCAAATAGCTATCCATAACTCCAGTTCCAGGGGAATCTTATGCCCTCTTTTGACCTCCCTGGGCATTACATAACATGGGTGTACTTACACACATGCTGACAATATACTCATACACATAAATAAAAAATATTTTTTAAGAGACTCATATTACAGCTGCCTGGATTCTTTATAGAGCATAATATTTTTTAGACCAATTTATGCTTTAACATGAACCCATACTTCATCTCATTGTATAGATGTACAGTAGTCCATCTTTATCATTGGGGAATATGATCCAAAACAACCTGTGGATGTCTGAAGCCTCAGCACTGAGCCCTGTGTACCAGCACTGCCATTCCTCAACAATCAATCTGATGACCTAGATGGCTACAGAGTGACTATGGAGCACGTAGCATATACAGTGAGGATACACTGGACAGAGGGACAGTTTACAACACAGTAGAACAGCATGAGATTTTTATCATGCTACTCAGAGCAGCAGTCAATTTAAAACTTACAAATCATTTGTTCCTGGAATTTTTTCATTTAATATTTTTAGGCAGGACTACAAAACCAAAACAATGGAAAACAAAACCATGAATGGGGGATGGGGAATTACTATGCCACATTTTCAAAGTCCATTTCCCATTTATCCATTTGGACTGTTTCTAGTTTAGGATTAGAGCTACTAAGGACAGTCATGTAAACATGTTTCTGTGGACAAATGTTTTCATTTCTCTTGGATAGATTTCTAGGAGTGAAGTTGGTGAATTTATGTTTAGCTTTTGAATGAAACTGCTACATCTTTCATTCTGTATTTCCATCAGCAAAATATGAGAATTCCAGTCTTTCCACAGCCTCCAACATTTATGCCTCACCTTAAAAAAAAAATATTGAGGGCTGGAGAGATGGCCTAGTGGTTAAGAGCACTGACTGCTCTTGCAGAGGACCCGGGTTCGATCCCCAGCACCCACACGGCAGCTGAGAGCCATCTTTGACTCCAGTTCCAGGGGAATCCGACGCCCTCCTCTGACCCCCGCAGCATTGCATGACACAGGTGCACCAACCTTCATGCAGACAGTACCCTCATACATATAAAAAATAAATAAAAAAAAATTGAGTCAAATGTGGTGCCACACACCTCTAATCCTAGCACTTGGGAGGCAGAGGCAGGCAGATTTCTGTGAGTTCAAGGTTAGCCTGGTCTACATAGGGAGCTCCAGGCCTCCTGGGACTAAAGGGAGACCCTGTCTCAAAAAGACAAAAACAAAATATTGATGCAGGGTGTGGAGAGATGGCTCAGAGGTTAAGAGGGCTTGCTCCTTTTTCCAAAGGACCTAAGTTCAGTTCCCAGCAGCCATGTCAAGTGGCTCACAACAGCCTGGAATTCAAGCTTCAGGGGATCAACACCCTCTGGCCTCTGACAGTACCCACTTACACATAGTATACACTCACATACATACACATAATTTTAAAAAACTAAAAAAAATTTTTAATATCTTAAAAAATGTTGATAGCATCAATGTGATCTGAAAACAATTGTGCTCTTATATTGTAGAATCCCTTAAAAAATAAACAAATAAAAATTTTTTAAAATGTTGATGGAGTAACAATTTCCTCCTCTTTGTGCACTTTATACAAGAGATTTGATATCAGTGTATAGTAGATATTTGGGCCTCCATGCTTATTGCTACACTCTTCACAATAGTCAAGTTATGACATCAACCAAGTGTCCATCAGCAAGTGAATATGGTGGAAAGTAAAGTATTATTCAGCCTTAAAGAGATGAGACTAATTGAGCTGGCAAGGTGGTTCAGTAGGTAAAAGCACTTGCCTTGAAAATCTGATTATTTAAATTCAATCCCAGGGGGCTGGAAAGATGGCTCAGCAGTTAAGAACACTGGCTGCTCTTGCAGAGGACCTGGGTTCAGTTCCCAGCACCTACATGGAGGCTAACAACAGTCCATAACTCCAGTTCCAGGGGATCCCATGACCTCTTTTGACCTCTATGTGCACTGTACAACATGAATGCATTTATTTATTTATTTATTTTTTTTTTTTTGTCTTTTCGAGACAGGGTCTCCCTGTAGCCCCAGCTGTCCTGGAACTCGCTCTGTAGACCAGGCTGGCCTTGAACTCACAAAGATCCGCCTGCCTCTGCCTCCCAAGTGCTAGGATTAAAGGTGTGCGCCACCACACCCGGCATGAATGCATTTATATACATGCAGGCAATATATTCATGCACCTTTTAAATATGATATTCATATTTTAAATATGAATTTAAAATAATAAACTATTTTAAATTCAATCCCAAGAACCTACAATAGAAAAGAACTGACTTTCTTTTTTTCTTTTTTTTTTTTTTTTTTTTTTTTTTTTTGGCCTTTCAAAGACAGGGTCCCCCCATGCCCCGCTTCTGGATCTCACTCGAAACCAGCTGGGCCGTGTGAACTCACAAATATCCGCCTGTCTCTGCTTCCCAAGTGCTAGGATTAAAGGCATGTGCCACCACGCCCAGCAGAACTGACTTTCTAAGTTTGTCTTCTGCCCTCCTCATCCATACCATAGCACATGTTCACACACACACACACAAACAAACAAACAAATAAATAAATAAATAAATAAAATGTATCTCCATTATAAAAAAGATGAGATTAAAAATATTCAGGGTGGTATAACCATAGACTCAGTCTTTTTTTTTTTTTTATTTTTTTTTTTATTTTTTGTATTTTTTTGTGTATGTTTGTGTTTATGTATGAGAGGTTCGTGCACCTTCGGCAAGCGCAGTGAGGACGATGGGGGTCTCAGATTCCCCTGGAAGCTGGAGTTCTCCTGGAATTGAGAGTTACAGACGGTTTCTTAGCCGCCATGTTGGGTGCTGGGGATCGAACCCGGGTCCTCGCAAGAGCGTTCGGTCTCTCAAAGCTAGACCATCTACTCCATTCCCAAGACTCAGTCTTAAAAGGGAAAAAATTCTGTCACTTCTGAAAACATGAATGAAGTTGGATAACCCTAAGCTAATTGAAATACTGCAGACATAGAAATACATGGCTGCCACTCATCTGTGGAATCTAAAACAACCAAATTCACAAAAACAGACAATGGAATGTTGGTTACAGAGGCTGAGGTCAGGAAGTAAGAAGATGATGGTCACAGGGTACAAAGCCTCAATTAGAAGAAATAAAGACTGTCTAAGAGATCTATAGCACAATGTGATGGCTACGCTACTAAGAGAGTACGGTGGCACATACCTTTAATCCCAGCACTTGCGAAGCAGAGGTAAGTGCATCTTTGTGAGATACTGGCCAACTGGGTTGGCTGGAGTTCCAAGCCCAGGCTAGGGCCTAGGAAGAAGAAATAGAAGAAAGAAAAAAAGAAAGAAAGAAAGAAAGAAAAGAAAGAAAAAAGAACAAGAGAAGGAAGAAAAAAAATGCCCATCCACTAGCCTCCACTCCCCCACATCCCACCCTCTCCTCAATCTCTCTAGTCCTCTCGCCCTTCTCATCTCTCCTCCCTCCGCCCCGACCCCCCGCTCCCTCACCTCCCTAGCCAACTCCCGCCTCCCTGGCCGTAAAGAACTGTAACACTTCAAAAATTCTATTGAATCGACAATTTAAAACTGCTCTCAATATAAAAAAAATTATAAGGGTGGTGCATGCCTTTAATTCTAGGATTCAGGAGGCAGAAGCAAGTGGATCTCTGTGAAATCAAGGCCAGGCTGGTCTACACAGCAAGTTCCTGGCCAGCTGGGACTACAAGAAGACCTATAGCAAAAAAGAAAAAAAAAAGAAAAAAAGTCAGGCATGGTGGGCCTTTAATCCTAGCACTTGGCAGGTAGAGGAAGGTGGATCTTTGTGAGTTCAAGGCTAGCCTAGTCTACAGAGTGAGTTCCAGGACAGCTGGGGCTACAGGGAGACCCTGTCTCAAAAAGACAAGAAAAAAGAAAAGAAAACAAAAAAAGATTACAGGTATTTGAATTAATAGATATGTTAATTAGCTTGGTTTCATTATTTTACAATGTGTTCACAAATCATGGCATTAGTTTGCACCCCCCATAAACATATAAAACAAAGTCAATTTACAATAGAATTTTAAATAAGTAAAATGGTAGACATTCTAGGGAGTTCGTAGCAGTATGTGGTTTTAATTTGCATTTCTGTGATGGTGCTCAGCATCTTTATGAAATATCAGAAACAAAATAAATCAGTAGTGAGTCATCATGATTCAGGCCCGCAGGAAGCAGCAAGCCCTCCTCTGGTGTTTCTCAGTAGAGCAATTTTTCTCTTACTCTGATATATTATTTTCATGTCACAGAAAAAAGGTGAGAAAAATAAATTGCTTACCCCAAAACACAGAAAAGCTCTGTGAGCTTAGTCGATTCTTCAGGGCCCAAACTAAAATAGTGAAAATTCTTAGTAAGTTCTATAACTAGTATGTGGGATGCACAGTAGGACATAAGGGGAGTGGCAAGTAACCCGTGACTGGGATGGAAGTTCTTGTGACTGGTGCTGCCCCAGTCTAGTCTAGTGCAGGGAGGCCCAGAAAAGGGTCCGAAAATGTCTCTCCAAACTGGTTTTCTTCTTTTTCCTTTTATTGCATCTGGGGCCTGTGGGGTAGTGCTGTCCACATTCAGGCCTTCTCCTGTAGTTAATCCTTCCTCACAGACTCATGCCGAGGTGTTCCTCACTAACCTGCTCGGTGCTTCCCACCGGTTGTGGAAGTCATTCCTCTGAACAAAACAGCCTCCACCTTCAACAGATCAGCTTTGTTTGCTTATAAGACCATCGGAAGGAGTTTCCCAGAGAGGGAGGGAGTAGGGAGGGCTATTAGGCCATCCCCTGAGTTTTCAGAGGAGGCAGTCCCTGGAAGTGTTGGATTTTGTAGGTTAGGGAAAGTTAACTGAGGGGCGGCTCCATCTGTGCAGCTGTGGGATGCCGTCATGTGTGCAGGGTGAAGACTTTCAAGTACCACAGCTTTGAAGTCTTCCACACTCCTGTCAAGTAGCCCCTCACCCATGTTCGGTACATAAGCCCAATAAACTCACTGGTCACCCAGGGTGAACTTTGGAGGAGTCGAACTTTGGTTTGTCATTGGGACCTTATGAGAAGGGTGCAGAGGTTGTTTATGTCTCTCCGGGAAGGAATTCTCACAACACCTATTTGATCACCTGAGCCCAGCGGCAGGAAGAGGGGGAGACAGGTAGGAACTGGGTGTCTTGGCGAGCTGATTGTTGATCCTTTGGTCCTGCTGTCTTTGGTTTGATTGGCCTTTGTGGCTGTGAGGTTGGAGTTATCCTCCCAGCTGGGATTAAAGGTGTGGTCTTTGGCTTGATTAGATCTAGTGGCTGTGGGGGCGGAGTTATCCTCCCAGCCGGTATTAAAGGCACGCTTGTGTGACTCTTGAGATTTGAGATCTCCTGAGCCCAGCGGCAGGTGCCGGGGCGCGGGCTGAAGAGCCCCCCCCCCCCCCCGCCAACTGAGATTACGAAGAAGGATCTGAAGGAGGCAAGCAAAGCACGCCTTCAACACAGTGAAGAGGCATTTAGGACTCACATTGGAATACAGGCAAGGAGAAGCCCATATGCCAGGATCACGAAGAAGAGACTACACTGGAAAGGTGCAGGATAATCCCACGCCAAGCTTTACCAACCCTATGGATGACTCCTGCAGTGGGATCCCTCCGGGGATGCCCCAGGACACAGACATCAGAAACACAATTGGGAACATACTTAAAGAACTACAAGATCATAAAGAACAAATTAAAGAACTAAGAAAAGAGAATGAGGACCGAGAGAGAGAGAATGACAAGCTCCGGAAGGAAGTAGAAACACTGAAAAGATCCCATGCTGAAAAAGAAAAAGAAACCAACCAGCAAACAAAAGAGCTACAAAAAGAGATCGAGAAGCTCCAAAAAGAAATAGAAACACTAAAGAAATCAGAAGAGGAAATGAAAAAGGAAATCAAACACTCATCCATTCAAGAGGAAAGGAATGAAAAAAGCCTCAGAAGCAGAATGGAGGAAGCAGAACAAAGAATATCAGACCTGGAGGACAACACAGAACAACTAAAAACCTCAAGGAAAGATTATGAAAAATTTAAAAATACACAAAAATGGAACAACCAGGAGCTGTGGGACACTATGAAAAGATCAAACCTCCGCATCATAGGAATAGAGGAAGGAGAAGAATCCCAAGAGAAAGGTATTGATCAGATCTTCAACAGAATAATAGATGAAAACTTCCCCAAACTAAAAAAGGACAAACCAATACCAATACAAGAAGCACATAGAACTCCAAACAGACAAGATCAGAAAAGAAATTCTCCACGCCACATCATAGTTAAAATGCTGGACACCCAAAACAAAGAGAAAATTCTTAAAGCGACAAGAGAAAAACAACAAGTGACCTATAAGGGGAAACCTATCAGAATAACAACGGACTTCTCACAGCAAACGATGAAGGCAAGAAGAACCTGGAGCAAAGCATTCCCAGTGTTGAGGGACAATGGATGCCAGCCCAGGTTACTATACCCAGCAAAAATGTCAATCATAGTGGAAGGAGAGAGGAAAATCTTCCATGACATAAACAACTTGAAAGAATACATGTCCGGAAAACCAACCCTTCAGAGAATACTTGAAGCAATCCAAAGAACAGAAGAAAGGAGCAACCAACCCCAGGCAACTAGAAGGAGAAATCAATAAAAGCATAACTGCAGAAGTAGAAACCTAAATCAAAACCGCAGATGGATAATAAGGCAAAAGGAAGCAACACAAACCTATCAGTCATAACCTTAAATATTAATGGACTAAATTCCCCAATCAAAAGACATAGACTGGGAGACTGGATTAGGAAACAGAATCCATCGATATGCTGTCTGCAAGAAACACATCTTACCTTCAAGGACAGGCACCACCTTAAAGTGAAGGGATGGAAAAAAATATTCCAAGCAAATGGTACCAAAAAGAAAGCAGGTGTTGCTATTTTAATATCGGATAAAATAGACTTCAAAGTAAAAGAAATCAGAAGAGACAAAGAAGGCCATTACATTTTCATCAAAGGAACAATCCACCAAGAAGATTTCACAATTATGAACATATATGCCCCAAATTCTGGTGCACCAAACTTTATAAAGACAATTCTCCAGGACCACAAGTCACAGACTAACCCCAGCACACTCATAGTGGGAGACTTCAATACCCCACTGAGTCCTTTGGATAGGTCAACAGGACAAAAAATAAACAGAGAGACATCTGAACTGAACGATATGATACACCAAATGGACCTCATAGACCTCTACCGAACATTCCATCCTAATACCAGAGAATACACTTTCTACTCAGCACCCCACGGAACATTCTCCAAAATCGACCACATCCTGGGACACAGAAGAAACCTCTACAAATACAAAAAGATTGAAATAATTTCATGCATCCTGTCAGACCACAGTGCAATGAAGCTCAACATCAACACCAGGACAAGCCCTCCTGCCTACAAGAACACATGGAGACTAAACAACACACTCTTGAATAATGAATGGGTCAAGGAAGAGATAAAGAAAGAAATAAAAACATTCCTGGAACTGAATGACAATGACAATACAACACAACAAAACCTATGGGATACCTTAAAAGCAGTCCTAAGAGGGAAATTTATAGCCCTGGGTGCCTACATTAGAAAAACAGAAAGAGCACAAGTGAATGATCTAACACTACAGCTAAAAGCACTTGAGAGGCAACAACAGATGAACCCTAAACGCAACAGACAGGAAGAAATAACAAAAATCAGAGCAGAAATCAATGAAATATTTTCCATTTTTTAAGAGAGGGTCTAACTCTGTAGCCAAGGCAGACCTTGAACTTGTGATCATCCTCCCTCAGCCTCCTGAGTAGCCAGAATGACAGGCCTATATCAATCACCAGGCCTGGTTCTTCTGCATGCCCTTTTAAAAAACATATGTTTAGCGGGTTGTGGTGGCACACACCTTTAATCCTAGCACTCAGGAGGCAGAGGCAGGCGGATCTTGTGAGTTCAAGGCCAGCCTGGTCTACGGAGTGAGTTCCAGGACAGCTGGGACTACAGGGAGACCCTGTCTGGAAAATACCAAAAAATAAAAAGTAAAAAACAAAAAATAAAAATCATATGTTTATATTTTCTGTATGTGGTATGTATGGAGGTCAGAGGGAAACTTGAAGTTCTCTCGTTGTACCACATGGTTTCTGAGGGCTTCAACTCATGTTGTCAGGCTTAGTAACATGTGCCTTTATCCACTGAGCCATCTCACCAGCCTCTTCTGAATATGTGAAAACAACAGATATAATTTTAACAGTTAAATATAATAATCTTGAAAAACTCCAGAGCAATCACTAATTAATCCTAAAATGTCTTATACAAAACAAGATGATTACCAAACATTCTTTCAAAATGTTTATTCCAAGTAAAAATCCATATCACGTTAGAATATACAGGAAGGCAACTACAGGCAAGTTAATGAAGTGAAGAACCCTAAGGGATATAGTCACTGAGTCATCCAAATGGTAAAATTCAAAATAAATTTTACACAAGATACTTTAAGTGAAAGTGTTATTTCATGCAAATAACAAGATGTAATGTCACCAAGTAAGAAGAATGACCCCTTTGTAACCTTATACTCATACACAAAGCCCTGGAACAGTTCTCATATGTATAAGCCTTGTACAGTGATCATAAAACATCTATTTTATCTTCTTACTTGTTACCTTGTGGAAATTGTTCAGTGTTTTGACTTTAATGTGATATATTTTTTTCCAGAATGCTACTGAGCAATCAAATCAACCCTTGGACAGTAGGTTAAAATGGGAGTTAATATAAAAGTTATTGTTACAAAAGCAAAAATAGCTAAATAATAGGTCTCTGGATAAGAGAGAGGTGAGTGGCTTATGTAGGAATAACTTGCAATTTGATCTGCAGTGACAGCTCTGTTCCAGCTCTGAAAGTCCCCTTCCTGATCACAGCCCATGTTGACACAAACCTCTTTGTCAGGCACAGGTTCTCAAAAGTACGCATGAGTGCACTGGAAAGAATCAGCAGGCAAAGAAAAAGTAAAAGCTGAATTCTTGTCCTGAGCAGGTGTTGAGCAGAGGGCCAGCCTCTGAACTCTCAAGGGACTGTCCCCAGGACATGGGATGGAAGCTTGGGGGACCAGCATGGCAGAGAGACTCATTTCTTTTGGAGGAGAATTCACTGTCCCCTGCAGGGTCACAAGGAGGCAGCTTCGGAGGCCATCTGTTCTTCCCTACAGGTTTGCCAGCTCCGCTCTGCCCTCTCCTCCTGGGCCACTGCCCTGGGGACCTTCTGCATCCTGGTACTGAAGGTGGGTCAGAAGGGCCTCCTCTTCTTGCTCTTCTTCCTCAGAATCTGAATCAGATTCATCATTGTAGAAGTGAATGGTGGCTTGCACTGGGAAGCTGGCCAGCACTTTTTCCCCAGAACTCTTCAGGTATTCTTGGCGCTTGGATAAGGGTAAGTAAAGTCTAAGGTTAAAGAAACAAGTAAGTCATTAATCAACATGAAAAAGACCTAAGCCCCTGCCAGAAGCAACTGACTGCCCCTACTTCCTGTCTCATGCTTGCCTTTCCTATACACAGTGCTTGGTAAGTCACCAGAACACAGAACTGTGGGTACCTCTTGAGGAACCAGGTAATAAACCTACTAGTTAGCTTAGATCCACCAGCAATGAGGGTAACAGGCTCTTGAAGACACCGATCTCTAAGCCTACGTGGCTCAGTCTGATCATGCAGATGGTCTGAGTCCTTCTAGATGACAGATACCCCATTGCCATTCAGCCCTTCCACTCCATAAGCTCTGGAGTCTTGACTGAAATTCTGGGTCAGAGGACTTTGTAAGTGGATTCAAAATTTGCTAACAGCCAGATATGGTAGTGTACACCTTTAATTCTACTGTTGAAGACACTAATACGTGTTGATGTCCATATCAAAAAGAAATAACGGGGCTGGAGAGATGGCTCAGCGGTTAAGAGTGCTAACTGCTCTTGGAGAGGACCTGGGTTCAATTCCCAGCACCCACATGACGGCTAAGAACCATCTTTAAGCCAGGTGTGGTGGTGCAAGCCTTTAATCCTAGCACTCAGGAGGCAGAGGCAGATGGATCTCTGTGAGTTCAAGGCCAGCCTGGTCTACAGAGTGAGTTCCAGGCCAGCTGGTGCTATATGGAGACCTGGGGTCATAGAAAAAAAAGACAGACAAAAACCAACGAAAAAAGGAGATAACAGATCACCCAATTTCAGCTATAACTTTACCCTAGTATTCATATTACCTGACAGGATGCTGAAAGCCAAAGGCTCCCTTTGATCTCAAAGTTTGTTGATCCTTCCCAGGCTCAAACTGTAAAAACAGACATGTATAAATACAGAGTCACTGTGGTACCATCTTGAATGTTTATTTATTTATTTATTTATTTATTTATTTATTTATTTATTTACTGGTTTGCTTATTTATATTTTATGTATATGAGTTTTTGCCTGCACCATACATAGGTGCACTCATGTCCTGAAGTAGCTGCAGGATCCCCTGGAACTGGAGGTTTGGTCAACATGTGTGCTGGATAACTGAACCTGGGTCCTCTGCAGGGGCAGCCAGCGCTCTTAACTGCTGAGCCATCTGTCCAGCCCCAGCTTGAAGTTGTTTTTGTTTGTTTGTTTAGTTTTTTTCCTTTTTTTAGTATTTTTGAGGCAGGGTCTCCCTTTTAGTACCTGGAGCTCGCTCTGTAGACCAGGCTAGCCTTGAACTCAGAGATCCATTTACCTCTACCTCCCGAGTGGTGGGATTAAAGGTGCTGGCCATCACACCTGGCTTGAAGTTTTTAACGATACGGTCTAAGTTGTCTGCAATGGTTGCTGATTTTACAGAATGTCAAGGACTTAGCAGTATCTGACAAGTCCCTCTTCCTATAGTGTTTATCCACAATGTTCCAGGTACTGTGAGGCTTCAAATGCTAAATTCTTTTTTAGCGTGCATGTATATATGTGCAAGTATGCTTGCCCATGAATATACTTGGTGACCAGAGGCTCATGCTGAATATCTTCTATTACTCTTCAACTTATTTTTTGAGGCAGGGTTCTCACTGAACCTGGAGCTCATCTATTCAGCTACACTGACCAGCAAACTCCAGGATCCACCTGTTTCATCAGTCCCTCAATGTGGGATTCCGGAAGTGTGCTGCCATGTGGGTTCTGGAGATCTGAACCTGGGTCCTCACGCTTACACAGAAATCACTTTACCCACTGAGCCAAGTCTTCGATCCCAAAGCCAAGATTTTATATAGATACATAAAACCATATGAGTGTGTAAATACGAATATATACATATGAATATATATGACATTAAAGCAGAAAGGATGAAGGAAGGTGACTTAGTGGGGGGTTCAAGACTATAGGCAGAAAAAGAGAAAGGGATGGAAGGGTTTAGGAGGTGAATATGGTCAAAGAACATGGTATGTCTGAAATAAATTGTCATTCTAAAACCCAGCACTATATACAATGAATGTGTCAATAATAATAGTAATAATAATAATAACCAGGTGTGGTGACATATTCCTTAATCTCAGCATTCCAGAAACAGAAACAGGTGGATCTCTGTGAGTTTGAGGCCAAGCTGGTTTATATAGTGAGTTCTAAGCCAGCCAGGGCTACATAGTGAGACCTGATTGCAAACAAAACAAAACAACAGTAATAACAGTATAACAGTAGGGCCTAGAGAAGTGGTTTAACAGTTAAGAACACTGGCTGCTCTTGCAGAGGGCCTGGGTTCAACTCCCAGCACCCACATGGTGGCTAACGATTGTCCCGAACTTCAGTTCCAGGGGATCTAATGCCCTCTTCTGACCTCCACAGGCATTGCATGACACGGGTGCACTTAAATACATACAGGCAATACACTCATACACCATACACGTAAGATAAAAAATACTAAATAAAATATTAAAAAATAATGATGGAAAGACACAGGGTCTTGGCCATGTGTCACAGATGTCCCCAGCCACTAATCCTCTTGTGCCCCCCCCCACACACTTAGAATCAGGAGAGTTGTCACCTCAGGCTTTACGGTGTGGTAATGTGCATACCAAGTCCCAAGCATCTGACTGAAATTCTGAGACTTTCCTGGCAAAGTATTCCATTCATTCAAAGGGATGGTAAAATAGAGGCTTTAGATGTGGGAGCCCTGTGCGTGAAATGAATGAGACATTGTAATGGCTCCAGTGAGAGGCTGACTCCCAGTTCCAGAGCTCCTTCAGTACTCACTGTGAGTCCGCAGTTGACCCCAAAGATGCCACTAGAGACAGACTTTTGAGCCCTGTTGAATTAAGTTAGGTTTGATCCTGGAGACTAATTTTTGAGCTGGAAGTTCAGCAATCAACTCTCTGTAATCTGTATCTTTTTGGTTGTTGTTTTTAATTTTATTTATTTATTTATTTTTAGTGTATGAATGTACTGTCTGCACCCGTGTCATGCAATGCCACAGAGGTCAGAAGAGGGTGTTGGATTCCCCTGGAACTGGAGCTAAAAACGGTTCTCAGCCGCCATGTGGGTGCTGGGGATCGAACCCAGGTCCTCTGCAAGAGCAGTCGGCACTCTTATCCGCTAGGCCATCTCTCCAGCCCCAATATAATCTGTATCTTAAGGATGTTGGTGGCCACAGGGATGCTGCTCATGGAGTAGTTGATGTAAGAGCTGAGGCCACCAGTCTAGGTAACAGATGATAAAGATGGAACAGAAGTAACAGCCAGGAGAAGGAAGGAAGGGCAGATTACAAGTGTCCCCACAGCAGCCAAGAGGCCTGTGACCACTGGCCTATCAAGAGCTGAGAGAGGGAGGACTCCTCCAAGCACCAGTGACCAACAACAAAGTTGATAAGGACATGCTAACTACTAACCAAAGTGACCCGGAAGCCAAAGAATGGTCCAGAGTCCATCTTGTTCTGCCTAAACTCTGGGTGCCAAGCTTGAATGGATTTGGTCTGAAGAAGAGTCAAGTTGTTGAATGGACTATGGAGCAGAAGTCACCTTTTCATCTCCAGTCTGTGCTAGCTTAGTCACTGTGGAAAGTGGGGATTGAGGGATTCTGGATGGACCAGCCTGGGATGACTTGATAACAGGGCTGGCATGGGCCGAGGAATGGATCAGAAACCCCAAGTTGAGGAAGAGGACAAACCTGCTGAAATCTATAGCTCTGCTAGCAAAGACTCGGAGGATTTTTTTTTTTTTTGGTCTTTTTGAAACAAGGTTTCCTTGTAGCCCCCTATGTAGACCAGGCTGGCCTTGATCTTACAGATATCCACCTGCCTCTGGCTCTCCAGTGCTGGGACTAAAGGTGTGCTCCACTAAGCCCAGCAGACTTGGAAAATTTTGGTACCGTTGTTCTCCATGTCATTCCACCCTACAGGAGACCTCAGTGTGTGTGTACTTGTGTGCTGTGTGTATTTGTGTGTGAGATCTATGAGAAAACTGGCCTATAGGAGGCCCCTGCAGACATCATAGTCTATCAACCATGCTTTTATCATATGCTGTGATGAACTAATGGAAGTTAATGAGGCCCTTAGGAACACAATCCTTCATACTGCTGCTCACTCTTCAGGGCTACAGGAAACGCCTTCTCTGTTAAGCTCTGTTTGTAATTATTGACAGTCCTGTACTCAGGTCCTCACTCTGCAGAGTAATCGTGATCTGCTGAAGATGCCCACATCGCGCCCTGGGATGGGCCAGGTGTCAGACAACACACTCTGTGTTAGACGGCAAAGAATGGACAGAGAGAGGCTACTTCCTTAAAGCATCCTGTTCTGACTGGACTTCAGGGAAAGTATAGTACAGTTTCATGAACTATAACTGTAAAACTAAAACTGTAACTTGCAAGCATACATATACTACTATTTATATGCTGTATATTATCCTGATTATCTTCCAAAACTTGTTTTTCTTGTTTTACTTTTTGAGGCAGGGACTCCCTATGTAGCTTACATGGAACTATGGTAGCCCAGGCTGGCCTCAAAGTTGCAGAGATCTTCCCGAGTACTGAAACCACAGGTATATGTGAGTTACCATACTCAGCTTTCAAAAGATCTTATTAAAGATCCTAGCTGGCCATGGTGGTGCATTCTTTTAACTCCAGCACTCAGGAGGCACAGGCAGGCAGATCTCTGTGAGTTCAAGGCCAGCTTGGTTTACATAGCGAGTTCCAGACCAGCTGGGGCTACAGGGACACCCTGTCTCAAAAAGACAAATAAATAAATATAAAATAAATAATATAAAATAAATATAAACAAATATAAATACAATAAATATAAATATAAAAATGAAAGATCCTTTCTTTCAGCTGGGCCTTGTGGCTCATGCCTTTAATCCCAGCACTTGGGAGGCAGAGGCGGGCAGATCTCTGAGTTCAAGTTCAGCCTGGTCTACATAGCAAGTTTCAGGCCAGCTGGGGCTACAAAGAGACACTCAAAAAGCAAAAAAAAAAAAAAAAAAGGAAATACTTAAATGATCACACTTTGGTAATTAAATGGAACTAGAGAAGTATACTGGTTAACCAGAGTATTTAAGGTGTGTGTGTTTTCTTAAGATTGAAAGAACAGATTCAAGTAGATAGGCTTTGAGCCATGTGCCTCTGACTTTAACGGTAAGACTTGACAATGGAGCCCAGGCCTTGCAGTGTGGACAAACGACCTGAAGGGAAATGCCTCTGAGGTCAAGAACCATCAAGGCTGGGGGCTGGTGTGTAGCACAGTGAGTGGTCTGTTGAGCATCTGTTCATCATATGAAAGCCCCTGGGTTCCATCCTCAGAACCAAACAGTTTTTAAAAGATGTGGTCTATTATTTTGATCTAGTCAGGGGAGGATACACTAGGGGCACTGAGTGGGTGAGAGTAATTCTTCTGCTCAAAGAGCAAGACCTGGGTGGGAGGGGTCTCTCTTCAGGTTTAGACCTTATTGTAATTTTGATCTGCTTTCTAGGAATCCTAGTACAGGTCATCCTGCCTTAGCCTTCTTCATTACCCTCCACACGCACAGCCAATGGCATTTCTTCAGACTGGGGCCCAGGAGTTGAGGAACTATCCAGCTTTGCCAGGAGAGGGCGTCATTGAATAAGAAGCATTCTCAGCCCAAGTCCCAGAGTACTCGCCCTGCACACTGGAGAGATCCTGGCTTACTGAGGCCTTCAGGGGCAAAGCACTGTTTCTGGTTTAGGCAACTAGGTGAGCTCCGTAGAGAGCTGGCCTGGTGGAGCTGGGGATGCAGCTCAGTGGTTAAGAGCTAGCCTAACTACAAAATGCAAGACCCAGGGATGAATCCCAAGACCCTGCCCTTGTGTGGGTGTAGGAAGACAGTCAGCTTTACAGTCCACCACATTTCACCCCCAACCCAAATCCTGAAATTAGCTGCGTTGTGTGATGTGCAGTCAACTAGAAAGCAGCTGCTCCTCAACATTTCTGTTGAGTGCAAGTAATCTTCAGTCTTCCCACAAGTGGCTTTCTTATCATAACAGAAAAAAAAAGGGACTTGCCATAGGCAGTGCACTATACAGTATTTCTAGCTTTACACACAATGGAGAGATTCCACATACATATTTCACTTAAAGGAAATTTTAATAATTTGTAAGCATCTCTTGCTTTTCAGAACTTGAGTTTAATGCAATAGAATTATTTCCATTTTTAGATAATTTGTGTAATAATAACTTACATCACCAAGCATATTATGTTAAGCTGCTATAGAGTTTATTTGCTTATTCTTTAAGATAAAAAAACTGTAACTGAATTAAAATACCCAATATTCAGAGAAATTGAATGAAGTAATTTAAATATAAAGGGATAATGGATGTAAGTATTTCTTGTGTAGGGCCCCCTGAGCTTTTGTACAAAGCAGTTGGGCGTAATGCATATTGGAAACAACAACAACAGAAAGGACTGCATCAAAGAACTGACTGAAACAGTGGAAAAAAAAAAGACTGAGAGAAAGATGCAGGGTATGTATTGCAGAATACATAATCTGGGTTGGGGTAGGGGTAAAGGAAAGGGTAATATGTTTAAATGGAACTGAAAATGATGTATGAAATACACAAAACATCGATAAAAGTATATTTTTAAAAAAAGGGATAATGGAGGGCTACTTTCCTACACCTGTTTTCTTTTTAGTTTTAGCATTTTATTTATTATTTATTATTTTATGTGTGTGGGTGTGTTGACTGCATATATGTAAGTGCACTCATGTTATGCAATGCCTGCAGAGGTCAGAAGAGAGTGTCAAATTCCCCTGTAACTGGAGTTAGCTGCCATGTGGGTGTTTGGGTCCAACCAGGATACCCTTAACCACATCTCTCCAGCCCCCAGATCTCTTTTCTTATCCTATTGCATGTATCTACACATTAAGCCACATCCCACAGACATTATGTAAATCAAATGTATGGTCCTTCTTATCCAGGCTAATTCCACTGCTTTAAAAGCCATCAATTTGTATTTGAAAAATAGAACAAATGTAAACAAATCATTACCTTAATAAAGTAAAAGCAATTAAGTTACCAATGCAAAGATAACAAAGGACTAGAAGTGGCAATTAGTCTTTGCCTGCAAAGCCCTCTATTTGATAGTATTTGCTCAGACAACATGAGCTCCGCCAGGAGTGCTTGCAGGTAGGGCTGAGAGTGCTTCAGAAAGGGCCAGACGCCAGCCAGGTTAGGGGCTTTTAACTGCACCTTCTGGGCACTTGAGAAGGAGTTCTGCCTTCCTTGTTTTGTGGCACCAGCTGGACTCCTACCCCCTATTCCTAATGGCATATTTCTTGAAGGCGGCTGTACCCCCTGGTGAAAGAAAGAAAGAAAGAAAGAAAAGAAAGAAAGAAAGAAAGAAAGAAAGAAAGAAAGAAAGAAAGAAAGAAAGAAAGAAAGAAAGAAAGAAAGGAGGAGGGCGGGTAGGGAGGGAGGGAGGGAGGGAGGGAGGGAGGGAGGGAGGAGAGAGGGTATGAGGGGAGTCCGACAGAGGAAGTAGAGGACGAGACGTAGAGGATGAGAGAGAGAGAGAGAGAGAGAGAGAGAGAGAGAGAGACACTATGTACAAACCCTTAATAATTAACTATGCCACAGCTATGTCACAGTGTCTTTGCTTTTCGAGGATGGAGAATCCGGAGCACAATCCACAGGTGACCGGGGCCTAATTAACACCTCGATCAGGTTCTACTTCCTAGATCTCCAAGCACTTCTGGGTTAGAGGATCAAGGGAAGGACCAGGGAGGAGGCCTTTTCTGGTTCTTTTTATTTTTTATTTTTTATGTGTATGAACGTACTGTCTGCATGTAGGTTGGTGCACCCGTGTCATGCAGTGCTGCAGAGGTCAGAAGAGGGCTTCGGATTCCCCTGGAATTGGAGTTAAAGACGGTTCTTAGCTGCCATGTGGGTACTGGGAATCGAACCCGGGTCCTCTGCAAGAACAGTCGGCCCTCTTAACCGCTAGGCCATCTCTCTGGCCCCTTCTGGTTCTTTTATTACAGAGATGGTGCCACTTTCTGGCTTGGCATGCCCTACAAAGCGCACAGTGGAGCTTACCTGGTTTCCAGCTCTGGTCAGCTCAGCATCTCCGGACGGCAGCATCCAGGGTCTCCACGGGGCTGGGCTGGAACTGGAAGGCAAGCATTAGGAGAGACTGAGCTCCAGGCATTTCTGCTTCTAAAACGCTGTCATGAAAGTCCATATCTGCTTCAAAGAGTCCCCAGACACAGCAACATGTTCCTTCAAGTCTCTCTGTGGATGGGCCAGAAGCTTTCCTGTCCCTCTCGATTCTCTGCCTTCAAGAAGACTATGAGAAGAGCCACCTCAATCTAATTCCACTACTGGGGAACATATTAGTCGAGGGATTTTTTTTCTCCAAACTCTCCCAAGTGATTCTTCAATTCAGGATTTTCCTTTTTAGCTGATTTTCCTATTCTGTCGCTGGTTGGTTTCAAGGACACCAGTTCTTGCCACTGAAAGATCTAGATTCGACAGCGTTCTACTATGCCCATGCTTCTCCAAGGCCCGTGACCACCTTTCCCAGCTCTTCAGCTAATCTGATTCCTTTAACTTCACAACTTTTTAAAGGGCTGTCGCCCTGGGATAGGTAAACACTGAGCCCGGAGCACAGAGAAACTGTCACTTTGCAGCAGAGTGAGGGGATTTGCAAGTTCTGCTTAAAGTTCCCCGGATTTTAGTATTTCTCAGCTCGCTCAATTTCAGATCTATAAACCAGACATTGGCCTATTATCAGCCTGGACTCTACACTTCAAGGCTGTGCATTGGGAGAGAAATTTGTGGCAGTCGGTTCATGGCTAGGAGACTTGTTCAGCGTCTGGGTGCAGCTCAGTGAGCTCCGGGCTCAGAGCCACTAGAGCATCCCGCCGACAGGTCACGCGTCCCCCGGGGTGGCAGGGACACCCTCACCTTTCCGGGGCGCGCGGCAGCGGTGGATCATTCCCCGGACAGTGGCAGAGGCGTCCCCGCGCCTCCCGGGCTCCGGCTGCCGCTTCGGGTCTCATGGTGCCGGTGGGGCCCGAGCCCTCCAGGCTAGGCGGCGACCCGACCGCGCCTGATCCGCCTGGGCGAGTGTACTCACCTACCCGCGCGCTCCGCGCCAGGTTTAAAAACAGGGGCGGGACAGGGAGGGGACACGGGAAACTGCGCAGGCCGGGGCGGGAGTGAGGGGGAACGGGGAAAACTACAGGATGGGACCCAGGACGCCGAGGATGGAGGGAAGACTAGACAAACTCAAGGAAGGAGGGACAGTGGTGGCGACCGTGGGGAGAGTGGGTCAAGGAGGGGACCCGGGGCCAGAGCGGAGAAGAGACAAAAGAAAACCCGGCGTGGGGGCGGGGGTGTCCCAGGGGCGGGAGCAGGAAGCCCAGGAGGGGACAAGGCGGCGGGAAGTGACCCGGACAGCCTGGAGGAGGACGAGGGTGTGCCTGCGTCTCCACCTCGCGCACCACCCGGGATTGCAGTGCCCAGCTCTGGCCTTGGGGTTGCCGCTGCCCTCGGGGCTCTGCTCCTGAGAGTATCCAGACTCCTGGATTCCCCTAGAATCTCGCTTTCACCACCGCAAGGCTTCAGTGGGGTTTGGGGACAGAGCCCTTGCTGGACTTCGAGTGTCCGGGACTCCCCCACATGGATGCACCTGCTGCAAAAGTGGGCACCACATAAGCGTCCCCGCCAATGCCCAGCCTCCCCACCCATGAGGCCTAGGAAAATCTCCGTGGCCTTACATGGGGTGGGGACGTGGGAGTTTCCTCTGGGGATAGCTGGGTCTAGCTCAGAGAGCGCGATGTGGCCCAAGACCTTGTCCCACTCCCCAGGGGCCCGGCCTCCAAGCTATGCGGAGCCCTAAGGGTAGGTTCCCTGCCAGTGGCGGGGGGGGGGGGGGGGGGCAGGGCGTGGTGAGTGGCCACCTGGTCACAGAGAACAGTCGGGTGGGAGAACCCATGGTTCAGGCCCCCCTCTCCCCCCTGCATCCTCCTTTCCCGGAACCTCCTCTTCAATGCATCAGTGATGCTGTATGTGAGGACTGGAACAAGTTTTCCAACATTTAAATTATTAGATTTTGGCCGGGCTTGTTGGCCCATGCCTTTAATCCCAGCACTCTGGAGGCAGAGGCAGAGGCAGGCAGATCTCTGCGAGGTCAAGATCAGCCTGGTCTACATAGCGAGTTCCAGGCCAGCTAGGGTTACAGGGAGACCCTGTCTCAAAACAAAATGAAACAGAATAAAATAATAAAATTAATCAATTAATTAATTGATTTTAACCTTTCCACATTAAGATTTTTGGCAATATTTAACCCTAGTTAAGGGCAGACAATAAAGGAGAGATCACTAAATTTATACACAGGATTTAAAAACGTTGACTCTAATCTGGGAGAAGAGAAAGAGTAAAGATACAATAAAGTGTCAGGCTATTTTAATACACCAAAGTAAGAGTGATTTTTTTTTTTTTTTGGACAAGACAGGTAGGTATGGGTGCTTTAAGATGGATGTATTCTTGGTAGTTCTCTGAGGAAGTTTGATAAGGTGTATATGTGTTGACCTGTTGGCCCACAAGCTCTGTTGGACCAGGGCTCCTTGCATCCCAAGCTGGCCTGGAACTTGCCATGTAGACCAAACTGGCCTGGATTGACCTGTCTGCGTCTGCCTCCAGAGTGCTGATATTAGAGGCATGGGCCACTGTGCTTGGCTCTAAAGACATTTTTTGAAGTGAGAATGAAACTGTATCTAATCACAGAGAAACAATCATTGTAGTGGTGGAATGGTATGCAGATGATAAAAATACATTTACAAAGGGTTTTTTTGTTTGTTTTGTTTTGTTTTCTGTTTGTTTTTCCTCCTTGTTCTGTGGAGTCCGACTTTTTTGAAACACTGGAGGAAAATATCTTAACATACAAGGTTAAAAAGGACAAGAAATTACTTTTGAGTATTAAGAAGTTACTTAGAGTTTCAAAAAACATTTTGTAACATTGATTTATTTATGTGCATGGGCAGGAGTGTGGCAAGGCAGGCATGTTCCTGGAGATCAGAGTGATCCTCTGGAAGTGATTCTCTCCCTCTCCCTTGTGGGTTCTGGGGATGATCTGGGGTTGTTAGGCTAAGCTGCCAAATGTCCTGCCCACTGAGGCATCAAGAGCCCTGATTACCAAGGATTTTGAGGGACTTGAAAAAAATATTTATTTTGGTCTTTTTGAGACAGGGTCTCCTTGTAGCTCCAGCTGTCCTGTAACTCACTTTGTAGACCAGGCTGGCCTTGAACTCACAGAGATCCACCTCCAAAGTGCTGGGATCAAAGGTGTGTGCTACCACACCTGGCGAAAAATATTTTCTAAGCTGGGCATGGTGGCACACATCTTTAATCCTACCCCTCTGGAGGCAGAGACAAGTGGATCTCTGAGATTGAGGCCAGCCTGGTCTATGTAGTGAGTTCCAGGTCAGCTGTGGCTATAGGGAGACCCTGTCTCAAAAGGAGCCCCCCACTATTTTTTTTCTAATTTTTCAACAAGGAATATTACTTTTTAAAATCTTTAAAAAAATCTTTAAAAAAATGTGTATGAGTGTATTGTCTGCATGCAGGTTGGTGCACCCGTGTTGTGCGATGCCTCAGAGGTCAGAAGAGGGTGTTGGATTTCCCTGGAACTGAAGTTAAAGATGGTTCTCAGCCACCATGTGGTGCTGGGAATCGAACCTGGGTCCTCTGCAAGAGCAGTCGGTGCTCTTAACCACTGATCCATCTCTCCAGCCCCAAGGAATATTACTTTTTACTATGGCAAAATAGAATGCAAATGAACCATTTTAGCCATTTTCACATGTCGGGCACTCACTCACCTTGCAACATCCCCTTCATCTCTAGAACCCCTGAGCATCTCACACTGAGACTCTGTCCCCATTGAATAAGCGTGTGTGGGGGGTGTCCCCTACACATATGTACACACAGAGACACACACACATACCCACAATTCACTGCCCCCCCATCACCACTCTAATTCCTTTGTCTATTAATTTGGCCATTTCAGGCATCTTGTGCAAACAGAATTTTGCTCCTTTGTGGAGCATGCAGTAATACCATAATCCTCCCCAAACTAGGCATTATCCTATGTGCAGATTTAGAAACTGGTGTTCAGAGAGATTGAATAACCACTGTCTGGTTAGAGAGGCATTAATAATAAATTTTTATTAATAATAAATTAATTAATAAAGTAAATTAAAGGACAAAAAGCTCCAACACAGGACCTCCACATAGTGGAGATACAGTCTTTTCTCTTTTGGTTTTTAACTTTTTTTAAGAGAAATATAAGGTCTTTAATGGTGAAAGCTTTGAGAAAGAAAATAAAGAATACTTGCTTATAATTCAGGGTATAAAATAAATATCTACAGATTCACACATCAATATATATTGAATACATGAAAATAAAAGTGGGAGGCTGGAGAGATGGCTCAGTGGTTAAGACACTGGCTGCTCTTGCAGAGGACCAGGGTTTGGTTCCCAGCAAACATGGCAGCTAACAACCATCCCTAACTCCAGTTCCAGGGGATCTGATGCCCTCTTCCAACCTCTGGGGGCATTGCATGACAGGGGTGCACTTACATGCAGGCAATACACTCATACACATAAAATAAAAATAAATTATTTTTTAATGGGGAGAATAGACTACAGAAGAGTTCCAGATAATTAATGTAAATGACATACTGTCCAGGAGTTTGAGTATAACTAATACAATCCATAAGTATGTGTACTATTAAAAATTGTATTTATTATGATTTTGTGTGAGTGCTATTGAGCTCATGTGGGGGTCAGAGAACAGCTTTGTGGTGCCCACCTTTATGTGGGTACCAGGAATCAAATCCTGGTCGTCAAGCTTGCATCTTGGGCAGCAAGTGCTTTTACCCCCTGGAGAGATGGCTCAGTGGTTAAGAGCCCCAACTGCTCTTGCAGAGGACCCAGGGTTCGATTCCCAGCACCTACATGGCGGCTAAGAACCATCTTTAACTCCAGTTCCAGGGGAATCCGACACCCTCTTCTGACCTCCAAAGCATTGCACGATACGGGCGCACCAACCTACATGCAGACAGTACATTCATACACATAAAAAATAAATAAAATTTAAAAAAAGAAAATTAATTAATTAAAAAAATCTTTTTCGTATGCTGACTTTCAGTAAATACTTAAAGTCAGAGTTGAGATGTCAATCTGAGGATTTCCGGCAGACCTAGGAGGAGGATACCAAAAGTCAAAACATCTAGGAGGGCAGAATATTTTTACATAAACAGTGCTGAAGACCAGCAGGGAAATGATAATTTCCTTTCCTTCTGTTTAGTTCAGCCTTGCTTCCTGTAATTTGCTTCACAGAGCCTTGTACAACTGGGAGCTGTTTTAGAATCTACAAGATATTATTATTGATCTTTGTGTTATTATTTTGTAAAGGATTTGTTTTCACAGCTGGGAATCAAATTGAAAGTCTCATAGATGCCAGGCAGTGCCTTACCACTGAGTGGCACATACCGAACACAAGATTTTTAAAAAGTTTAATTATATGTATCTATTTACTGGGGAGAGAGAGCACATAGGTCCCAGCCCTTGTGTAGAGTTAGAGGACAATGTTTGGGAGTCAGTTTTCTCCTTTGATGATGTGGGTCCTAAGGACTGAACTCAGATTGTCTGGCTTGGCAGCAAGTGCCTTTACCTAACCATTTTAAGGGTGCAGCGTGGTGACTCTGAGACAACTGTATATCTTAATTTTTAAAAATTTTATTTATTTTGTATATGTATGAATGTACTGTCTGCATATAGGTTGGTGCACCCGTGTTGTGCCATGCCGCGGAGGTCAGAAGAGGGTGTCGGATTCCCCTGGAACTGGAGTTAAAGGGTGCTGGGATTGAACCCGGGTCCTCTGTAAGAACAGTCAGCGTTCTTAAACACTAAGCCATCTCTCCAGCCCCACAACTGTATCTCTTAATGGTTTTGTAGATGCTTGGAGAAAAAGAGGAAAGAGCAGTGGCATCCTGCCATCTGTGACTCCCAGAAATGTATATGAATATTGTTCTAACTTTTTATTTTATTTATTTATTTTTTGGTCTTTTTTTTTTTTTGGTCTTTTTGAGACAGAGTCTCCCTGTAGTCCCAGGTGTCCTGGAACTCACTCTGTAGACCAGGCTGGCCTTGAACTCACAAAGATCCGCCTGCCTCTGCCTCCCAAGTGCTAGGATTAAAGGCGTGAGCCACCACGCCCGGCTATTTGTGGTCTTTTTGAGACAAGGTCTCCCTTTAATTCCCAGCTGGCCTGGAGCTTACTCTGTAGACCAGGCTGGCCTTGAACTCACAGAGATCCGCCTGCCTCTGCCTCCTGAGTGCTGCGACTAAAGGCATGTGCACACCTAGCCTAACTTTTTCAATAAAAGTAACTAAACCTAGTCAGGCATGGTGGCTTACACTTGTAATCGCAGCACTCAGGAGGTAGAAGCAGGAGGATTCCTCAGGAGTTCAAGGCCATCCTCTGCTATGTGACAAGTTCCAGACCAGCCAGGGAGCCAAAAACAATAACCAAAGAACAACAAAATGAGTATATTTTTTCAGCACACCACCATTTCCTATGGGATAATGATGCTTGTGTCTGGTCCAGGGCCTCTTGTCCCTAATGGGTGAATGTTGCTAGGACAACATCTGTGCATAATAGACACTCCATAAATGCCTCTTAAATGAATAAATTGTACTTTTTTTAAAATTTTTTTTTAATTTTATTTATTTCCGTATGTGTATGAATGTATTGTTTGCATGCAAGTCTGTGCACCCGTGATGTGCAATGCCGCGGAGGTCAGAAGAGGGCGTCGGACTCCCCTGGAACTGGAGTTCTCCTGGAATTGGAGTTTCAGATGGTTTTCGGCTGCCATGTGGGTGCTGGGGATCGAACCCGGGTCCTCTGCAAGAGCGGTCGGCGCTCTTAACCGCTAGGCCATCGCTCCCAAATTGTACTTTTTTAAAATGTGTATGAATGTACTGTCTGCATGTAGGTTGGTGCACCCAAGTCATGCAATGCTGTAGAGGTCAGAATAAGGCGTCGGATTCCTCTGGAACTGGAGTTAAAGACGGTTCTTTAATGTGGGTGCTGGGAATCGAACCCAGGTCCTCTGCAAGAGCAGTCGGTGCTCTTAACCACTGAGCCATCTCTCCAGCCCCTAAATTGTACTTTTCTAAAGAGCTTACCTTCCCGCATAGAGTGGAACCTCTTTATTCACTTTGGGTTCCTGTAGCCCAGAGCAATTTCTGTGTGTTAGTCCTGTACAGCTGAGTTTAGCTGCACCTAGATCACACACATAGGCACCTACACCAGATAGTTTATCTCTCACAATCTGTAGGGAAGTGGTCCATACTGCTAGGGCAGCTCAGCTCTGTGTGGTGGCCTTGCGGGCCCACAGATGCCTTCTAGCTCATTGTCTTCATCAGCTGCAGCATTGGCCTCTTAACTCAAGATGGTTTTTTGTCATGTCCAAGTTCCAAGTAACAGGATAGAGTGTGTGTGTAGTGGGGGGCGGGAGATGGGGGTAGTTATGCATCCTATATTTTAGTTCTTTTGGCTGAAATAAGAAAGCACTAATGCAGGCATGGTGGTGCATGCCTTTAATCCCAGCACTCAGAAGGCAGAGGCAGGTGGATCTCTGTGAATTCAAGGCCAGCTTGGTTTACAAAGCAAGTTCCAGGCCGGCTGGGGCTACAGGGAGACCCTGTCTCAAAAACACCAAAAAAAAAAGTACTATAAACTGGTTGGTTTATCTCAAAGAAAATGTACTCTCAGAGTTGTGGCAGCTGAGAATTCCAAAAATCAAGGTGCTGTCAGAGAACCAGCTCTGACCACAGATGGCACCTCTCAGTCTGATGCAAGAAGGGTTGGGAGGATCCCCAGCTTTCTTTCATAAGGGCATGGAACTAGTTACTTTTTCTGAAGCTGTGATCAAGTATCTGACCAAATCAGCTTAGGGAAGGGAAGGTTTATTTCCACTTAGAATGAAAGCCCCAAAGGGCGGGAAGCGCACAGCAGCAGGAGGTGAGGTGGCTAGTCACACTGTACCAGTGCAGAAGCAGAGAAGATGAGTGCTAGTGCTCACTACATCTCTCCCTTTTATTCAGCGTGGAACCCCAGCCCATGCAATGGTGCTGCTTCAGGGTGGGTCCTCCTACTTCAGTGAATCCAGTGTAGCCACTCCCTCATAGACAGGCCCAGAGTTTGCCTCCTAGGTGATTCTAGATCCTGCCAAGGTGACAATCCATATTAACCATCACAGACACTGGCACATTCAGGAGGCTTCACCCTCATGGACTAACTCCCAGTGGCCTACGTCCTTCTGCCACCACAGTGAAGATTGTGCTTGAAGAGGAAACTGGGGAAGCACAAACATTTAGTCTCTGACAGGATAAGACCCAAATGTGACACATATCACATCTGTTTATGTCCAGTCATTATGGTTGGCATCATTATCAGTCTAGGAATAAGGGTGGGTTCGTTTTCTCAGCCAATAAAAGAATTAAAAGGCAGGGAAAAAAATCTCAGACCAGAAGAGAGCAACAGTCAAACTTTTATTGAAAGAGAAAGAATTACCTCCGTACACATAAAGAATCACATGTGTACATACGTTCATATGGAAGAACGGAGTGCTTCACAAGTGGGGAGGGGACCTGGAAACCAAAATCCAGTGTCCCCTGTGAGAATCTGGGTTTTAAGTGTTTCAGTGGTTTCCTCTCCCCTAATTTTGGATTGAGTCAACTTAAAGAAGAGAAAGCTAACAGATCACATCTCCAGGCTGAGATATCCAGGGCTACGTGACTCTAAGCAGGTTTGTTGATGTGGCTCTGTTGGAGTTAAAAATAAAGCCTTCCTGTCAGAGACCAACAAGAGGCAGGAAGTGTGCCATCTTTATAACTTATCAGTGACCTTGTTTGCTCATCAGGGATTTAGCCCATCACACTAGTATGGACCTGGTCACATGACCACACTCATTTGCAGAGGTGTCTAGGAAGCATAGTCATTACTCTGTGCTAACCTGCTTCAAGCCAAAAACATTATTATCACAGAGGAAGGAGAGAACAGATATGAAGAGAGAACTACACATTTCTGTCATGTCTTATAATAAGATGCTCAAGAAGTATTTGCTGGAGAAAATATTATTAATGGGGAATATATGGATTTTATTTATTTATTATTTATTTATTTATTGGTGTTTTTGAGACAGGGTCTCCTTGTAGCCCCAGCTGGCCTGGAACTTGCTCTGTAGACCAGGCTGGCTTTGAACTCACAGAGATGTGCCTGCCTTTGCCTCCTGAGTGCTAGATTAAAGGTGTGCACCACCAGGCCCAGCATGAATGTCATATTATAAGGCTCCAGAGAGCAATGGAAGTCTTTAAAAGATTCAACTAATGGGCTGGAGAGATGGCTCAGTGATTAAGAGGACTGTTTGCTCTTCTAGAAGACCTGGGTTCAAATCCCAGCATCTACATGGCACCAAACAATCACCTGAAATTCCAGTTCCAGGGGATCCAGTGCCCTGTTCCGTTACCCACTGGCATTGCATGGCATGGGTGCACTTACACACATGCTGGCAATGCATTCGTACACATAAAATAAAAATAAAGGTACAACTGAAAAAGATTTTTATTTTTTGCTGTGCTGGGGATTGAAACCAGGCCTCACGCAATGTTCTGTAAATGAGAAAATCCTCAGACCTATTTATTAAATTAGTTGGCATTTCAAAAATTATTTTTATCTATATGTGTGTGTGGGTGCTGGGATCTGAACTCCAGTCCTCATAGTTGAGCAGCAAGATCTTAACCACCGAACCATCTCTCCAGCCTCAATTCTTTTTAAAAAAATTTTTTTTATTTATTATTTTTTAAAATTTCTTTATTTTATTTCTTTATTTTTTTTATGTGTATGAATGTACTGTCTGCATGTAGGTTTGTGCACCCATGTCCTGCAATGCCTCGGAGGTCAGAAGAGGGTGTCAGATTCCCCTGGAACTAGAGTACAAGATGGTTCTCAGCCACCATGTGGGTGCTGGGGATTGAACCCGGGTCCTCTGCAAGAGCAGTCAGTGATCTTACCCACTAGGCCATCTCTCCAGCCCTATTTATTATTTTTTATGTGTATGAGTGTACTGTCTGCATGTAGGTTGGTGCACCCATGTCGTGCAATGCTATGCAGAGGTCAGAAGAGGGCATCAGATTCCCCTGGAACTAGAGTTAAAGATGGTTCTTAGCTACCATGTGGGTGCTGGGAATCGAACCCGGGTCCTCTGCAAGAGCAGTCGGCGCTCTTAACCGCTGAGCCATCTCTTTAGCCCCAAGCCTCAATTCTAAGATAAATTCTTGTGAGGTGTGATGGCACACACCTTTAATCCCAGCACTCCAGAGGCCAAGGCAGGTGGATTTCTGTGAATTCAAGGCCAGCCTAGTCTACATAACAAGTTCTAGGGCAGTTCTGGCAACAGGAAGACCCTGTCTCAAAAATACCAAAATAAAGTAAAATAGATTAGTTCTTATTATGTTGCCCAGGCTAGATTTGAACCTCTGGGCTCAAGTTATTCTTCTGTCTCAGGATCCTGAGTACCTAGGTCTTGCTATGCATGTTTTTATCAATGTGAGTCAGAATTACATATATTATTGTAGGAACTACATATGTTATTGTAAGAAAATATCTGAGCATAGTGGTGCATACCTTTAATGCCAGGACTCAAGAGGTAGAGACAAGAGGATCTCTGGGCTCTTTGTGAGTTCGAGGCCAGCTTGATCTACATAGCAAATTTCATGACAGCAAGAGTTTCAGAGTGTGTCCACTGTCTCAAAAACAAAACAAAAACAAGCAAATAACAATAAATAACTACCCAAGACCAGGTAATTTGTAAGAAACAGAAGTTTCTTGCTGGGGAGTCCGAGAGCATGGCACCAGTGCTCTTGGACTTTCACCAGGAAAAAGGTGAGGCCTTTTTCCTTCATCATAACAAGACAGAGGGATGGTAACAGGATGGAGGGCATCATGTGGCCACACAGACCAAGTGTGCCAGCATAGGTCTTACTTCCTGAACAACATCCACTTCCACTTCTTCCTCCTCCTCTTCCTCCCTTTCCTCCTCTTCCTCTTCCTCCTCTTCTCCTTTGAGACAGGGTCTTACTATGTAGCACTGGCTGGCCTGGAACTCACTATGTAGACCAGGCTAGCCTTGAACTAGCAGAGGGTCACTGGGATTAAAGATGTGCACCACCAAACCTAGCTTCTCTTCTTGAACTTATTAGCCATCTTGTAGGCATTACCTGACAGCCTCATCTAATCCTAGTTTTTACCCAAAGACTCCCACCGCCAAATATCAGGAACAGATGAATTGGAGATTTAAGTTTCCAAAGCATGAATTTGGGGAGACATGTTCAAACCATACCAAGAAACAAAAGGTTTTCATTGAACAGAAAATACTGTTAGATTTTGTAAAAAGGTACACCTAAACCAGAAAGAAATAGAAAACAAAAAACAAACAAAAAACTAGTTAACACAGTCTTGGGGAAACTAAATCACACATTTAGGCACCAATATGATTCCAAAGATAATTGCAGCCAGGTGTAGTGGCACATGCTTTTGATCCCAGCACTCAGAAGGCAGAGGCAGGTGGATCTCTGTGAGTTCTAGGCCAGCCTGGTCTGAGTTCCAAGCCCCCAGCCAGTTCCAGGGCTACATAGTGAGACCCTGTCACAGACAGACAGACAGACAGACAGACAGACAGAGACAAACGTCTCAGTTGCAAGCAGCATTGAGCGGTGTATAATGTGCCCACAAGGACTAGATAGAGTAGGGCGCTCGGGAGGCAAATCACCCTCAGTAGGATTTGTTCTCTCATCCAGCATTTGATGTGGAAGAAATTCAGTTGTTTTTTTGTTTAATTTTGTTTAGATCTTTCCTGAAAACCTCTTTCTCCAGTCTCATCATTTTACCCCTCGGTGGGGCTACAGCCTTGACCATCTGAGTCTTTTTTTGCTCTGACCTACCATACGCACCACCTTGAGATGGTTTTTCCTGATGGCTACCTTTTGGTTTACACATCTGATGAGACTGGAGATATAACTCAGAGGTAGAGCCCTCAGTAGCATGTGCAAGGCCTTGGATTCACTCCCTACCACCACCACTCACAATGGAAAACCAGCCAACCAAACAATAAAACACCAGTCCTGTTATTAGATTAGTGTGAGCTCATGCTAATTATATCCACAGCCATTCCAATTCCAAAGGTATTGAAGGTTAGGTCTCAGTCTTTTGTTTGCTTTCTTTTTGAGATGGTGGGTGTGTGGGGTCTCATTTTGTAGCCTGGGCTGACCCCAAACTCATTGCAGACCTCCTGCCTTAACCTCCTGAGTGCTGAGCTTGTATGTAGAACTGTGATCTGGCTTCAGTGTACCTTTTCTCAGGGGTGCGCAATTCAACTCATAACAGGGCTGGCCTCAATCTTCCCTGTCGGTTTTAGGTGGGGTACTATCTATCCTACTTTGCTTTCTGTTGCTGTGAGAAACACCGTGGCCAAAAGCAACTCGGGGAGGAAAGGGCGTATTTCATCTTACAGGTTAGAGTCCATCGGTGAGAGAAGTCAGGGCAAAGGCATGAACCTTGGAGGAAAGCTGCTTACTGGCTTACCCTTGGACTCACTTTCAGCTCCCTTTTATTATTATTGGTATTGTTATTGGTATTTTTGAGACAGGGTCTCCCTGTAGTCCCAGCTGGCAGGGAACACACTCTGTACACCAGGCTGGCCTTGAAATCAAGAGATCCACCTGTCTCTGCCTCCAGAGTGCTGGGATTAAAGGTGTGTGCCACCACACCTGGATTTATTATTATTATTATTATTATTATTATTATTATTATTTTGGTTTGTTTGGTGGTTTAAGTTTTTTTGTTTTTTGTTTTTGAGACAAAAACAAGTTGCTATGTAGACCAGGCTGACCTGAATCTCACAGAGATCTCCCTGCCTGTCTCCCGAGTGTTGGAATTATAAAATGTCTACAGGCCCAGCTTCAGCTACCTCTCCTACATAGTCCACCTGCCCAGGGATGGTACCACTCACAGTAAGCTGTGCTGTCCTACATCCACTAGCAATCAGGAAAATGCCCCCACAGACAGGTCACAGGTCAAGTTAATGGAGAAAATTATTCACTTGAGGTTCTCTTTCCAGCTGTGTCAAGTTGACAATCAAGATTCACCATCACAGGCACAATTGTAATATCTCCTTAAATCACAAACACTTTCCCAGTGTAGAATTGGCCCATCCAGTTCCTTCCAGCTTTAGTCCAAGGCCAAGTGGTCAGGGGGGCTGCCCACCTGCAAGAGTGAGCTTGAAGGTTTCTGCTTGCTCTCCTCTGACCTCCTAGTGCCTAGAGCCTTGAGCTCTCAGCAGGGGAGGGAGGGGAAGAGGAAGTGGGAGAGGATGAGAGGGTCTGAGCTGGCTGGGAAGATCTGGGCTCTCTGGGCCTGACATTGCTTTCCTTTTCTTCTCCTGAGCATTTTTCCCCCTGTTGAGGATTTCCACCATGGGCTTCATAATGCTGGTGAATGTCCCTCAGTTTTGAAAATAAACTTGTGTAACTTCTCTAGCCACCTAAAGATCCAGCCCTCCTCCCTCTGTGCCCTACGCAGCCCTTCTGGGAAGGAATCTAATTGATCCAGTGCCAGGATGCCTCGCACAGCCCAGAGCTGGCTCAAGGACCCATGCGAAGAGCGCAGGCTGCAGCATGCTCCTGCTTCCTAGTTGTTCCGCCACAGCAGCTCTCTTCTCTCTGGTTTCCTAGATGATGAGAGATTCTCCTCCCAATGGAGAGCGCTCACAGAATCTGGGCTGACTGGATGAGCTTTGCATTACAATGAAATGGCTGAGACAACGAATATAAAGAAAGGTTTATATAGCTTGGGGTTCTAGGAGGCTCAGTCCAAGATTGGGAAGCCGCATTGCTGTGGGCCTCTCCTGCAGTGCTAGTTAACAACAGCGGAAGTGTGTGTTCATGTAGATCACACACATCACGGACCAGGAAGCTCAGAGAGAGGACTGGGGTCCTACAGTCCCTTTCAGGGCCATTCCCTCGATGACATAAAGACTGTGGATGCGGGGCTGGAGAGATGGCCTAGCGGTTAAGAGCGCTGACCACTCTTACAGAGGACCCGGGTTCGATCCCCAGCATCCACATGGCGGTTGAGAACTGTCTGTAACTCCAATTCCAGGAGAATTCCAGTTCCAGGGGAATCTGACACCCTCTTCTGACCTCCACGGCATTGCACGACACGGGTGCACAAACCTACATGCAGACAGTACATTCATACACATAAAAAAAAAATTTTTTTTTAATTAAAAAAAAAGTAAAAAGAAAGAAAGAAAAAAGACTGTGGATGCAAAAGATAGCTCTTACCTTAAAGGGAATGACTATTTATTCTGGAGCCAAAATAGGAATGAACATGACCCAGGAACACTGATTCCCATTGCCCCAAATACAATGTTCTATGTGGCAACAATGTCATCAAGTTCTTACAGTATTGGTATAAAAGAAAGATATAAACAAGCCATTTTTCAAATACATTCACGGGACGTCAAGGAGGGTTACGCATTGAGGCTCTGGTTAGTAACCCTTTCAGGCATGGAGCCCCATGGCCTTCCCCCACATTTGCTTCCACTTGGCTGTTCTCTGAGTTGTATCGTTTGAGAGAATCTGGTAATAGCAAGTGGCATGCTTGGAGCTCCCCTGATGCTGGAGAAATGGTTTTGAATAAAAGTATGGTTCAGATTGGGTTCAGAGCACACTTCCAGGAGACATCCAGAGGAACAGTGCCCTCTGAGTTCCAGTCTACTCTTAAAACTAAAGTTAAGAGTCAAGCTGTTTTTTCAAGTATAACTGTAATGTGGCTTAGTGACACTGCAATGGAAGCCTTTGTTTTAGCTTACAGTTCCAGAGGGATGACTCCATCAAATTGGGCAGGCACAGGAGCAGGAGCAGGAAGCTCACATCCCAACACGAAGCAGAGTGAAATGGAAGTGGGGCAAGGTTATGACCTCTCAAAGCTGGTTCCTGGCAACACACTTCCTCCAGAAAGACTATGCATACCTCTTAAAGATGCCATAACCTAGCCGGGCGTGGTGGTGCACGCCTTTAATCCTAGCACTTGGGAGGCAGAGGCAGGCAGATCTTTGTGAGTTTAAGGCCAGCCTGGTCTACAGAGTAAGTTCCAGGACAGCTGGGACTACAGGGAAACTCATCTTGAAAAGAGAAAAAAAAAAAAAAAGATGCCATAACCTCCCAAAACAGCAGACCAAGTGTTCAAGTACATGAGCCTGTGAGGGACATTTCTCATTCAAACCACCACAGTTATGGTTTGTAGTGTTTTTTTGGTTTTGTTTTTGTTTTTGTTTTTTTTTTTTTTTGGTACAGGAAGAGCTATCTGTTCCTACAGAAACATGATGACTTAACTACAGAAAACAAAGGGTTTCAATATTTCTCCACCATCATTCCTCAGCATATATCAAACGAGTACCCTTGGATTAATATTGTGTTAGAATGCTTGATTTTTTTTTTTTTTTTTTTTTTTTTTGTCTTTTTTTGAGACAAGGTCTCCCTGTAGTCCTCAGATGTCCTGGAACTGGCTCTGTAGACCAGGCTGGCCTTGAACGCACAAAAATCAGCTGCCTCTGCCTCTCCCAAGTGCTAGGATTTAAAGGTGGTGTGCCACCCACGCCCGGCACATAGAATGCTTGATTTATTTTGTTTTATATTTTTTTAATATGTATGATGTACTCGTCATGCAGTAGGGTTTTGTGCAACCTATGTCAGGCAATGCGCAGAGATCAGAAGGGGGTGGTGGATTCCCCTGGAAACTGGAGTTAAAGACGGTTCCCAAAGCCGACATGTGGGTGCATGGGGATCGAACCCGGTCGACACTGCTAAACCGCTAGGCATCTCTCCAGCCCAGAATGCGATTTTAAAAGTTGCAGTGCCAGGGCTGGAGAGAGGCTACAGCAGTAAAAAGCACTGATGTTCTTCAGCATAGGACCTTCAGCTTTAGTTTCCCAGCACCCACATGGCCGGCTAACATGGGTCTTATACTCCAGTTTCCAAGGGAATCCCAACATCCTCTCGGCCTTCATGGGCATATGCATGCATGGTGGATATTACATACTATGAATACGAAACATTCATATACATAAAAATAAAAATAAACTGAGTTGACTTGAGATTCATTTAAAAAAAAAACTTTAAGTGAATTTTTGACTTTAGATTAGTCTAGAAATTCCAACAATTTCTGAAATGGCCCTGAACATATTTCTGCCATTTCAAACCACATATTTATGGGAAACAGCATTCTCAGAATTGATTGTAAAATTAAATACTGATCAATTTTGAAAAATATCGAAGATACTCTGCCTCCTACAGTATCAAAAGTCTAATTTTAATTTTTTTTTTTTTTTTTTTTTGGTATTTTCGAGACAGGGTCTCCCTGTAGCCCCAGCTGACCTGGAACTTACTCTGTTGACCAGGCTAGACTTGAACTCACAAAGATCTGCCTGCCTCTGCCTCCCGAGTTCTAGGACTAAAGGCATGTACCACCATGCCCGGCTTAATTTTAATCTTTAAGTAAAAACAAAAACACCCAACATAGTATGTAAATTTACTTTCACCTTAATAAAGGGTAACATTTTATGCATGCTAAATAATTATCTTATGATTTGTTATTAGTAAATGTTCGATTTGTGTAATTACTTTATATAACTTTTCTTTATATCTGAGGTTGTGTAAAATTCTTTCAGAAAAAGGGGGTCTTTAGTTGAAACAGTGTAGGAAGCTATGTTTGGGGAATTACTAACCCTGGGAGGGGGAGGTGTGTCTCATATGAGGATCTCCCAATTCTGAACGAGTGGGTAAAATGAGGGTAGCTTGGGCAGTCTTGTCTTGGCTGAGCCCTTCAACAGCTGGAATCTGTGAACCTCGGAGGTTTGGCTAGACCAGCATTGGTTTTCTGTGCTGGAGAGGATATCGCAGTGAGGCACAGGTGTCTGGGAGTCCAGGCTGTTTTTGCAAGGCCTGGCGAGCCTTGGAAGAGGCTGCAGGGCCCAGAGCGGCAGACTGTGGTGCTGGAGCCTACGCGTCTCCGAGCCCTGCCGCAGTGCGCATTCCCGAACGCAGTGCTCGCGGCGGCCGCCGGGGGGCACAGCACCAGAGCCCAGTACCTACCACCCCGGGGGACAGGCGGCGGTCGCAGGAGCTTGAAGGTAAGCGAGGCGCCTCGGCTTTGGGGATCTCTGGCTTGCCTGGGTGCCAAGGCCACTCCAGGGTCAGGAAGGCCAGAACCGGTTAATGCCTGGGCCAGCAGCGCCCTGGGTAGGTGGGGGCCGCCGGGCGGAAGCACGTCCAAGCTTCAGCGCCAGAGAGGGGGCGGGGCTTCCGGTAGGGCCGCCGAGGGACCTGGAACATTCGCCCCGGCTGCTCGCACCTCCCTGTGGGACCCCCAGGACTCCAGCCCGCGGCCACTGCGCAAGCGCGGAGCCCGGACCCTGAACTCGACTTTCTAGGCCCTCCTCCCTCCCCCATCATCGAAAGACAAAAACTGCGTAGGAAAAAAATAAAGCTCTAAGTCATGTAAAAGACAAATAGCAAAGGATCAAAAAACATTTGCATCATACGACCCAGATCGGGGCTTAACGATCCAAATATGGAGATGACTCTTAAAGATTGAGGGACCCAAAAAATAAAAATGAAATTTAAAGATAGGGAATAGTCTGGAACCGACGGTGTGCACAATCATGCCATAATACTGGAGCTCAAATAAACAGAAAGATTCTGTTTCTTTTCCAAGAGAGAGCCTGCTCAGTACCCTCACTTCTAACACCCCCTATTTGCCAAGAGGCAGAAGTAATGAGGCGTGGGGGAACAGGTTTAGTTTGCTGGTGGGAATTCGAGATGGCACAACTGGGATAGAGGGGAATTTGGCAATAGCCAGTACATTGCATATGCTTTTGCCCTTTACCTATTTACTCCCTCGCTGATAATTTGCCCGCACTGTGCGCGCAGGGTATCCGCAGTGACAAAGCTCTGCAGTCAGCCTCAGAGCCAGCACCCCGCCCATTGGTTGGAAGCGCTTGGATGAACTCAGGCAGTACGGTACCAGTGGTTGTGAAAACAGCAGCTTTCCTTTGCAGATACACAGTAGTTTGAAAATACACAGTGATTTCTAGGATCCGATGATCAATAAAAGAAAGCTAAATACAGAAAAATGCTGTATAATCGCTCTTTTTTGTGCGAAAAAGGGTATTAGTTTTTTTTTTTTTTTTAAGAGACATTGTCTCCCTGTAGTCTCAGCTGGCCTGGAACTCCCTATGTAGATCAGGCTGGCCTTGATCTCATAGAGATCCACCAGCCTTGGTTCCTGAGTTCTGGGATTAAAAGCGTGTACCACCACACCTGGCTCAAGTATTATTATTATTATTTTTTCGTCTTTTCGAGACAGGATCTCCCTATAGCCCCAGCTGTCCTGGAACTCACTCTGTAGACCAGGCTGGCCTTGAACTCACAAAGATCCGCCTCAAGTATTATTTTTAATGAAAGAAAGGAAGATTTAAATAGTTCTATTCTGCATTTCTTCTTCCAAGTATGGTTAGCTTGGAGGGATCCCTTGGAAGAAGAAATGCAACCTGGTGTTGTGAAGACTCAGACATTGGGATGAGAGCAGTTGGAGTGGCTGTCTACAAACAGGGTGTTCCTGCTCTGTCTTCCATAGGGCTGGCAGAGAGGCAGGGTGGAGAGGGAACCCAGGTTCACGGCAAAGGGTGATCCTGGTGTTTGTTTTTTAAATCTATTTTTAGGTCATTTTCCTCATTGCTTAAGGTCTACTATAACCAGGAGGTGTCCCCTCCTCTCCCACTCCACACACCCTCATGGTCCTCTACATGATCACAGTTCTGTGTCTGGCCTGTGGGGGCATGGGAAGAGCCACTGGCTTCCAGGACAAATGTGGCTATAGCTGCCAAGGCCTGGGGAGCCTGTGGGCTGCGCATTTTGTCACAGTGTCATTGTTGGCAGAATTACTTGTTTTGAGAAATATGTATAACTGTTGAAACAAAATCTTCAACTGAGGACTCTTCGGCAATTGTCTTTTCTCTGAATGTGGTGGTCCCCCAGACAAGTCCAGCTGGCTTTGGAGGCCCTGGTTTAGGAACCACCTGCTGATTCGACATGGGGTTGGGGACTGCCCATAGCAGGATGGAGAGGGCTGTGTGAGCAGGAGTGGGCAGGAGGGTGTGTGGACTCCCACAGACCCAGCCTTGCCCGGTCTTCATAGAGCCTTGGCCTCAACGTGGGCACTGTCCCACAGATGGGAACCAAGCAATCTCTGAACTTTGTAGTCCCTTCCAACCTGATCCCCAGTGATCCAGAATGTTTTTAGGAGTGCTTTGGGACTCTCCTCATTCATCCAGTGAGCAGTGTATGGCTGGCAATACACCCCCCTTGCCTTCCTCCTCTGTGTCCTCACTCGCCGTGAGCACCCTCGCCTGTAGTGGGACCTTGACGGCACGGATCATAGGCCGAACTTTAGACACCTTGCTGTACCCTTAATTGGATTGAAAGCACTTTTACCACATGGAGAAATCTATCTTTAATTTGTGACGTTTTTCTACAAGGTCCACTCTTTCTGAGTTCACGTTTAAAAACACTTAGGGAGACTATTGAAGGCCAATGGATTTTTCTTTTCTGTCCAAACAAGTAAAATAAAATAAAAGTCTATTTAGATGTTGACTGTTAGTATGTGGTTTTGTCTCAAGGTCAGGGACAGAACTACCTCTTTGAACTTGCTTTCTTGCTGTGTGACCGGGGATGTATGTGCTTAACTGTTCTTGGAATTTTGAACCACTGAGCAGTTTATAAAAGTTCAGTTGGGGAGATCTCCTGAGCCCAGCGGCAGGTGACCCCCGTCCTCCCCAGCCCTGTAACCGCCAACTGAGATTACGAAGAAGGGTCTGAAGGAGGCAAGCAAAGCACGCCTTCAAACACAGTAAAGAGGCATTCAGGACTCAACATTGGAAATACAGGCAAGGAGAAGCCCATATGCGCAGGATCACGAAGAAGAGACTAACTGGAAAGGTGCAGGATAATCCCTACGCCAAGCCTTACCAACCCTATGGAGACTCCTGCAGTGGGATCCCCCCGGGGATGCCCAGGACACAGAACATCAGAAACACCAATTGGGAAACATACTTAAAGAACTAAAAAATCATAAAGAACAAATTAAAGAACTAAGAAAAAGAGAATGAGGACCGAGAGAGACGAGAGAATGACAAACTCCGGAAAGGGAAGTAGAAACACTGAAAAGATCCCATGCTGAAAAAGAAAAAGAAACCAACCAGCAAACCAAAAGAGCTAAAAAAGAGATCGGAAGCTCCAAAAAGAAATAGAAACTACTAGAAGATCAGAAGAGGAAATGAAAAAGAAATCAAACACTCATCCATTCAAGAGGAAAGGAATGAAAAAAGCCTCAGAAGCAGAATGAGGAAGCAGAACAAAGAAATAACTAGAGGACAGAAAAAAAAAAAAAAAAAAAAAAAACCTCAAGGAAAGATTATGAAAAATTTAAAAAATACACAAAACAAAAATGGAAACCCCAGGAGCTGTGGGCACAACTATGAAGATCAAACCTCCCATCAAGGAATGAGAGGAAGGAGAAGAATCCCAAGAGAAAGGTATTGATCAGCTCTTCAACAGAATAATAGATGAAAAACTTCCCCAAACTAAAAAAGGAACAAACAATACCAATACAAGAAGCACATAGAACTCCAAACAGACAAGATCAAAAAAGAAATCTCTCATGCCACACTCATAGTTAAAATGCTGGACACCCAAAACAAAGAGAAAATTCTTAAAGCGACAAGAGAAAAAACAACAACAAGTGACCTATAAGGGGAAACCTATCAGAATAACAACGGACTTCTCACACAAACGATGAAGGCAAGAAGAACTGGAGCAAAGCATTCCCAGTGTTTGAGGGACAATGGATGCCAGCCCAGGTTACTATACCAGCAAATGTCAATCATAGTGGAAGGAGAGAGGAAAATCTTCCATGACATAAAACAACCTTGAAAAGAATACATGTCAGGAAAAACCAACCCTTCAGAGGGGAATCTGAAGGGAATCAAAGAAAGAAGAAAAGGAGCAACCAAAACCCCCACCAGGAACTAGAAGAGAGAAATCAAATAAAAGCATAAACTGCAGTTAGAGTTTAGAAACCTAAAGTACCAAACCACAGATGGATAATAAGGCAAGAGAAAGCAACACAAACCTATCAGTCATACTTAAATATTAATGGACTAAAATTCCCAATCAAAAAGACATAGACTGGGAGATCTGGATTAGGAAACAGAATCCTCGATATGCTGTCTGCAAGAAACACGGACATCTTTACCTTTCAAAGCGGACAGGCAACCACCTTAAAGTGAAGGATGGAAAAAAAATATTCCAAGCAAATGGTACCAAAAGAAAGCAGGTGTTGCTATTTTAATATCGGATATAAAATAGACTTCAAAGTAAAAGAACATCAGAAGTAGACAAAGAAGGCCATTCACATTTCATCAAAGGAACAATCCACCAAGAAGATTTCACAATTATGAATATATATGCCCCAAATTCTGGTGCACCAAACTTATAAAGACAATTCTCCAGGACCGAAAGTCACAGACTAACCCCAGCACACTCATAGCTGGGAGATTTCAATACCCCACTGAGTCCTTTGGATAATCAACAGGTGAGACAAAAAAAATAACACGAGAGACATCTGAACTGAACGATATGATTCACCAAATGGACCCTATCATACCGAACTTCCATCCTAATACCAGAGAATACACTTTCTACTTCAGCACCCCACGGAACATTTCTAAAATTGACCACAACTGGGACACAAGAAACCTCTACAAATTACAAAAAGATTGAAATAATTTCATGCATATTATCAGACACAGTGCAATAAGAAGCTCAACATCAACACCAGGATAGCCTCCTGCCTACAAGAACGATACATGGAGACTCCAACAAACACTCTTGAAATAATGTGAATGGTCAGGGAAGAGTAAAGAAAGAAATAAAAACTCCTGGAACTGAATGACAATGACAATAACACAACAAAACTTATGGGATACCTTTAACAGTCCTAAGAGGGAAATTTATAGCCCTGGGTGCCTACATTAGAAAACAGAAAGAGCACAAGTGAATGATCTAACACTACAGCTAAAGCACTTGAGGGCAACAACCGATGAACCCTAAACGCAACGACAGGAAAGAAATACAAAAATCAGAGCAGAAATCAATGAAATAGAAACAACAGAAAACAATACAAAACAATCAATGAAGCCAAAAGTGTGTTTCTTTTGAAAGAATAAACAAGATAGACAGACCTCTAGCCCAGTTAACAAAAAGAAAGAAGGAACAATCCAAATCAATACAATCTGTGATGAAAAGGGAATATCACAACGGACAAGGAAAAGATCAAGAAAAATTATATGGGAATATCGACTAATCAAGACCCTATATTCTACCAAGTTTGAAAATCTAGAAAGAAAATGGATGAATATTCTGAATCTTGGGAATCACCAAGCTTGGCCAAGAGGAGACCAGCAGCTTAAAACAGACCATAACATATGAAGAAATAGAGGATGTAGTAAGAAGCCTCCCACTAAAAAAGCCCAGGCCCAACGGTTTTCACAGCGAATTCTAAAACATTTCAAAAAAGACCTACAACCATTATTTTCTGAAACTGTTTAGAAGTATACAATCAGAGGAATTCCCAAATTCCTTTATGAGCTAAACATCACTCTATTACCAAAACCAGGCAAAGATACACCAAACAAGGAGAATTATAAGACCCATCTCCTCTAATGACACAGGATGCCAAAATTCTAAACAGAATAATCTGGCAAATCGCTATCAGACCCAATCAAGAAGATCATCCATCATGACCAAGTTGGATTCATACACAGAGATGCATGGATGTTCAACATCGAAAATCAATAAACATCATCAAACACATAATGGAATCAAAGACAAAAACCACACCATATCCAATTGATGCTGAAAAAGCTTTGACAAAATCCAGCAATCCCTTCATGCTTAAATCTAGAGGGAATTGGATGGAGGGGATCATTCTCAATGTAATCAAAAAGCCATATACAGGAAACCCAGCCAATATCATCCTAAATATGGGAAATGACGGAAACATTCCCTTTAAAGGTAGGAACTCGGCAAGGCTGCCCTATTCACCACTCCTCTTCAATATATGCTTGAAACACTTGCTAGAGCAATAAGGCAAGAAAAGGATTTAAAGGAGTACTAATTGGAAAAGAGGAAGTCAAACTATCCCTATTTGCTGATGATATGATTGTTTACTTAAGAGAATGCAAAAAACTCCAACCAGAAAACTCCTAGAAACAATTAACAAGCTTCAGCAAAGTGGCAGGATACAAAATTAACCTTAGAAAAATCAATGGCCTTCTTTAAACAACCAAAACAGGCAACTGGAAAAGAATTCAAAGAGACCTTCCACTCACAATAGCCTCAAAACAATAAATAATATCTAGGAACAACCTAACCAAGACACCAAAGACCTCTAACAACAAAAATTTTAAACCTTAAAGAAAGAAATTGAAGAAGACCTCAGAAGATGGAAAAACCTCCCATGCTCATGGATTTGGGAAAATTAAACATTGTAAAAATGTCCTTTTTACCAAAACACTCTTGTATAGATTTAATGCATCGCCAATTCAAAATCCCCAAGAGTTTCTTCACAGCTTGAGAAACAAAAGTTCTAAAATTTCATTTGGAGAAACAAAAGACCCCCGAAAGCCAAATCAATCCTGAGTGAAAAGAGCTACACAGGAGGGATCTCTATACCAGATTTTAAACTATACTACAGGGCTATAGTCATAAAACAAGCCTGGTACTGGCACAAAAACAGACCTGTTGACCAATGGAACAAACCGAAGATCCAAATCTGAGCACATATAATTTCAGCCATCTCATATTTGAAGAGGGGCCAAGAAACCACAATGGAGAAAAGACAGCATCTTCAGCAAGTGGTGTTGGCAAAACTGGAATCACCACTTGTAGAAGAATGAAATTAAACCCCTACCTCTCGCCCTGTACAAAAGTCAACTCCAGATGGATTAAAGACCTCAACGTGAAACCCCAAACTCGAAGGTGATAGAAGAAAAAGTTGGTAGCAGCTACAAGACATAGGTGTAGGAAAAGACTTCCAAATCAGACAGCAGCTGCCAAGAATTAAGGTCGACAATTGACAAATGGGACCTCAATCAAACTCAAAAGCTTCTGTACATCAAAAGAAACAATCAAGGAAGTGAAGAGAAATCCCACAGAGTGGGAGGAAACCTTCATGCAGATACATCTGACAAAGCATGATTTCCAGAATATATAAACTACCAAAAACCAAAGAAAAAAGAAAACAAACGACCCGCTCAAGATGGAGCAAAGAACTGAACAGAGACTCACACAAGCGAGGAATTAGAAGATGTCTGAGAAACCCCTCAAGAACTGCTCAACATCACTAATCATTAAGGAAATGCAAATCAAACCACTTAAGATATATCTTACTCCAGTAAGACTGGCTAGGATCAACAGAAACAAAATGATACCAAGTGCTGGAGAGGGTTGTGGGGAAGGGTGAACACTCATCCACTCTGGTGGGAATGTAAACCTCGTACAGCCACTATGGAAAGCAGTGTGGAGAACCCTTGGAAGACTTGATGAACTTGCCACCGACCCGCCATACCCCTCCGGGCATGTACCCTCAAGACTACGCCCAACACAGAGATCATGCACGGCCATGTTTATTTCAGCTCTCTTCACAATAGCAAAGAGCTGGAACCAACCTAAATGCCCCTCAACTGACGAATGATAGAGAAAATGTGGTACATTACACAATGGAGTTCTATGCAGCAGTAAAGAAAGACACATCACGAGCTTTGCAGGAAATGGCTGGAGCAGAGGACATGCATGCTGAGTGAAGTAACACAGTCTCAGAAAAACAAACGACGAATGGATACCTCATTCTGTGTGCTAGTGCCAATTACCCATTGTAAGTATTTCTTGTGTAGGGCCCCCTGACGCTTCTGTACAAGCAGTTGACATAATGCATTTGGAAACAACACAACAACAGAAAATATACTGCATCAAAGAACTGACTGAAACAGTGAACTTCTGCTCAAAGAACAGTCAACGTCCACATGGAAAATATTGAGAAAGACTAAGACATGGAAAGCAGTTGTGGCAGAATGCAGAGCTCGGACGGGGTGGGGGAATGGAGCGGGAACACGGGTCTAGATTTTTGTTAAAATATAAATAAAATAGAAATAAAAAAAAAAAAAAAGAAATGAAGACAGCAAAAAAAAAAAAAAAGTTCAGTTGGGGGCTGGAGAGATGGCCTAGCGGTTAAGAGCGCCGACCGCTCTTACAGAGGACCCGGGTTCGATCCCCAGCACCCACATGGCGGCCGAGAACCGTCTAGAACTCCAATTCCAGGAGAACTCCAGTTCCAGGGGAATCCGAGACCCTGTTCTGACCTCCGCGGCGTTGCACGACACGGGTGCACAGACTTGCATGCAGACAGTACATTCATACACATACAATAAATAAATAAAATTAATAAAAAAAAATAAAAAAAAAAAGTTCAGTTGGGATCTGATGTGTGGTGATATATACATTAATGGCGGTAGTTCTGAGTGTAGTTGATCCCCCTAACCCTTATCTTTGGTCTTGGTTATCTAAGGTTAACCGTGATCCCCCAAATGGAAAATTAATAATTCATAAGTTGTAAACTTTTATTATAGCATATTGCTACAATTGTTATATTTTATTGTTAACCTCCTCTGTGCATAATTAAATTTTATCACAAATTTGTATGTAAAAGGAAAAAAAAATAGTTCTATTCTATTCTAAAATCTGGAATTTTTCTATAGCCAAATTATATTGGGCTAAAGATATAGCTCTGTGGAACTTTCCATTGTTGGAAAGCAACTGCCTGTAGCAGTAGGAAACATTTGGTTTGAAAAAATTATTCCTACTTGGGGCATCCTTGCTGAATTGCATAGTGATCACAGAACTCATTTTACTGGACAACTGTTTTAATCCATAAAGTTTAAAAAATTAATTAATTTTTTATGTGTATGAGTTGTTATGCCTACATGTGTGTAAGTATACCCATGTCATGCAGTGCCGGAGGAGGATCTTGGATCCCCTGGACCCAGAGTTATGGACAGTTGTCAGCTGCCAAGTAGGTACTGGGATTCGAACCCTGGTCTTCTGCAAGAACAGCTCTTAACCACTGAGCCATCCCTCCAGCCCATAAATCTACTTGTGAAGTTTGGCTTATTGGACAGGATTTCCATTGTGCCTACCATGCTCAATTCTGTGGATTAACTGAAAGAGAAAAATGACACATTCAGAATCAATGGGCAAAATCAGCTGAAGCTTTCAGCCTTCCTTAGCCTAGACACTCCCTCCTGATGGAGTTGTCCACTGAGCTGGGAGAAGGAACCTGAAGATAGAATCCTGGAGCTAACAGGGTGGGTTCTTCCCCAGGCGAACAGCTCCATGTAGTGCAGATCTTTTGACTGCTTTCTCAGCCGGCCTATTGCCTTCTGGATCTTCAGTATTTGTTTTAGAATGTCCTGGAAATTTTGGGTGGTGATGGTTTTCGTTGTCTGGCAAGGCCTCCCTGTGCTAGCTGCTCTGGACTTCCCTATACAGACCAGGCTGGCCTCCATCTTTGAGAGAGCCACCTGCCTCTGCTGGGAGGTAAGGCCTGTCATGTCACCACAACTGTCATTTGGGGATTTAACAGTTCTGAGATTGGACAAGCATTTGACCAGGTTGGCCTGGGGACATTAGCAAGCCTGTGTTTCTGCAGCACACCGCACTCAGGCACTGTGCCTACGGCAGGATGACTGTCCATAAATGCTAGCTGTTTCGGTTCCTGCTGAATTACATGCTCTCCTTAAATTCAGATTCTTGAGCAGATTTAATCCCAGAAAAATGAGTACACCTGTAATCCCATCACTTAGGAGATGGAGGTGGGGGGGGGGATCAGGAGTTCCGGGCCAGCCTTGGCTACATAGTAAATTGGAGGCCAGCCTGGGTGAGATCTGAAACAGTGTCTCAAAACCAAAGGAAACTAACAACAAAATAAACTCCAAACCACCCCCAAACAGAAAGATACCAAAAAAGGAGAACTGCTTACCCTGCCTGAAAATATTCTTGCTCACAAATAAGAACCATAATTAAAAAAAAAAAATTGCACTGGGCATGGGGGCCCATGCTTTTAATCCCAAAACTCAGGAGACAGAGGTAGGGGAATCTCTGTGAGTTCAAGGTCAGCCTGGTCTACATAGTGAGTTCCAGGACAACTGGAGCTACAGGAGACCCTGTCTCAAAAAAGATTTTAAAAACTCTGCATTTTCTTACTTTTTTACATTTTTATTTATTTAAAGAATAAAATGCACTAAGTTTATTAGTATTAACAAAAGCTACCAGGTATAGAAATATTCAAACAATGAAAAACAATCTAAAATTCAGATTTTTTTTTTCTTTGAGACATGGTCTCACTATGTATCCTTGAATGGCTTGGAACTTCATAGGTAGACTAAACTGACCTTGAACTCACAGAGATCTGCCTGCCCTTGCCTCCTGAGTGCTGGGATCAAAGGCATATGACAACATGCTTAGTTAATTCTGTTCTCAATGGACGTTTCCTATTGGACTCTTGTAGGGAAAGGGGCATACAGGCCCGAGTACAGTCATGTTTACCCTCTTCTAGTTCACCTGGTAAGGGAGGTGAAGGGGAAGGTTCAGAGACTTGCAGTGCTCCAGGGAAAGATCTGGTGATAGAAGCAGAAAGTATCTCTGCAGCAGCCCATTGGGCATGATACAATGTAGCAAATGTTCAGGGTAGGGTACACAAATATGCAGGGGAACCACCTCTTCAGTATCTTTGTGGTCAGGTACTCACAGGATTTCTAAACTAAACTAAAAGCATCAAGGTTTCAGTTGTAGGAGATGGGAAAGCAAAGGCACAGTCAGAGATCAGAGCAGGACAGGACAGTGCTAGCAAGGGTTCTGACAAGTGCTGTTACAAGGGCACTGGAACAGTAAGAGAACACCCAACGCATCAGGCAGCTCAAAGTAAACCCGACTATCAGCCAAGCCAAAGGGAGGGCTGGTCTCCAGGAAGCACTTGCCACATTTACCATAGGAGGCAACCCTGTGCTGGTTGGTACCTGGTGCCAACTCTCACTCCAAAAGGATGCCCTCTTCTGACCTCCACGGGCATTGCACGACTCGGGTGCACTTACATACGTGCATGCACTCATACACATAAAATAAAAATAATGAATAAAGCTACGTGGAGAAAGCTCAGTGCATGGGAAAGCTGCCTTTGAGAGGACCAACCAAACTCCCCTGAGAAGTGCCTATGTCCATTCATGAGGTTCAACAACATGAGCTTCAGGGGGACACATTCAAACAATAGCAGATGCAATTTGATGCTCTTGGGAACACACTTGGCAAATTATTAATACTTTGGACTGAATGTTAGATGTTAGCACTGAGGCAATATAAATCTTCTGACTTGGATTACTGTAGCATGATTAGGTAAGAGAAATGTTCTTAGGAAATACCCTGGAGTGCTTAGGGACGAAGGGTCATGATTTCTAAAGCTTAATTGCAAATGGCTCTGGAAAGGAAAAAGTCTGTGCTATTTATTGTACCTGAGTGAATATGCTAGAATTTGCTCAGTATGTTCCATGTGCTGAACATTTTAACATTTCCAATTTAGAAAATCACTCTTTGCAACCCTAAGTGAAAAGAGCAATCCAGGGGGGATCGCTATACCAGACTTCAAACTATACTACAGGGCTATAGGCATAAAAACAGCTGGTAATGGCACAAAAACAGACCTTTGACCAATGGAACAAAATGGAAGATCCAAACTTGAGCACATACAATTTCAGCCATCTCATATTTGACAAGGGGGCCAAGAAGACACAATGGAGAAAAGACAGCATCTTCAGCAAGTGGTGTTGGCAAAACTGGATCACCACTTGTAAAGAATGAAATTAAACCCCTGCCTCTCACCCTGTACAAAAGTCAACTCCAGATGGATCAAAGACCTCGATGTGAAACCCCAAACTCTGAAGGTGATAGAAGAAAAAGTTGGCAGCAGCCTACAAGACATAGGAGTAGGAAAAGACTTCCTAAATCAGACAGCAGCTGCGCAAGAATTAAGGTCGACAATTGACAAATGGGACCTCATTAAACTCAAAAGCTTCTGTACATCAAAAGAAACAATCAAGGAAGTGAAGAGAAAACCCACAGAGTGGGAGGAAACCTTCACCGCAGAAACATCTGACAAAGCATTGATTTCCAGAATATATAAACTACTCAAAAAACAAAGAAGAAAGAAAATAAATGTCCCACTCAAAAGATGGAGCAAAGAGCTGAACAGAGACCTCACAAGTGAGGAATTCGAGATGGCTGAGAAACATCTTAAAAAGTGTTCAACGTCACTAATAATTAAGGAAATGCGAATTAAAACCACTTTAAGATATCATCACACTCCGGTAAGACTGGCTAGGATCAAGAAAACAAATGGTACCAAGTGCTGGAGAGGTTGTGGGGAAAGGGGAACACTCATCCACTGTTGGTGGGAATGTAACCTCCTACAGCCACTATGGAAAGCAGTGTGGAGAACCCTTGGAAGACTCAGAATGAGCTTGCCACCTGACCTAGTCATATCACTCCTGGGTATATACCCACAAGACTCATCCTACTGCAGAGATACATGCACAGCCATGTTTATTGCAGCTCTCTTCACAATAGCAAGGAGCTGGAACCAACCCAAGTGCCCCTCAGCAGACGAGTGGATAAAGAAAATGTACACCTACACAATGGAGTTCTATGCAGCAGTAAAGAAAAATGACATCATGAACTTTGCAGGAAAATGGATGGAGCTACAAGACATCATGCTAAGTGAAGTAACACAGTCCCAGAAAAACAATGAATGGTATCCCTCATCTGTGGATGCTAGCACCAACTACCTAATTGTATGGCAAATTGAGCAATGTTAATGTGATCTTAAAACAACTGTGCTCTTATATTGTGAATACCTTAAAAAGAAAATTACTTTGGAAAATTATTGTTTTATGTGTGGGTGTATAGGTGTATGTGTGGACATGCATGTCATGGTGCACATGTGGAGGTTGGAAGACAACTGTTGAGCCTGTTACACACAAGGCCCTTTATCCACTGAGCCATTTCGTTGTCCTGGAACCTCACTTATAATAAATAAACAAATAGAATTTATTTGTTACCATTTCTAGGATAAATGCCTGGATTGTGACTACAAAATAAAGAAGTGTAAAAGTTTTCATGGTCTGCAATGAGAGTGACCGATTGAAATGGATGGTTGGTTGAAACAGGGGAGGTGAGGCAGAGAACTGAAAATGGTTTTGCAGTCTGTAAGCAGGTCCTTACTTTGCATAAAGGAGCCTGTATTGCTGGGAACCCAACTTATGTCAGAATTTGCAGGTTAGCTAGAAATGCCCCTTCCTTATCCTTGGGCCTGGTCTGACCTAAATTTAGAGTTTGGACAATAAGGCATTTGTAATTAGCTGGCTTAGCAATGTGAGGCTTTGTGTGCAGAGACTTCATCACTCCTCAAAGCAATTGTGAAAATCATCAGAAATCTAAAATCTGGAAGAAAAAAATTGCCCTAAAAAGACAGAGTTGAAAACAAATAAAAATTACTCGTAATGAGAATGTGAGTTAATTCCTTTGGGAAATAGGTTAGCATTATTTTTGCTGATAAAATAGTAGGTTTCTGTATGGCTTTTTCAAACATCCATAGTGTTATTATCCCTCCCCAAACCTCTCCTTCACCCTACCTTCCCATCCCTCTCTCCACTTTATATGAATATATATAATGAATCTTATAAAATAGTAGGGTTCTATATTGCTTTTCAAACATCCATAGTGTTATTATCCCTCCCCAAACCTCTTCTTCACCCTACCTTCCCATCCCTCTCTCCAGTTAAACTTCTCTTTCCATTGTTCACTCTTTCTCCTTTATGTCATGTGTGTTCTCCTATCCCCCCTCCCTTAAGATCTTCCTCTGTTCACCAATAGTCCCTTGTAGTTTTCTGGATTCTATAGGTACTCAAAATTAAACCTACAGATTTAAAGATTTGACACTAAGATCCACATATGAGTGAGAACTTCCAGTGTTTACCTTTCTGGGTCTGGGTTACCTCATTCAGTGTAATATTCTCCAGATCTATCCATTTACCTGTAAATCTCATAATTTCATTTTTCTTTACACCAGAATAAAATTCCATTGTGTACACATACCAATTTTCATTAACCATTCATCAGTTGATGGATATCTAGGGTATTTCCATGTCTTAGCTGTTGTGAATAGAGCAGCAACAAACATGGATGAGCCTGTGTCTCTGTAACAGGAAATAGAGTTCTTTGTGTATATGCCCAGGAGTGGTACAGCTGGGTCATAGGGCAGAGCTATTTCTAGTTTTCTTAAGGAACTGCCACACAGATTTCCATAGTGGCTGTGCCAGTTTGCATTCCCACCAACAGCTCATGAGGGTTCCCCGTTCCCCATATCCTTGCCAACACTTGTATTTTTATTTTTTTAATTGTAGCCCTTGCAACTGGAGTAAGATCAAATCTCAAAGTAGATTTTGTTCGCATTTCTCTGATGGCTAAGGATAGTGAGCATTCAAAAAATATTTCTTATGCATTTGCATTTCTTCTGAGCTTTCTCTGTTCAATTCCATAGCCTACTTTTTAAATGTTTTTCATTTTCTTGGAGTCTTTTTTTTTTTTTTTTAGTACTTTGTATATTCTGTAAACTAATCTTCTGTCAGAAGTATAGCTGGAGATGCCTTTTCCCCCATTCTGTAGTGTGAAGAGAGCTTATTGAAGACATAGGCAGAGAGCTGATACAGATACAATGAGAGTCACGGCAGGTGCATAGATATTAAAGCATCCAGCCGGATTGCTGACAATGAGCCCAGCTGTAGAGCTGAGTGATAGGATTGTTGATATGCACATAGGACTTGTCTGGACCAATAGACAGATGGACTGGCAGTAGGCTCCATGAAGTGGAGGCTGAGCTGAGGCCTGTTGGTCCCTTGAAACACACATCAGACGCTCGGGTGATAGATCAGTGGGATTGTTGCCATGGCAACGTGAGGTGTCTCTCCTTTACATAATACCAGTGACTTGAGTTTCACCTGTGGTCGATCTGGTGTGTTTAAGTTTTTCTGATGTGGTTTTAATATGCCCATATGTTTCCAGTCTGCCTTGATAGTTTATCAACCACAGATTTTAACTTGTAGGAATGAGTTATTTATAAATTTGTGTCTGTGTGGACAAGCAGGATGCAGAATTGCTGTCTAGATTTGCACACAATGGAGCCAACTGCTGCCTTGTGAAATGGAGTCACTCAGGATAAGGCTTAGCCTGAAAGCCACTGCTTGACATAGCTCTGGGCAGGACAGTAGTTTAGAGCAGTGCATGACCCCATCTCTACAAGCTTTTAAGACTGAACATTACCTTGGCCTATGCCAGACAGTAATTCCACTTGTGGATCCACATCCAGAGAAATGCTGGTCTATGGATAAAGTGAAAGCTCTAGGAGGCAAGCGAATGGGTGTCCAGAAGTGAGCACTGTTTGTCAGAGCAATTAAACTAAAAATAACCAGTGTACATCAGTAGGGGATGGCCAAACAAGGCAGTAACCTTGCTGAACAGTGTACAGGAATGAAAATGAGTCAAGTGTGTTGGAGCTTCTCTTGCTATGAATAGGTACACAGCAGTCCTGCTAAGGGAAGGGGAGCACAGTGCCTGCCTGCAGCCACTGTAGGGAACTGACCCCTCGATGCAGAGGTCAGTTGGTTACTTTTGTAACCTGACCTGAGGTCCTTCCAACTCAGGTCCTTAGCCTGGGAGAACAGAATGTTTCCTGTCTTGGCTGTGCTTTCCACCTGCCCAAAGACTGCTGGTCTGTGGACAGGGATTTCAGGCTGATGGCTGATGGCCTATCTTCAGCCTACGCCCACTCACAATTCACTCCACAGCTGGTGATCTGATAGATCTCTGTCCAGCCCCACACCAGATTACCAGGTTAGTGGTCTGATGGACCGCTGTCCAACCCACTGGCCACGACACTCGAAATTCAGGCCTGCCTCGGCCTGTATTTGCACAGAAACAATGGCTGGGGATTCTGTGGAATGATGGTAATGAAGAATTCAGTTTATCGCCTGCTACACCTTGCTTTTATAAGCAAAATGATGTCAGCTCCCAGAGCCAATCACAGACCCCCAGTTCCGTGCCACTGCATACCTCTGCTTCACCTAGCATCATGTGCCTAGGCCACGTTGCTTGCTCCCCTTGGGGTGGGGTCAGAGGAATCCTATGACTCCCACATGGTTCCCTGAGGGGTGCTGAGAACTAGACTCTAATTCAAACTGGATCTTCCCACACAAGTGCACAGCTATGTGTGCGTGCACATCTTAGAAACACTGAGTTAAAAGTCTCAATGTTCAGAAGTCTATACACTGAATAATGTTATTAAGGCAACAAATAAGGTCACATCTAGTGATACAGTACAGGAGTCAATTTTATAAAACGGGCAGAATCTGGGCTAATGACTTGTAACTAACCTTGGCAAACTCACTGAACCATGTACTCTTTACGACCTGGGTCCCTGACCTTGATCCTTCGGAACTTCAATTTGCTCCTCCATCCAAAGTTTGTCAATGAATGTGGGTATTCTTGAGAATTAACATATCAAAATGCTGAAAGTCGAGTTGAGCATCTTCATTTAAAACAATGAAGATTGGGAGAATGCTTGACATTGTGTGTAGCTGTTTTAGGCCTGGGGAAGAAAGAACAAGACTGTCTGATAAAGGTGAATATAAGTTTGTAGTTGCCCAAAATTGAACCTGGAGAAGTGGTCTTGAATAAAATTATGGGTTAGGCCTGCATCTGGGGCACAGTTCCAGGGGACAGTTCCAAGAGACATCTGGAGGAATGGGTGTCCTCTGAGTTTGGGCCCACTTTTAAAAATGGAAGTTAAGGGCTGGAGAGATGGCCTAGTGGTTAAGAGCACCGACTGCTCTTGCAGAGGACCCAGGTTCAATCCCTAGCACCCACATGGTGGCTGAGAACCGTCTTTAACTCCAGTTCCAGGGGAATTCGACACTCTCTTCTGACCTCCGCGGCATTTCACAACACGGTGCACAGACCTACATGCAGACAGTTCACTCATACACATAATAAAATAAATAAAAATTTAAAAAAATCTTAAAAAAAATGGAAGTTATGAGTCAGGCTGTTTTATTCAGGTATTAACTCTAATGTGGCATGGTACATTAGTAAAGCCTTGTCTCAAGATACAAGGACTGCTGTGGCAGTCCTAAATTCAAATCCCAGTTTAAAACAAACAAACAAACAAACAAACAAACAAATCTCCCAAATAAGACAAAATCCAAAATGTAGTGGATGTATTTTATTATATTTGAGATTTACCTTTTTTTTTTTTTTTGGTCTTTTTGAGACAGGATCTCCCTGTAGCCCCAGCTGTCCTGGAACTCACTCTGTAGATCAGGCTGGCCTTGAACTCACAAAGATCCACTTGCCTCTGCCTCCCAAATGTTAGGATTAAAGGTGTGCACCACCATGCCCGGGGAGATTTACTTTTAAAACTATTTTATTTATTTTCATTCTTTCTCTTTTATTGTTTTAGTCTCTTTGAGACCAGGGTTTCTCAGTAGCCCAAGATGACCTGGAAGTTGCGACATACTCCAGGCTAGCAGCTTTTAATTCAGAGATCTGCCTACCTCTGCCTCCTGAGTGTTGGGATTAAAGGTGTGTACCATGAGACCCAGGTTATTTATTATTTTTATTTTATGTGTTTGAGTGTAGTGCCTGCATGTGTGTAAGTGCACCTGTGTCATGTAGTACCTGTGGAGATCAGAAGAGGGTGTCAGATCCCTTGGAACTGGAGTTACACATGATTGTTAGCGCTATATGGGTGTTGGGAATCGAACTCAGGGCCTCTGCAAGAGAAGCCAGTGCTGTTAACCACTAAGCCATCTCTCCAGATCCTGAAATTCTTTTTTTTATTTTGGTCCTTTTGAGACAGGATCTCCCTATAGCTCCAGCAGGACTGGAACTCACTATGTAGACCAGGCTGGCCTTGAACTCACAGAGATCCATCAGCCTCGGCCTCCTGAGTGCTGGGATTAAACGTGTGTGCCTTTAGTTAACTGGCCTAAAGCAGTTCTTAGCCACCATGTAAGTGCTGGGAATCAAACCCTGGGCCTCTGCCAGAGCAGTCAGTGCTCTTAACGGCTGAGCCATCTCTTTAGCCCCCAGAAACATTTATTTATTTATTTATTTATTTATTTATTTACTTACTTATTCATTTATTTTTGGTCTTTTTGAGACAGGGTCTCCCTGTAGCTCCGGCTGTCCTAGAACTTGCTTTGTAGACCAGGCTGGCCTTGAACTCACAAAGATCCACCTGCCTCTGCCTCCCAAGTGCTAGGATTAAAGGCGTGCGCCACCATGCCCGGCTAGAAATATTTATTTTTATTTATTTTTTTAATTTTATTTATTTTTGTATGTTTATGAATGTACGGTCTGCATGTAGGTTTGTGCACCCTTGTTGTGCAATGCCTCGGAAGTCAGAAGAGGGTCTTGGATTCCCCTGGAACTGGAGTTCTCCTGGAATTGGAGTTATAGATGGCTCTTAGCTGCCATGTGGGTGCTGGGGATCGAACCCAGGTCCTCTGCAAGAGCAGTCGGCGCTCCCAACCGCTAGGCCATCTCTCCAGCCCCGAAACATTTATTTTAAAACAAAGGAATAAGCTGGGCATGGTGGCACATGCCTTTAATCCTAGTACTTGGGAGGCAGAGGCAGGCAGATCTCTGTGAGTTCCAGGCCAGCCTGGTCTACAGAGCAAGCTCTAGGATAGCTGGGACTAAAGGGAGACCCTGTCTCAAAAATACCAAAAAATAAAAATAAAAAAACCCCAAAGGAATAATAAATGTAAATTTGACAACGATGAACCAGGAGGCTGTGATAAAGTAGAGATGGAGATTCATGGACATTGCTTTCTGTCTTAAGGTGGAGGGTAGGTGTGCCATGTTCATTTAACCTTACTATCCAGGTTACAGAAATTCTACCCACTGTAGTAAATAACATCCTACCTTGTTAAAAAACCACCAGGAATCTTAAATCTCCAAAGTGTCCACTGTTTGTGTTGCATTTGCAAATAATTATACAATGTAGATAAAACCAGAAGCTGTAATTTCAGAATTGGAAGGGGCTTTTGGGGCTGGAGAGATGGCCTAGCAGTTAAGAGCGCTGACTGCTCTTGCAGAGGACCCTTGTTCGATCCCCAGCACCCACATGGCAGCTGAGAACAGTCTTTGACTCCAGTTCCAGGGGAACCCAACACCCTCTTCTGACCTCTAAGGCATTGCAGGACAAGGGTGCACAAACTTACATGCAGACAGTACACTCATACACATACAAGAATAAATAAAAATTAAAAAATAAATTAAAAAAAGGAAGGGGCTTTCAAGATGTCCATGTAATTGGACATGAAACTGCTGAAAAATTACAACTGCAAGTAGGCATGGTAGTGCACGCTTTTAATCCCAGCACTCTAGTCCCAGCACTGTGAGGCAGAGGCCAGTCTCTGTGACTTCTAGGCCAACCTTGTCTATGTGGTGAGTTCCAGGTCAGCCAGGGCTGCATAGTGAGAACCTGTTTGAAAAACAACACCCCCCCAACCTTTAATAAATGTGTATTTATTTTATTTTATGGGTATGAGTGCTTTGCCTGTATGTATGTAAGTGCACCACATGTATGCAATATTTACGGAGGCCAGAAGAGGGTGTCAGATCCCCTGGAACTAAGATTATGTTAGAGGGTGCAGGAACTGAATCCAGGTTCTCCATAAGAGCAGCCATTGCTCATAACTGCTGAGCCATCTCTCCAGCTCCCTTACCCTTTTAAAGAGATACTCCAGGATTGGGACCATAGCTCAGTGATGGAGTATTCATCTAACAGGTGCAAGGCTTTGGGTTTGAACTCCAGAAATGGAGAGCAAACACAGGAGATATTTTATCTTTATTGATTAAAAATAAAAAGTATTAAAATATTGTATCTATGGCAGTTGATATTGACCAAGGTGTGCTAAAACAAGCCTTTAGTCTTGTATTTAGAAGATAAACTATATAGCATTAGACCTTATATCTGATAGCTTAAAAATTTTTTTTGTTTTTTTTATTTATTTTTTTAATTTAATTTAAATTTTTTTTTTTTTTTTTTTTTTTTTTATTTTTTTTTTTTGTGACACCGGGGTCTCCCCTGTAAGCCTTGCCGGCCTGAAGGTTTCTGGAGCCACGTTTGCTCTGTAGACCCAGGCTGGACTTGCCACACTCCACCACAAGCCTCCCGCCTTGCCTCCTGCCCTCCCCCCCAAGTTGCTAGGATTAAGCCAAATGCGCCACCATGCCTGGCCCTAGTTTAATGTATTTTAATAGCAAACTTACAGGAATAGTACAGAATACAGACAACATTAAAAACATGTACTTCCATGTAGGACACTTCAGAAAAGTATAGTGAATGGATGGAAGCTACTGTTTGATGACCTGGGTCTTCTGCAAGAGCAGTCAGAGCTCTAAACCACTGAGCCATCTCTCCAGCCCCAATATCTGATCTCTTAGCAGGTTTCATACCCCTGACCCAGTAATCTCATTTATAAATTTATAAGGATCTGTCCTAAGCAGTTACCAGAAGCATGGCTAAAAAGTGTCACATAGAACTTTTTACCAGTACTATGTGAGCAAGCACTGGGGGTGAGATGGGATCTTTGGAGCCATCAGGAATCATGTTTTTTGAGGGCACTGACTCTGATCACCTCTGAATTTCAGTTTTACCAGGAACTGCAGCAAGAACAGGGAGTCTCACTGAGATTTTCCTGGAGTGGAGGTTATTATGTACGTCATCCGTAAGTGCTTCTCTGGAGGTCAGCATGCTTCCTGGTCCCATTTATTTCCTCCTTGGAAGACATTATACAGATTAACCTTAGGTGTTACAACATACAGTGAAGAATTCTGCCAGACCAGAGTCCTGTTGGACCAGGCCTCTATATAACCCCAGCTATTCAGGAAGCTGAGGCAGGAGGATCAAAATTTCAAGGCCAGTCTAGCCAACTTAGAAAGACCTTGTCTCAATAAAAAAGAACAAGCATGCTGGCAATGTAGTTCAGAATGCTTGCTGAGTGTGCCTGAGATGCTAAGTTCAAAGTCCAGTAATAACACACACACACACACACACACACACACACACACTTGAGACTGGAAACAGAAGGGGGAGGCTTCTCGCTTGAAATTGCTGAGCTGAGCTGAGCTGAAAACTGAAGGATTCAGGACCTCCTCCCATAGTTCTGACCCTTTGGGTGAAAAGAGAAGGCTGGAAAAATAAGTGTTAATAAATATATACCTTGTGGGGGCTGGAGAGATGGCCTAGCGGTTAAGAGCGCCGATCGCTCTTACAGAGGACCCGGGTTCGATCCCCAGCACCCACATGGCGGCTGAGAACCGTCTGAAACTCCAGTTCCAGGAGAACTCCAGTTCCAGGGGAATCCGACACCCTCTTCTGACCTCCGCAGCATTGAACGACACGGCTGCACAGACCTGCATGCAGACAGTACATTCATACACATACAGAAATAAATAAAATTAAATTAAAAAAAAAGAGGGGCTGGAGAGATGGCCTAGCAGTTAAGAGCGCCGACTGCTCTTACAGAGGACCCGGGTTCAATCCCCAGCACCCATATGGCGGCCAAGAACCGTCTGAAACTCCAATTCCAGGAGAACTCCAGTTCCAGGGGAATCCGAGACCCTCTTCTGACCTCAGCGGCATTGCACGACACGGGTGCACAAACCTGCATGCAGACAGTACATTGATACACATAAAGAAATAAAATTTTTTTAAAAAAGAGCTATGATCCTAATAGCTCCTCACTTAAAATAAATAAACATATATATATTACACCTTGTGCTGGGCCTGGTGCTCGCCTTTAATCCCAGCACTGGGGAGCCAGGGGCAGGTAGATCTCTGAGAGTTTAAGGCCAGCCTGGTCTGTATAGCAAGTTCCAGGACAGCGGGGGCTGCAAGGAGACCCTGTCTCAAAAAGACCAAAAGTAAATAAATAAATAAATAGAGACTTTGTTCATGCAACTGAAAAGGAGGAGGGCTCTCTCAAGAGGGACCCCAACTGGCCATTCTTTTTTTACTCTCCCTCACCAAAGAAAACTTTCCACCACTTTCATTATGTGCTGGGAATACAGCCCTGACATCCACCCTAAAGGACTGGAGACTCGAGGAAGGCGGGCACAGGTGTACAAGCCATCCGTTACAGGCTGGGCAGAATACTTACTCAAGCAGCTAGCTCCACCGAGCCTTCCACAGGGAGGTGACGTTTTTGACGTTTGAGGCCAGCAGCCCTGTAGGACAGGTAGGGATCTGCCTCTGTCAGGCAGGTGGGGCTGGGTGGTGTCTATGCAGTGCCCCAGGAGGTGCTGAAGTCTCAGCAAGTGTGGCCAGAGGTGGTCCAGGCACCTCCTGAGCCCAGTTGGGGTGTGGCCAGAGGCTGAGGCTGCACCAACCTGGCCTGTTCCCACCCTCTGTTCCAGCTCACGTGGCTCCCACCTGTGTTGTGGTTGGTGAGATGCACCGCCCCCTCTGGTGCATTTCACAGTCTGTTGCAGGCTCCTGGGGCTGTGGACAGCTTGCCTGCCAGGATCGCCCGGTGTGGTCAGTGGCTGCCAGGACCTTGCAGGTATGTGCAGCAGCGACCGTTTTCAGGACTGCATGGTGTCAAGGTGCCTGGTGGTGGCTCCCACTAGGCACACTCTGGTTTAGTGGGTTCCCCAAGAGCTGGACAGATTGCCCAGCGTGGCTCTGGTGTCCTGGCTTTGATTTTTCTGTTTGTCCCCTAGGGGGAGTTATTTATAGACTGGAATGATTTTCTCACTGCAGGGCCCTTTCGGTTTTGCTTGACAGGGACTGGATGCTGTCTTGGGGCCAAGGACTCAAATCTTTTAGGAAACGGGCTGCAGAAAACCAGTTGTGATTCAGCTGCATCATGCTCTTGGCCTTTTCCGCAGTCTGGCTTCTCCCTGCTCGGGGATCTACTGTTTATAAATGCAGTAACAGTCCCGTAGCTTTGTGGCTCTCCTTTCTATAGCCCTTCTTCCCGCTGTTACTATTTATTTATTTATTTATTTACTAACTGTACAAAAATCATGGACTTTATTATACATTACAAAAAATCTGGGCTGGAGAGATAGCCTAGCGGTTAAGAGCGCTGACTGCTCTTGCAGAGGACCCGGGTTCGATCCCCAGCACCCACATGGCGGCTGAGAACCGTCTGTAATTCCAATTCCAGGAGAACTCCAGTTCCAGGGGAATCCGAGACCCTCTTCTGACCTCCGCAGCGTTGCACGACACGGGTGCACAGACCTGCATGCAGACAGTACATTCATACACATACAAAAATAAATTAAAAAAAAATCTAACAACATATCTCTTGAAGCCTTTTCAGCAAATATCTATTTTGACAAAATGAAAAAATAAGTTCTCTGCCCCACAGGTATACCATGATCACAAATCCAGTTCTAAAGAGAATTGCATGGTTTTTAATAGACACTGCATGGTTGGTTAATAGCTATACAGTAAACTAATAATTAACCATTCGCTCACATTACAAAAATCACCAAATATCACAAAGCAATTTTGCACATAGAAGGCAGCTCCAATGGGTGTGCACTAAAAGTGGTGCTTGTATTAAAATCTCTTTTAAAAATAAACAAGTTTTGGGGCTGGGGATGTAGCTCAGTGGTAGAGTACTTGCCTATATTCCTTAAGGCCAGACGCCATAAAACCACCCACATACAAAATATTTTAAAAAGAAACACAAGTTGACCTGCAAGGTAAGGGACATAAAGTTATGCCCGAGGCTTCCCTGAAGCCCTGGGCGGAGGTTCAGGGCTGGGGTTCTCCTGTGGAAACACCGAATCACTGAAAACACTGACAATTGTTACGCTGGTGGGAGGAGGCTGAATTGGGAGCTCATCTGGAAGCCTTGGTCTCCTTCAATTGCTTAGATGGTGACTCCCTCCTGCATGCAGGAGGTGACTCTTACAGACCCTGGTTGTAAAGGACCACTTGCCTCTGCTGGATGATGATGAATTTGTTTGGCCCTGTGGAAAATTTGTGAGCACTCCCACTCTCTAGTGGCCAGTTTTGTAAAGAAATGAAAAGAGCAGTTCTCTTTTTTTCACTGAACAAAGAAAGGTAAGGCTGTACCAGTTTGGTTTTGAAAGCTTTTGTTGAGCACCTACTATGTGTAGGCATGGTGCTTAATACTAGGGATGTGAGGATGAAGAGGTCACTGCAGATTGCAGGCCAGTCAGTTAAAATCATGTTGTGGCCTTACTGGGATCTGAGTTTCAGAGGACGGGAGGCAGTTGGAGACTGTCTGGTTGTGTCCCTCCTCTTTCATTTTTTGAAGCAATATTTCTTTTTCTTTTTTCTGACTGTCTCTTGTCTGTCTGTCTGTCTGTCTTTCTCTCTTTGTATTTTTGAGACAGAATCTCCCTGTAGCCCTGGCTGTTCTGGAACTCACTATGTAGACCAGGCTGGTCTCAAACTCACAGAGATCCGCCTGCCTCTGCCTCCCAAGTGTTAGCATTAAAGGCATGTGCCACCACGCCCAGAAGCAATATTTCTTTTAAAAGTATTTTATTTACTATTTTTATTGTATGTGTGTGAGTGTATTACCTGCATGTATGTAAGTGCACCTGTGTTATGCAATGCCTGTAAAAGGTCAGAAGAGGGCATTGGATCCCCTGGAACTGGAGTTATGGATAGTTGTTAGCTGGGAATTGAACCTGGGTCCTCTGCAAGAGCAGCCAGTGCTCTTAACTTCTGAGCCACCTCTCCAACCCTGAAGCAGTATTTCTTTTTAAAAATATATTTTATGCCGGGTGTGGAGGTGCACACCTTTAATCCTAGCACTTGGGAGGCAGAGGCAGGCAGATCTTTGTGAGTTCAAGGCCAGCCTGGTCTACAGAGTGAGTTCCGGGACAGCTGGGGCTACAGGGAGACCGTCTCGAAAAGACACACACATACACAAAAAAATTAGTGTGTGTGTGCGCGCACGCGCGCGTGCTTGCACCCATGTGTGAGCATCCCATGGCAGCTCATGCAGAGTTCAGAGGACAGTCTTGTTGAATCAGTTCTTTCTTTCTATGTTTATATGGGTTCTGGGGATTGAATTCAGGTAATCAGGTTTACAGAGCAAACCATCTTGCTGGATCAAGGTGAGGTTCTGTCTATGTTGCTCAGGCTAGCCTCAAACTCCTGAGTGCCAATGAACCTCTTGTTTCAACGTCCTGAGGCCAGAACAGGCATTCGTCAGCACACTTGGGTTTTCATTTCATTTTAGTTTCTTAATAGCTGAGAAACTGTGACTCAGTGAGATGAAGTCATTTGCTTATGACCCCATAGGGACAGAAAGGGGTGCTAATGAAATTAAATAGAAAGTCACTATTTTTTTTTTTTTTTTTGGTATTTTTGAGACAGGGTCAAGGTCTCCTTGTAGCCCCAGCTGGCCTGGAACTCACTATGTAGACTGGGCTGGCCTTGAAATCACAGAGATCCACCTGCCTCTACCCCTGGCCTTGAACTCTAATTTTTATTCTGAAATCATGTTAAATTTATGGAAGTGTTGCAAAAATAGTCCTGAGAGTTCTTTTTACCCTTCACTCAGTTTACACAATCATGGGGGGTTATCAACTAAGTCATTAATGTTAGCGTGATATATGAACTAAACTACAAGGCTTCAGATTTCACACTAGTGTCCTTTATTTCTGGTCTAGGATCCAACCTGGTATTCCACATTGCATTTCAAATCTTTATTTTAAAATGTATTATAATTGTGTATTGTAGGCTGTTATCCCATGTGCCATGTGGCAGTCAGAGGACAAGTTTATGGAACTGGTTCTTTCTGTCCACCTTTACATGGGTTCCAGGGATTGAACTCAGATTGCCCTCTTGCTTAGCAAACACTGTTATCCCTTGAGCCATCTCACCAGCCTTATTTAGATTAAAATTTTTTATTTTTATTTTATGTGTGGTACTGTGGCTGCATATATATATATATATATATATATATGCATGCAGTGCCTGTCAAGGCCACAGCACCAGAACCTAGAGAGAGGCTGGGAGATTCCCTCGGTTGTTAGCTGCTCAGTGGTACTGGGAACTGAACACCGTGTCCTGTGCAAAAGACAGCAATTGCTTTAATTGCGAGCCATCTCTCCACCCCTAATTTTTTTTTTTTTTTTTTTTTTTTTAGGAGAGAGTTTGTCACTGTTTCTGGGCTATCCTGGAACTCACTTTGTAGTTTTGATTGACCTATCCCTGATTCTTCTGCCTCCACCCCCTGAGTGCTGATAACAGACCAGCCCAGCTATGCCTGGTATTAAACTTTCAATTAGTTAAAACATTGTTTTTTAGGGGCTGGAGAGATGGCCTAGCGGTTAAGAGTGCCGACTGCTCTTGCAGAGGACCCGGGTTCGATCCCCAGCACCCACATGGTGGCTGAGAACCGTCTGTAACTCCAATTCCAGGGGAATCCTACACCCTCTTCTGACCTCCACGGCATTGCATGATACAGGTGCACAGACCTACATGCAGACAGTACATTCATACACATAGAAAATAAATAAATTAAAAAAAAACATTGTTTTTTGAAACAGGATATCACTGCAGCCCAGGCTATGCTGAAACTCACTGTCTAGCCAAGTACAGCCTCAAACTTAAAATGATCCTCCTGCTTCAGCCTCCTGATTACAGCATCACCACCCCACTGCTTGAGCTTTCAATTTGAATAGTCTTTGAATATTCCTCTACTTGAAGCTCCTTAAGCCAGTAATGAGTTACATTCAGTTACTGTACAGAAAGTACAGGCTTCCTTCCCCTTGATTCTGCTTTTTTTTGTGTGTGTGTGTTTGAGACAGGGACTCCCTGCAGTCCCAGCTGGCCTGGAACTCAGTATGTAGACCAGACTGGCCTTGAACTCACAGAGATCTGCTTGCCTTTCCCAGCTGGCCTAGAACTCAGTACGTAGACCAGACTGGCCTTGAACTCACAGAGATCTGCCTGCCTTTGCCTCCCTAGTGCTGGGATCCAAGGTGTGTGGCACCATGCCTGGTTGTAATTCTGTGGTTTTTGTTGTTTGTTTGTTTTTGTCTTTTAGAGACAGGGTCTCCCTGTAGACCCAGTTGTCCTGGAACTTGCTCTGTAGACCAGGCTAGCCTTGAACTCATAAAGATTCACCTGCCTCTGCCTCCCGAGTGCTAGCATTAAAGGCATGTGCCACCACGCCCAGCAGCAATTCTGCATTTTTAAAGCAAGGTGTCTTCCCAGGTGATCTTGATAATTCCCACCTACAGCTTTTGGGTGTGCCCAAGCTAGGGACAGTGCCAGCTCCTCTGCCTGATCTGGATACAAAAGTCTGTCTTCAGGGCTTGCAGCGGAACACTCTGGACCTTCTGCCCTGTTGCCTCTTGCATATTCACCATCATCATCATTATCATCAACATCATCATCATCATCATCGAACAACTTATGGGAGTCAGTTTCCTCTTTCTAACCCGGGAGTCAAACTCAGATCCTCAGGTTTGTTTGGCAAGTGCTTTTACCCGCTGAGCCCTCCCAGGCCAGCCACTTCTTGGCTCTTGATTCTCATTTCTGTGTATGTTGTGTACAGCACATTCCTTGCCTTCAGTTGATTAGCTTAGTCAGTGAGCTAGAGAACCACAAATTCAAACTTCAGTTTCCCCACCTAGTTTTGGGACCCTAGGCAAGACAATTGTTTTAAAATCCAGTTTTTTCCTCCACAACGGGACGTAGTAACCATTTTGCAGAGTATATCAGTCTGTTTTCTACCATTTTATTTATTTTTCGAGGGGACAATCTCCTTATACTGCCCAGGCTGGTTTTGAACCTCTGACCATCTTACCCCTACTGCCCACATAGTTGGGAACTATAGGTATGCGTCTCTATGCCTGGCTCTGTTTTCCACTGTTATCACAAAATACTGGAGGCTGAGTAATATCTAAAGAAAGTTTATTTAGCTTACACTTTTGGAAGCTGAAGTCCAAGATCAGGTGGCTCCATCTATTTGGCCTCTGGCAAGCACTCTCTGGGAAACAGAGAAATGGTCATATGTAGAAGCAGGCAGGTACATGTTTTAGCCTTGCTTTGTAACACTGCACTCTTGTGAGAATTGACTTGGGTCTGGTGAGAATTACATTAATCTCTTCTGAGGGTAGCAATCCCCTGAGACCCACCCATCTTCCTCCAGCCAGACATGTTCAAGCCACGGGCCAAGGGCACCCCAGAATAGCCATGAATTAGGCCCAACACAAGTATGCATAAACTTTCTTAAACATTATGGGCTTTTCTTCCTTTTTTTTGGCAGGTTGATTGCCTGGTTTGTAGATGACCGTCTGTGGTGGTTTGAATGAGTATCCCCCATAGGCTTTAAGTATTTAGACATTTTGTCTCCAGTTGGTGGCACTGTTCTTGAAGGTCTTAGAAGGTGTGGCTGTGCTAGAGGAAGTACGTTATTGGGGGCAGGCTTAGTGAATTTAACAAGTCTTGCAGTCTCCAGTAGCTCTCTCTGCTTCCTGTGCTCATTGCAAGATGTGACCCTCGGCTTGCTGCTCCAGCTCCAGCCGCCATGCCTCCCGCCACAATGGACTCTAATTCCCTGGAACCATCAATCATAAGCTCAAATAAACTCTTCCTTTTTTTCTTTATTTTTTATTTTTTTATTAATTTTATTTATTTATGTATGTGTATGAATGTACTGTCTGCATGCAGGTTTGTGCACCCGTGTCGTGCAATGCCGCGGAGGTCAGAAGCGGGTCTCGGATTCCCCTGGAACTGGAGTTCTCCTGGAATTGGAGTTTCAGACGGTTCTCAGCCGCCATGTGGGTGCTGGGGATCGACCCCGGGTCCTCTGTAAGAGCGGTCGGCGCTCTTAACCGCTAGGCCATCTCTCCAGCCCCAAACTCTTCCTTTTATAAGTTCCTTTGGTCATGGTGTCTTATCACAGCAACAGAAAAGTGACTAATACACCATCCCTATCACACTGTAAAAAGGTTGGACATGGCTACCATTCAGTCCTCTCTCTTAAAGCCCTCCTCCTACTGCTGCACTGGGGACCTAGCCTTCAGCATCTGAACCATTGAGGGGACAAACAACATCCAAACCACAGCAGAAGCTAATTGAGAGGCTGAGGACACAGTAATTGGTAGTGTCTGGTGCATGGTAGGTATGGGATAAATGGGGACTGATGAATGAATGGCATGGGGAAGACCAGGCTAGAGAGGTGCGGTGTCAAGGTGCAAGACGTGAACTCTCTGTGAACAGGCACCTCAGCTGCAGGACTTTGGGATAGGCTGAGCAGGATCAGTGTTTCACTTTTAGAAGGTCACAGACACAGTGGTGGGAAGTGGTGAAGGGAACTTGGATGTCTTGCTAGTTCCTAGAACTTTCTAGTTCAGACTGGAAACCTGGCCTTGAAGGATGAAATGTCTGGTGATGGGGGAGGGGGAGAGGATGGTTTCCCATCAAAGTGCTATAGAAACATATAAGAAGTAGGGGCAGGGCTGGAGAGATGGCTCAGCGGTTAAGAGCACCTACTGCTCTTGCAGAGAACCCAGGTTCGATTCCCAGCACCCACATAGTGGCTAAGTACAGTCTTTAACTCCAGTTCCAGGGGAATCTGATGCCCTCTTCTGACCTCCGAGGCATTGCACGACAGGGGTGCACAAACCTACAGGCAGACAGTACACTCATAAGAAATAAGAAATAAAAAAAAAAAAAAGTAGGGCAAAAGAAGTCAGGGATCCAAAATAACTTAAGTTTTAGTTTCCATTAAAAAGGAGAGTGATATATGAGCAGGGATAGAAAGAAATCAGGTCATTTGTTGGTGAAAAATGCATTTGGTTACATTCATGTCACCACTGAGATGTCAACAGACTAGCCATGTGTGGAAGTGATGATCGTGGCACTGGGGCCTGGGAGAAGACAGCCTCACAGCCAGAGGGTGGCTGATGTCAACAGGGCAGGCAGGATTCTCAGGGAAGAAATGAATGTTGGGCCAGAGTTGGAACGAAGACTCACTCAAGCCTGGTGGTTCAAATGTGCTCAGCTGCTAGGTCTGCTGTAACAAAGCACCACACACTGGACTGCTTAACTAACAGGAATTATTTCTTCACAGTCTGTAAGTCCAAGATGGAGGTGTGGGGAGGGTTGTTTTTTTTTTTTTAATATTTTTTTTAATTTTTTTATTTTGGTACTGTCTGCATGCAGGTGTGTGCACCCGTGTTGTGCAATGCCACGGAGGTCAGAAGAGGGTGTCAGATTCCCCTGGAACTGGAGTTCTCCTGGAATTGGAGTTTCAGACGGTTCTCGGCCGCCATGTGGGTGCTGGGGATCGAACCTGGTTCCTCTAGAAGAGTGGTCGGTGCTCTTAACCGCTAGGCCATCCCTCCAGCCCAGAGGAGGGTTGGTTTTTTTTTTTTTTTTGGTCTTTTTGAGACAGGGTCTCCCTGTAGCTCTGGCTGTCCTGGAACTCACTCTGTAGACCAGGCTGGCCTCGAACTCACAGAGATCCTCGTGCCTCTGCCTCCCAAGTGCTAGGATTAAAGGCGTGGGCCACCATGCCCAGCATTTATTTATTTCTGTATGTGTATCAATGTACTGTCTGCATGCAAGCCTGTGCACCAGTGTCGTGCAATGCCGCGGAGGTCAGAAGAGGGTCTCGGATTCCCCTGGAACTGGAGTTCTCCTGGAATTGGAGTTTCAGACGGTTCTTGGCCGCCATGTGGGTGCTGGGGATCGAACCCCGATCCTCTGTAAGAGCGGTCCGCGCTCTTAACTGCTAGGCCATCTCTCCAGCCCCGGAGGGTTGTTTTTTAACTAAGGCCTTGGATGTAGAGGACATCTGTGTGTGTCCTATGTAAGGGTACTAGAATCTTCCTTACTGGACTCCATGACCTCATTTTACCTTAATTACAACTTTGGACTTGAAACAGGACAATGAACTCTGAAAGATGCCAGAAGTTTCCCACAGCCCAGGCGCGGCCACTGGCCTGCTCGTTTTGGAGTTACTCATACTTCTTGCCATTGACTCTCTTCTCTGGTTCCCAGAGCCTCTGCATTTGGCTTCCAGGGAGCCAAAGTCACAGGGACATGGACCACAGGGAACAGGGTATTTTACCCCTCCCTCAGCTGTGGATCCTCTCTGTTCGATCTTCTGTAGGAGAGATCAGTGGGTTCCGCCAGATGATCTGGGCCCTGGAGGTAAGGAGACTCCCTCTCCTCTGCACCCTCACCCTGTGATGGCAGATGCGTTTGTTCTGTGTCTCAGCTGACACCCTGCACTTTCATCAATCTGTAGCCAGTTTTGTGTTAAATCCCCTTTGAGCATCTAGTGGTTTTTGCTGACAGGTGACATCATGGTCACGAAAGCCACAGGCTGCAAAGTCAGATGAAAATGGACAGTGGCTTCTGCAGTGGGGGCAGAAGCTGAAATTTTAAAGCTGTAGCAGGGCATCTGTGCCAGCCAGATGGGTTTAAACCAGTTCCTATCAGGGCTTTAATTTGTAATGCTTTAATGATAAACATGATGTGCAGTCTCATCAGCCACCTGCTTTGGTCCTGCTGGTCAGCCTAGTGCATCTTGAGCCTCTTCCTGCCCCTGACTTTCTCTTACTGATTAGAGCTCATTTACTCCACACACCCTTTATTGACTATTTAGATTATAGATACTTCATTTCACTTCAAAGCCTTTCTGTCTCAAATCTTGTCCTTTATAATAAATGTTCAGGGTATCTTTTAAAAATTTTAAGCCAGGTGTGGTGGTGCACGCCTTTAATCCTAGCACTTGGGAGGCAGAGGCAGGTGGATCTTTGTGAGTTCAAGGACAGCCTGGTCTGCAGAGAGAGTTCCAGGCCAACTGGGACTAAAGGGAGACACTGTCTCAAAACAACAACAAAATAACAAAAACAAAAGACCTAAAAAAATGCACGCAAAAAATTTTAATAGCTGGGCATGGTGATGCACGCCTTTAATCCTAGCACTTGGGAGGCAGAGGCAGGCAGATCTTTGTGAGTTCAAGGCCAGCCTGGTCTACAGAGAGTGTTTCAAGACAGCTGGAGCTACAGGGAGACCCTGTCTTGAAAAGACCAAATTTTTTTTTACTAGTTACATTTTATGTATCTAAGTGTATTGCCTGTATGTATGTAAGTGTACCTGTGTTGTGCCCTCAGAGGCCAGAAGAGGGGATTGGATCCCCTGGAACTGGAGTTCTGGATGGTTGTTACTGCCATGTGGGTGCTGGGAACCAAACCTTGGTCCTCTGTAAGAGCAGCCAGTGCTCTTAACTACGGACCCATTTCTCCAGCCCCCTTGGTATCTTTGTTGGTTTTTTTGTTTTGTTTGAGACAGGGTCTCCTTGTAGCCCCACCTAGCCTTGAACTCACAGAAATCCTCCTGTCTCTGCCTCCCCAGTGGTGGGATTAAAGGTGTGTGACACCACACCCAGCTGACTTTCTAACTCTTAATGAGCCTTGAAAAGAAATCTGACTGGCTTTTGGTTATCTCATGAGACCATTTTAGAATCAGTTTTATGAATTTTTTTGTTCTTTTTTTGAGTCAAAGTCTCACTATGTAGCTGTGGTTGGCCTAGAACTCACTATGTAGATCAGACTGGCTTAGATCTCACAGAGATCTACCTGCCTCTGCCTCCTGAATGCTGGGATCAAAGGCATGTTCCACCTCACCTAGTTTTATGAGGTCTTTGTATTGGTGCCTCATTGTGTTAGAAACTCCCCTCAAAAGAGGTACTTGCAACCTACCAATACTGAGCAATACAATAAAAGGATCAATATTACAGGTATAGCCAAGTCATAAAGCTTAACAGTTATACTTTATCCTTCGTTTAGAATACATGAACTTTTCTTTTATTGAATCCCATCACGGACACAAGGCCCTTCATAAATTTGATTTTCAGATCATCCTGATTTGGCTTCTAGGGGCTGTGCTGGATAGCTTTGGTGTCAACTTGACACACCTGGGTTGAGGGAGCCTCAACTGGGAAATTGGCTCCATTGGACTGGCCTGTGGCCACATCTGTGGAGTGTTATCTTGATTGTTGAGCAATGTGGGAGGGCTCAGTCCACTATGGGTGGTGCCACCCTGGGAAGGTTGTTGTGTATGGTATAAGAGGGCAGGCTGGGCTTGGGCCAGGGGAGCAAGCCAGTAAGCAGCATTCCTCCATGGCCTGTGCTTCAGCTCCTGCCTCCCAGGTTCTTGTCCTGAGTTCCTACCTTGGGCTCCCTGAATGATGAACTGTGACCCAGAAGACATGAGCTGAATAAACCCTGTTCTCCCCAAGTTGGTGATGGTCATAGTGTTTTGTCTCAGCAATGGAAAATCGAACTAGAACAGGGCATTTCTGGGTTGTGTCCTGTATCTTTTTGATTGACCTGATTTTTCTTTGACACGTCCCTACTTTTGGTTTGTGTCTCCTGCAGCAGACATTTCTCCAAAGAGCTCTCATTACTTTTACCAAGGAAAATCACATACTGCCCAGTATCTGGGCATGAGGGCAAAGTTAGAAAAAGATACTTGTTTTCCTCTTAAGGATATGGGTTCAGATGACTATTTCCTATATTTCAACTATCCTCATGTACTTTGGTGCTATTAGCATCTTGGTTCTTTATTTCGGTTAACACAATTACTTTTTTATTATGATAAAGGAAAGGGTTTCTTTCTTTTTACAAAATATTTTATTATACTTTTGATTTTATATATATGAGTGTTGTATTAGTCAGGGTTCTCTAAAGAAACAGAATCAATAGAAAAAAAAAATATGACTGCTCATGGGATAGAGCCCAAGGAGTCCAACAACAGCCATGCTGCACTGGACAGGCTGAGAATCCAGGTAGTTGCTCAGTCCATGAGGCTGGGTGTCTCAGTAGTCCCAATCTGGTGCTGAAGGCTTGATGGATTCCGGGAGATCTGCCTGTCTCAGTCCATGCTGGGATCCAAAGAGTTGATCACAGCAGCAAGACGAACTCACCAGTGAGAGAGAAGGCAAGCAGCAGGAAAAAAAGGGACCAGCTCCCTCTGCAATGGCCTTTTATACTGGCTGCTGGCAGAAGGTAATGCCCTCATTTAGGGTAGGCCATCGGCTTGAGATAATCCAATCTGAAGATCTTTTTCATATTTGTTCATCCCTAATCCAGTCAAGTTGACACCCAGGATTAACCATCACAAGTGTTTTGCCTGAATGTAAGTGTACTTGTGTCATGCAGTGCCCTCAGAGGTCAGAAGAGGGTGTGATATCCCCTGGAACTGGAATTATGGATGCTTGATAGCTGTCCTGTGGGTAGCAGAAACCAAACCCAGGTCCCCTGAAGAGCAGTTAGTGCTCTTAACTGCTGAGCCATCTCTCCAGTCCCATCCCAATAACTTAAAGCTTCCTTCTGAACTGTGACTTACTTTTATTTCCATTCTGCTTCTGAGGCTTTCCCCCCATCCTTTCCTGTTGATTGGATGAATGTTCAATTTCCTTTTTCATTTCATCCTGTAATTTCTTTAGTATTTCCAATTCCTTCAGGAGCCTGTCCTTCTTATCTTGTAGCTCCTTGGTTCGTTGGTCATTTTCTTTTTTCATTTCGGCCTGGGATTTTCAGCATTTCCACTTCCTTCTGGAGTTTGTAATTTTCTTCCTTTAGTTCTTTCAAATATTCATTCTCTTCCTTTAGTTCTCTAATTTCTTTGAATATGTCTACAATTGTCTTGTCTGTGTCTTGGTTTCCTTCCAGGGAGATCTCATTGTAGGGATCTTCTGTAGGGTTGGTAGAGTTTGGTGTGGATTTATTATGAGCTTTTCCCATGTTTTTTCTTTGTGTCTTTGGCATGTGGATCTGTTTGTTTGTTTCTTTGGATTCTGGCGCCTCAATGTTGGCTGCACAGACTACAATCACTAATACTGCACCCACTAGATCCTCTGCACCACAGCTCCACCAGGTTGGGGGGGGGGTTGTGATGCTACTTTGGCCGGAGTGTCGATACCCTGTAGGCCAAGCCTCCACAGGGGAGGAGGAGTGCACAAAGCACCAAGGCAGGTGGGGCTCACCTGGGTGCACGCTGGTGCTGTGCGGGCCACGAGTGTATGTCCACTCCCGCTGGGTGCACGCTAGTGCTGTGCTGTCTACGAGCCTGACTCTGCCCACACTGTGCACTGGAACCGGAAGGTTGGACAGTTCAGGGTGATGCCAAGCCTGCGTGGGGAAGAAGGGGTGCGCAAAGAGAGATTTTGTTAAACTGGAGATATGCTTTGGGGTTGGGTAGGACTAAAATTCTGTATTTCTAGTGAGTGGCTGTTTGAAGACCAAATTCTATGTAGTGAGGGATTACAGCGTGAGGACCAGGAACATATGTGGTGAGACTTCTTTAAGTCTTAGTTTACTTCCTCCCCCTTTCCTTTGCTCTCTGGGGATGATGAAGTTAATGCCACCCTTTACCATCTGAAAAATGAAATAGATCATGTCAGACAGGGATCATAAACAACTTCTCTATGGCTGTTTACCTCTGCCTCTCTCCGCATGTCTTTGTCCCTGGATTTCTTCCTTGGAGTCCTAATCATTGACATACTGACAGGAAGGATGCTCAACCCTTTTTGATTCATGTGGAGCCACGGTGGCCCCATTCTTTTTTTTTTTTTTTGGTCTTTTTGAGACAGGGTCTCCCTGTAGCCCCAGCTGTCCTGGAACTCACTCTGTAGACCAGGCTGGCCTTGAACTCACAAAGATCCACCTGCCTCTGCCTCCCAAGTGCTAGGATTAAAGGCATGCGCCACCACGCCCGGCTTCATTCTTTATAACCTGTATGTGTCTATAGGATTGTTGCCAAAATATAATTTTCTCATCATGTATTCTAAAATCATGGCACCTTGATACAATTAAGGGTAAATTTGGACAGTTCTTGTGGATTAGAGGGAATTATGGTATCTATGGAACTGTGAAGTTTCAAAGCCTGTAAAGAACTTGGGCCGATTAGAGATGTTGGTGAGATTCAAGACATGGCTTGTTTATCTTTAGTAAGGTTGAAGGGACTGGTCCTTATGCCACAATCCACCAAACTCTAAGGAAGTGATGGGCAAGGCTAAGTATTGGTTTGGTAAAGCAGTCAGGTTTGCCAGTGGTTAAGCCCTTTCCATTTGCTGTTTGTCTGTGGGCAGCACAGGCTTATCTTGGAGGGACTGAGTCCCTCCTCAGAGCTTGAGTTCATTCCTATTCAACTAAGGTAACATAATGGTAGTTGGTACCATCCAGGGACCCACCTTCCAGCTGCTGTCCGTAGGGAAGGACAGGCCATGTTCTGTCCATCCTTACTGTCCTCTGCCTGTCCTCATGAGGCCTGTCTTGGTCCTGACCCTGGTCATTTCTTCTTGGACCCTCCTGGTAAGCCCATAGACACATGAAATGAAAGTTTTTTTTTTTTTTGTCTTTCTGAGATAGGGTCTCCTTGCAGTCCCAGCTGTCCTGGAGCTCACTATGTAGACCAGTCTGGCTTTGAACTCACAGAGATCTGCCTGCCTCTGCCTGCCTCTGCCTCCCAAGTGCTGGGATTAAAGGCATTCACCACCACATCTGGCTTGAAATGAAAGATTTACGTCCACCATCTGACCAGAAGTCTGGTGTTCTAAAAGCAGGCATTCTATATTTAAAGCAGGCAGAAAATGATCAGAGGACTTAAAAGAAAAAAAAATTTATCCTTTGAGCTCATAAGGCTTAGAAGTGGTACATCTGCTAGGTCTGACTGTATCATGCCACCTACTTACAGCAAGGGAGCAAGATTCAGGACAGCAAGCTCCTGGAAGCTATTATGTTCAGAGATATGGTAGACACTATCTTTTATAGACTGTGATTTATTTTTTGAGACAGGGTCTCCCTATAGCCCCAGGTGGCCTGGAATTTGCTATATAGATCAGGCTGACCTTGATCTCAGAGATCTGCCTGCCTCTCCCTCCCAAGTGCTGGGTTTAAAGGTGTGAATCACCATGCCTGGCTACAGACTATGATGATGATGATTGGTTTTTTTGAGACAGGGTCTCCCTGGAACTTTGGCTGTTCTGGAACTCACTATGTAGACCAGGCTGCCCTTGAACTCAGAGATCCGCCTGCCTCTGCCTCCCAAGTGCTAGGATTAAAGGCCTGTGCCACCATGCCCAGCTAGACTACTTTTTAATTAATTTATTATGTTTATTTTATGTGTTTGAGTGTATTGCCTGCATGTGTGCACCTGTGTCATGCAATAACCGCAGAGGTCAGAAGAGGGCGTTGGATTCTCTTGGAGCTGGAGTTACAAACAGTTATTAGCCGTCATGTGGGTGCTAGGAATCGAATCCTGGTTCTCTTCAGAACAGCCAGTGCTCTTAAATGCTGAGCCATCTCTCCAGCCCCTAGACTGTTTTTCAAAGATGAGTGATTCTGTGGGAGAAGCCTGCCAGTGTAGGAATAATTATGCTTCCCTGGGTTCAAGAACACTGCAAATCAAGATCCATGTTTCCCTGGGAACAAATGTTTGACTGGCATGAGGTCTGGTGAAGGGGTATGGATGGGGGAGGGGGGTCTAAATTTGATTAAGAACTGTTGTATGAAATTACAAAAGCTCAATAATCCATGTTCCCCCATTTCACCAGTCTTAGGAGGCTTGCAGCCATACTCGACCTAAGTGTTGAGAGAATACCCCACTTGCCTTTTAATCGGTGCAAATCTGTCTCCTGCCCTTATTTAAAAGAAAAGAAAGCAAGAAATCTATTACACGAATTGTATGAATTCATGTAATTTACCCTGTAGTCTTTTTGGCATGAAGGCTTAATATGATATAATAAAAGGGCCTTACCTACTTTTCCAGCTGGACTAGACAGAGGTTGTCCTAGCTCTTAGATGCCTGGTGTGTTCACAGAGTGCCTTCTGCATTTTCACCACAAGGTGGGCTGAACTTCTGACTTAAAAAGGCTGGGCATCCTTCAACCTCACAAACTACCTATCACACACACTGCACTGCCCCGGGAGTGACTCCTTTTCCTCTCCATCACCTCCCTCCAGCCTCTGGCATCTCTTCCATCATCCCCTTGTCCCTCCTCCTAAATTCCTAGCACAGCTCCCGCACCTCCACAGGTTTTTGGTGGTGTAGCCTTAGCCTCGCGTCCCGAGCCACACTTCTCATCTCCACGCTCTCCCTCCAGGAGCAGCCTATTTGCCCTCCCACTGTCACCCCAGTCCTCTGCATTGGGCGGGCTCTAATTAGCCACGCCACCCTCTGGATGCTGGCGTCCCCAGCTCCCGCTCCACCCGCCAGTCCCTCCCCTTCATCCTCCTGGTCCCCGCGCGCTCCCGCAGTGCAACGCAGCGCAGCGCAGCCGCGCGTACCTCCCGGTCCCCCCGCCCCGCGCAGCTCGGCTTCCGGCCGGGGCGGGGCGCTGGGGGCGCTGGCGGCGCTGGCGGCGGGCGGGCGGCCCGGGCCGGCCATGCTCATCACCCTGTGCTACCTGTACCTGTGGGCGCGCTGGGGGCGCCGGCCGTCCGCGCTGGTGGGCTCCACGGTGCGGCGGCTGCGCGCGTCCTGCTCCTTCACTTTCTGCCGCGCGGCGGCACAGCCCAGGAGCGCGCGCGTATGTCTGAGTCACTGTGGCCGCGTCTTCTGCGTCGGCGAGAGCCAGGTGGGCGGTGCGCGGGGGGCGGGACTGGGGGGGCCGGGCCTGACCGGGTGGGCGGGGCTCCCCTGCGCGGGCACCCGCCTGCCTCGCAGCCGCTGCCTCCCCTACTGCACTCGGGCATGGCTTCCTCTCTAATGCGCACTTGAACTCTCCACTGGCCATCAGCTCTGCCCCTCGCCGTTGATCTGCTGCGTCTTTAGTAGCAAGGACGTGGGGAGTCTTCGGCAAGAGTGTGATGCACAGGATGATGGCTACTGCTGGGCATGGAAACAGTGTTTTAGGAAATGGAGCGGACTGCACGGGGCAAATGTTTTTGGACAACACTAACAGCTCGCTTGAACATTGTAAAGTGTGTTGCTTCTAAAATCATTCCTGGATTTTTCCTCTTCCTTCTGGGAAGTTAGCTCACTTCAAGCACTAAAATGAGACTTTGCCAAACGATGAGACCTATATGGGAATCGGAAACTTTTGGTTGAATATTTTTGTTGAGGTTCTGCCTAGGGTTGGGATGAAATTGTGCTGTCAGGGGAAACAAAACAAAACAAAACAAGTAAAAACACCGAGTTTTCTCAGTTCTCCCAGATATATGGTACTATCACTTAGGCTTAACTAGTACTATTAGACATAACTAGTGCCATAATTAATGCCGCCTAGTCTCAAGGGGCAATTCATTCAGTATATGCAGTGGAGACTTTAGAACATCTGGGCTTAATTCTCCTAAGAACCTGCTTGAGAAAGATCACAGAAATAAGTGTCAGTGGTTTCCAAGCTGATTAATTCATTCCAACCTTTAGGGTTTAGAACAGAGGTTAAGAAGTTTTTGTAGGCAGTTTTACTTTTGGACATTTTCATGATTTCATTGGCCTGTTAACTTTGATGATTTGATTGCCTGGCTCTTACAAGCCTCGGAGCCCAGAGTAGGGGCAGCTTGCTGACACCTGTACCTTGCTTTTTCCCTGCTTTGCTGAGCCTCTGCCAACTCTGAGCTTTGCTCACATGTTACTGCTGTGTCTGCTTCTGGATTTGGGACTTTGATGGGCATAAGGTTCCTTGGTTTGGGTAGGCCTTTAAAAATCATGTTACATGCTAGCTTCAGCAGCACATATACTAAAATTGGAATGATACAGAGAAGATTAGCATGGCCCCCATGCAAGGATGACAGGCAAATTCGTGAAGTGTTCGATATTAAAAAAAAAAATCATGTTACAGTTCTCCTTCCAGAAATCTTCCTAAAAAGAAAGGAAATAGATGTTAAAGGTAGATAACTCACCAAGAATAAGATACGATACAAGGATGGTCCAGGGCTTTGTGTAAAATGGCAGTATTTGTATACTGTTTAAGACTCAGCTCTGTTACTTCTAATACCTAGTTCAGAACAAAAGCTGTGGAAATAGTCATCATACTGTGATATTTAGGGGTTAATGAAAAGAGCAAAAGTGTCCTTGTTTATACAACAGATGTAATTTTTTGTTTGAACTCAGAGACACAGAACACACATGAAAGGGAGGCCAACCATATCTCATCTGCTTACCTTTGTCACTGCTCTGTGTAAGAAAAAAAAATCCACTAAAATCTTGACTCTAAAACATGCCTGATAGTGTATCTGCCTAAGGAAAAGGACCTGCCCTGAAGTAGTGTAGCTTATCTCTGGGTTTCACTATTGTCTAAATTTCTGGAAGATTATTCACTCATCAGACTGAAGGGAGAGGCCAGTGTTTATTGGGTGGGATGCCTGGGAACACAGTCTGTGCTCTGACAAGTAAAGGGACAGGTCTAAGGGCTTGTACAGCCAGCCATGCACTCCAGGCTTCACCCTTCAATGTGCTTCCCATTGTGATTTGGAAAGTTCCTTCATGTTAGGCTGAAAGGTGGTGAGGATTGCTTGCAGAGACAAATATCCAGATGTTAAAGTTACTGTGAGCCATGGAAGGGTCATATAATATAGCTGCTGAAAAACAGATTTGTTTGTTTTGTGTATGAGTGTTTTGCCTGCATGCATACCAGTGCACCTGTGCTTGCCAGGCCTGTGGAGGTTGGAAGAGGGTATCAGATCCTCTGGAACTGGAGTTTCCAATGGTTGTTAGCCACCACATGGGTGCTAGTGTTAGGGTCCGAGAATCGACACCAGACACACCGAAGGATGGAAAACCAAGATTTTATTTCCGGGGGGGGGCGAGGGGGGAAGTAAACCAGCATGCTGGGGTGGGAGGGAAAAGGCTCCAACCCTGATAACTTGGCTCGCAGGCCTTTTATGCAGGGTCTAGGGAATTTTAGTGGGGTTTGGGTAACTTCTAGCCTTATTGGATCAGCCCACCTGCCCCCACATACCAAAGGTTATCTTTAGACACAATCTTGGGACAGGAACAAGAAAATGTTGTCAGTCCACCTGTCCTCACATATCAACAGTATCAACAGTTATCTTTAGACAAGTTTAAATTTTATTAGCTGCTCTTGAGGCCTGAGCAACTGACCTTTTCCCTGAATTGGGTATGTTCTAGTGATTGCTTAAAATGGTGGCTATACTCAAAATGGAGTCGGTATGGGCCTGTCTTACACTAGGAACTGAACTTGGGTCCTCTGCAAGAGCAGGCAGTGCTCTTAACTCCGGAACAATCTTTCTAGCCCCCATATAGCTATTTTAAATAGTCACAGTTAAGAAAGAAGCATAGAGTTAATGTGGTCAGCAGATAACTTGTATAGATCTTACCTGGAGAGGAAGGTGAGGGAAGGCTTGCTGAGGTAAGTGGCGATTGTGGTCCGAGGTGACATTGAATCTTCTTTATTTTTTATTTTCAAAGTCCATTGATGACTTGAACAAATGGGCCTTGTTTCTCGTCTCTCCCTTCATACTTGAGGCAGAACACATAGCATTTGTGACTGAGAGCATTTGGGTACAAGGCGACAGTTTACAGAAGTCATCCTCTTCAGAAACAGTGAGTACCACACATGTTTTTACTTGTGTGCCAATAGGGGAGTTCAAGGTTTTTTTTTTTTTGTTTTTGTTTTTTTTGTGTGTGTGTGTGTGTGTGTGTGTGTGTGTGTGTTTTCAGACAGGGTCTCACTGTAGCCCCAGCTGGCCTAGCACTCACTATGTAGACCAGGCTGGCCTTGAACCTATAGAGATCTGCCTGCTTCTACCTCCCGAGTGCTGAGTGCTGGGATTAAAGGCGTGCACCACCATGCCTGGCTTAATGATCTTTTCTGGATTTTCTGGGTGGCTTCTTTTGGCATATACTGGTTTATATAAAGTATATTAGTAAAATTACTTCCATCTGTTTCTTTTTCTTTTATTTTTTTTGCGTGTGGGTTATCTGTGTTTGTGTATGTGGGTGGGTGCACACATGTGCAGGTGTACGTAGAGGCCAGGGACACCGTCAAGTGTCTTCTTCAGTTGCTATTAACCTGTTTTTTGATCTAGGGTCTGTCACTGGGACCTGGGACTCCCTAATCTGCCTGTCTCTGCTTTTCCAGAGTGGGATTACAAGCGTCACCATGCTTTTTTTTACTTGGGTGCTGGGGATTATAGACAGGTTTTTATGCCTGCATGGCAAGTGCCTTACCAGCTCAGCTGTTTCCTCAGCCCCCCACTTTACTTTTTAAAGTTTTTTTCTTTTACATTAATCAGTTAATTAATTAATGTGTATGTCAGTAGGTATATATAGCACAGTGCACATGTGGATGTCAGAGGACAGTTTGACAGGAGTCAGTTCTCTTGTTCCACCATGTTGGTCCTGAGAATCAAACTCAGGTCGTCAGGCTTGGTGGCAAGTGCCTTAACCCACTGAGGCACCTTTTGGGCCTTCTTTTTGCTTTTTTTAGTATTACTGTTAGAAAATTCACGTACACACATGGCTTATGTTTGTGACTCATGTTTTGCCCTGTATATGGGCAGCACTGCCCCATGTTCTCTCCCAGGTGGTCTGGTCCATCCCTGTAACCCCTACTTTTCTCCATCAGCCTGGATGGCTGGTTTACATCACCTACTTTCCTGGATATTTTATCCTGAGCATGCTGAGAAAACTTCAGATGAGTTACATGTCTAAAACTTGTTTAAATTCTTCTGCTTAAAAGAAAGAAAAATTCCTAATTAACACCCTCCCCACTCTTTTGACCTCCTTACTTCTACTAGGTTACAAGTTAAATGGACACAGCCCCATGTCTCTGCTTTACACTGGCATTTCTATGACTCTGCATTTCATTTTCTTCTTAATTATCTTTCTGTCTTAACTGCGAAGTCACCTTCTTGTCTTGTCTGGTGGCCTTTCATTGGAGTTCTGCTCTTGGACTACATCCTGCTGGGACGCTCTGCTGGAACTTTGTGCGTGGGCTCGCCCACAAGATGCAGTCCTTGTCCTTAGGGTAAGGAAGTCTGTGTCTCCTCTAGCCTGAGCCTTTGCTGTCTGCATTGAGTGATGTCTTTGTGCCTTCACATGTCCACTGTGTGCCCCTTGACCTGCTGTGGTGGTGCAGGTAGCACAGCACGGACTCTGTGGCTGACCGCTGCATATATTGGATCTGTGCTACATGGGAATCATCCTGAAGACACTGTTAGGGAGAGAGAAAAGGAAAGGGAGACAAGGAGATACATGAACAGAATGTAAGTCAGATTGAAACAGGAACTGAGAAGGGGAGATGGGGAAGGAGAGGGAGAGACTGGCTGGGGTGCCATGCTGGGTTTGTCGAGGTCTGAGAGCAGCCTGTGTGCTGAGACCCTGTATTCTCTGCAGAAGGCTCATGGAGCTTTGTTTAGCCTTTTATACACTTATGACAATAATGATGCCAGGTATCAAGTCCCAGTAGGTGTTTTGTGTATTCTTTCCTGATGCTCAGAACCCTATGCAGAATCATTCTTGACATTTTTTTTTTAATTTTATGTATTTCTGTATGTGTATGAATGTACTGTCTGCATGCAAGTTTGTGCACCCGTGTCGTGCAATGCCGCGGAGGTCAGAAGAGGGTGTCGGACTCCCCTGGAACTGGAGTTCTCCTGGAATTGGAGTTTCAGACGGTTCTCGGCCGCCATGTGGGTGCTGGGAATCGAACCCGGGTCCTCTGTAAGAGCGGTCGGCGCTCTTAACCGCTAGGCCATCTCTCCAGCCCCTATTTTTTTTTTTGGGGTCTTTTTGAGACAGGGTCTCCCTGTAGCCACAGCTGTCCTGGAACTCACTCTGTAGACCAGGCTGGCCTTGAACTCACAAAGATCCACCTGTCTCTGCCTCCCAAGTGCAAGGATTAAAGGCCACCACGCCCAGCCAATTCTTGACATTTTTAAGATGTGAAAGACAGTTGAGGTGGTAAGATTAAACGGCCTGCCTAGGGCTACTAACTGCTAAGTGTCAAAGTTTTAACTGATGCTCCCATCCTTTCTAGCTGCCAGAGGAACAAATGAGTGGGTTTGAATAGGCCTGGTATTGAATTTTCAAAACAGGAAAAGGTTTTGTTAAGCGAGTCCAGCAGTAGCACTTGTGGTTCACTGCCTTTGGTAGCAGGAGATCAGCTACAGTTATTGAGACCACATCTTTTTGGTGAACTTCAAGGACTTTTGTATGTAAAAAAAAAACCACTATCTTCTTCACTTTTTAATTTTTAATTTTTTTTTTTATTATTTATTTTTGTATGTGTATGAATGTATTGTCTGCATGCAGGTCTGTGCACCCGTGTCATTCAATGCTGCGGAGGTCAGAAGAGGGTCTCGGATTCCCCTGGAACTGGAGTTTTCCTGGAATTGGAGTTACAGACGGTTCTTAGCCGCCATGTGGGCGCTGGGGATCGAACCCGGGTCCTCTGTAAGAGCGTCGGTGCTCTTAACCGCTAGGCTATCTCTCTAGCCCCTCTTCTTCACTTTTTAAATAATTATTTTCAAACCAAATGCCAGATTAAATGATCACTTAATTAACTCCCATAACATTGCTTGTGTGATATGGGAACCTATTCTTTGTATTTTTTTCTGTCTGCTTATTTTGTCTATATATGTATTCACAAACATGTGTTAGCCACAGCATGGTATGGAAGTCAGAAGGGTTTGTGGCAGGAGTCAGTTCTCTTCCTTCTACCATGTGGGGTCCAGGGATCAAACTTAGGTCATCAGGTATGGTGGAAAGTTCCTTTCTGTGTATGAGTATATTCCCTGCATGCATATAAGTGTACCAGTTTCTTGCAATGCCCATGGAGGTCAGAAGTGGGTGTTGGATCCCCTGAACTGGAATTATGGATGGTTGTTAGTTGCCATGTGGATGCTGGCAATTGAACCCTAGTCCTCTACAAGAGCAGCCAGTGTTCGGGCTGGAGAGATGGCCTAGTGGTTAAGAGCACCGACTGCTCTTGCAGAGGACCCAGGTTTGTGCAACTCTGTCGTGCAATGCCGAGGAGGTCAGAAGACAGTGTCGGATTCCCCTGGAACTGGAGTTCTTCTGGAATTGGAGTTACAGATGGTTCTCAGCCGCCAATGTCGGTGCTGGGGATCGAACCTGGGTCCTCTGCAAGAGTGGTTGGCACTCTTAACCGCTAGGCCATCTCTCCAGCCCCTGTGACCACTTTTAAAACAGATTTTTGGCCAGGCGTGGTGGTGCACACCTGTAATCCTAGCAGTTGGGAGGCATAGGCAGGAAGATCTCTGTGAATTCAAGGCCAGCCTGGTGTACAGAGTGAGGTCCAGGCCAGCTGGAACTAAAGGGAGACCCTGTCTCCAAAATACCCCCCCCCCAATTTTTTAAATATATTTGTTCTATGTACAGAAAGCCATAGAAACTTATAGTACCTGAGGCAGGCTAAAAGTAAACTTCTCTCAGTGAGGTAGTTCTGCTCTTGGGGGTGTCCAGGCGCCTAGTTTTCTTTTGTCTTTGTTGCTCTGATGTCCTAAGTGGTTGATAGACACAGCCTCTCTGTAGAGGCTGGGCACTCCATTATGAAGTTCATCATACTGTAGCCTTCAGAAGAAGAGAGAATAGTGGAAGATGGCCTGCTTCCTCCTTGACACTGTGATCCAGACATTTCCGTGCCACTCTGCTCCCAGGACATAGACACATGGTCTCCTTGGCTCCTTAGCCTTAGGGGAGGATGAGAACTATAATCTCCACTGGATACTGTGCATTCAGCAAAGAGTTGGAGTTCTGATACTGCAAGGAAAGAGGGAAGGCTAGGTATTGGGACATGTTGTCGTCTGCCCCAGCTGTCCTCAGAATTAACTTACTTTCTAAGGTGGTCACTTAATTCTTACCTTTCTTGGGTAGAAAGATTTCCCATCCAAAAAGACTGATGCTTTCCAGTTTTATTACTTCCAGTTAGAGAGTTTGGTGGGTCGTGTAAACAAGAGTTGGAGATGTCTTGAGCTATTCTTTGACTCTTCTGGTCGTTACACAGTTGTATTTTATAAGGCAGGCCCTAAAACTCGAAGAGCCATTGATGTCATAGCTTATTCTCTTCCCTCCACCCAACTCTCTGTCTCCAACTTCTGTTCAGCTCGATGGGATTTTGCATTTTACAGGACGCTTATAAATCTGTACATGCTGTGCCAGGCGTGGTGGCTCACACCTTTAATCCAAGCACTTGGGAGGCAGAGGCAGGTGGATCGTTGTGAGTTCAAGGCCAGCCTGGTCTACAGAGTGAGTTCCAGGACAGCTGGGGCTACAGGAAGACCCTGTCTTGAAAAGAAAAAAAAAAAATCTGTGAAATGGTTATTTCACTCAACTCTAAAGTCATTGGAATTTGACTTTAAGATAGTAAGTAGAAAATAATAGTATGCAGGAAAGCCTTTTGAATATAGTGGATCTTATATTCTTTTACATTTTTAAGATTATACAACTCTTACAGATAAAGTGATGCTTAAATTTTGAATAGCTCAGATAGCTTTGATTTGTGGTCATTGTATAGATGCCCCCACCCCCAACAGTGCACGCCCGAATCCTGGGAATTCAGCTTTCAAAATATAACATGGACAATTCATATTTTCAGTTACTAATCTGTTAACAGACACTTATTGAACATTTGCTGTTTATCTAGGTAAAAATAACAACCTGTTAAATATATACCAACAGGTGAGGGCAGATTTGGCTCCGTCTTCAGCATCTTCTGTGTTTAGATTAATGTTATAATTGGTGACACAAAGAACTTATGCAGTCCTTTTGTTGAAGAAAATTTATTAAGGTTCTCTGTACTGTCAAGGCAGTCATTCATTCATTCATTCATTCAAGGTTTATGGTTTTGTGTGTTTGTGCATGTGTATATGTGTGTGTGTGTGCACGTGTGCTTGTGTGCCAAGAGGACAACCCCCAGTCAGTCCTAGCCCTTCTGCCTTGAGGCAGAGTTTACCACTGCATATATCAGGCAAATCTCCCCCTTCTCCCTCCTTGTAGGAGGACTAGAATCACAGATGGTACCATATAGGGCTTTATGTGGGTTCTGGGCATCCAAACCCCAGGGTAGGTACTTTATTTATTCTGCTGTCTCCCCAGCTCACATACCTGAGTTCAAGGGAAAGTTGGGAATGTGGTAAAGTCAGGAATGAGAGAGGAAAAGGCTCCTGAGGTAGACTACTACATGGGAATGTGTGTGTGTGTGTGTGTGTGTGTGTGTGTGTGTGTGTGTTTGTTTGTGTGCGCGCGTGTTGGAGAGGCAGCACACAGAAAGCATTTGCCCTGGGGCACAGTGTCTGCATTAACCTGTGTTAAGGAGTGTCCCAAGAGAAGGCCAGGGGGAAAGCTGGTGCTGGAGCTTGGTGTGAACAATTAACCTTGATGCAGTGGTAGCTTCTGAGGACATGGTCCACAGGCTGTCTCCATGGTCACAGAACAGAGAGGCTGGCAGACAGAGTTGAGATGGTCAAATCAAATCACAGCTTATTAAATCAGTTCAAACACACAAGAAGCAAGGGGAGAGGTGTAGGGTGAGGCAACACTTGGATCAGATGCCCGTAAGCCGGGAGGACACACACTCAGAGCATGGGCTGTGTGGCGTTCACGTGTCCTGCCCCTCCTGCTGCTGCAGCTTTTCCTGCCAACCACCAGGCTACAGTGGCTCAACAGATCATAGGTTCCTATGTCCAACACACTCTTGCCCTACTGGATGTGGCATGTGTGCCCGCAGCAGTTGGGGCTCACAGTGATCTGCTCAGAAGCTCTGCTCCTATTTATCTGAGTTTCTGTGTAGAATATACATGAGGTGACAGTGGGTGGTTGCATTAAGGAAGACATAACTGCAAGTCTAGAGGTGACATGGTTTGTGTCTCAGTTCCTTTTCACAGTACTGTGACCAAGTATCTGACCAGAAGCAGCTGAAGGGAAGAAGAGTTTCTTTGGGCTCACAGTCTGAGGATGCAGTCCATCATGGTGGGGAAGGAGGGTGGCTGGAGGGGGCCCTAGGCTGTGGCTTTAGGAGAGCAAGGCTGATTGTTCACATCTTGGCAGACCAGGAGGCAAATATGTGAATGCTGCCACTCATCAGACTTTTTCTTTTGTCCTTTTATTCAGCCTGGGTCTCTATCAGATGGACTTTCCTGTGCTTAGGGTGGGAATTCTCTCCTCAGTTAAACACAGACAAACCCAGAGGTATGTGTTGTAGATGATTCTAAATCCAATGATGTTGACCATCACACTTGGTCATTCTATGACTTTCTGCCTCCATGTAATATTTATTATATCCATATCCAACACATATATGTTCCACTTGGTTGCCTTTAGTATGCCTTACAGGGCTTTGATCCTGTCTATCTATAATCATAAGGTAAGGTACTGAGGCCCAAGTGTTCAAGTGCTCAACAAGTAAACCCGTGCAGACATTTCACATCAAACCATTGCACTGTTTCCAAACCCAAAAGGCAGCCACGTTAACTGAAAGTCCAGGATAACCTTCCTTAGTGCACAGGTTTGAATTCTTTTTTTTTTTTTTCTGTATGTGTATGAATGCACTGTCTGCATGCAAGTCTGTGCACCCGTGTCGTGCAATGCCGCAGAGGTCAGAAGAGGGTGTCGGATTCCCCTGGAACTGGAGTTCTCCTGGAATTGGAGTTTCAGACGGTTCTCGGCCGCCATGTGGGTGCTGGGGATCGAACCCGGGTCCTCTGTAAGAGCGGTCGGCGCTTTTA